>SRMA01026502.1:300217-497547 GCA_007224835.1 Danionella cerebrum | reverse complement strand
CGCCTTGCTTCATCTCCTACTGCTTCCAGTTCTGGTTTTATTTCCCCAGACAGGCGCTAGTATTAGAGGAATTGGGGGTAAGGCGTAGGAGTATTGTGTGGCATTATTTAATGTCTCTCTAATGAGAATGGACCCAGGATGCTTTGGGCATGTAGTGCTGATGCTAACACAATAAAAGTAGATTATGAGGGGGATCCATCAGCGGATAATGAACTGATCTGGACATTTCTGTGCTAACTCAGGCTGTAATGAATCTACTGGTTCATCTTGGCCTCTGTGGACACATGCTGATGACAGCACTATGACTATAATGGGGAAAAAGGAAAGTCATCTGTCTTCTGTCCCCTTCTCTTAGTGAAACCTTCCTGGCCACATTGTAAAGGAATATTCACAGTTGAATACAAACTCAACTGTGAATATTCATTTACGATGTCGTTTAGTTAAATCAATTTGATAGTTTTGTACTTTTTCCTTCCACTCTTCCAACATCTGGTCGAGTTCTATTACAATTAATGTGTTTGTATGCATTTGTATCAAGTGTGTATCAAACCAAACCGTGGCAATCGTCTCCATGGTACTGACTGCAGAATGATTTCCCCTCAATACAAATGGGAAATGCAGAAATTAGTTAAACAAGCAGTTTTGATTATTTTCAAAAAGTTACCTATACAGTAAACAAAATAATTTCTTTTTGTATTTTTATTTTCGTGGGCTCGTGATGTCTCAATTTTCCTCTACTAAAAACTAGGTGGAGCCATGTGATTGACAGCTGAACGGAATTAAACAAAGCTTACTTATCATTTATCCTGCCAACATTCAAATTCAGAGAAGTCTCGGCAGTTCCTTATCAGGAAGTCATGGGAGCACCTGTCAATGGCAGCATCTAGGCCAGCTCAGAAATCCCCGTCGTCTATATCTTTTTTACAGTCTCAGTAGAATTTCAGTAGTTTTTATAGTTCTAGGATTTATAGTTTATCCTTAATGTTGTGTAGCTCTTACTGAGTAAAGCCCAGTTTATAAATGTTACATTAAAGAACTATGATTGGTCAGTTTGGTAGCAGAGCACATTTGGAGTGACTTGGTCATTTCGGAGACACTCGGATATGTATGAAAACAAGCACCAACACAGACCAAATCACTAAACTATTGGTCAAAGCAGTGCAGAAATATCGTGAGCTGTAGGGTTGCGCGATAATGCCCATTGTCATATCGTCCTATCGTCAGCCTGTAAGATCGCCGATACACGATAGTATCGGGGGGGAGGGGAAGGGGTATAGTTATTTTGATTTTTTATGTAATTGTTTGCTTATTTATAAGATAATTTATTTACTTATTAGTCTACTTTTCTTTTATTTAAATATTAACGTAATTATTAATTATCACGCGAAATGACACATGGTAAATGAGGACCGTCTATCAAGGAAGATGGAGTTGGTGGGAAAGAAAAATGCCACATCGCCTATTTGGCAATATTTCGGGTTTACAGCAGATGAAAAGGGTGAGCCCGCTGATGTCACGCAGGCAGTTTGCAGACTTTGCTCGAAGGCTGTGCCGGTAAAAGACTCACAAACCACAAACATGTATGTACATTTGCGTGGCCACCACCCTGCTGAGGCTGCTAAACTAGCGCCAAGAGAAGGCACGATTAGCAAAGATGCCGTTTTCCATTAATGGCAAACCTGGCAAAAAAATACCTGTGTGTTACCGCAACTAGCACCCCTTCAGAGCGCGTGTTTAGCGCAGCCGGCAACATAATCACTCCACTTCGCAGCCTCCTCAAACCAGAAAAAATTAACCAGCTTGTTTTTTTGGCAAAAAATCTGTAGACGGAAGCAATACTCTTGCATCGTAAACAGTCATATTATTTTAAATCTGTAAGAAATGTAACTAAGATTGCATTATTTTAGTTCTTGGTTATTTAATTTTTTTTTTTGCTTTTTGTTTATTGAAAGGTGTTTGGCTATTAGCGACAAGACTCTTTTAACACTCATAAACACTCTTTTATGTTAAATATGTTAAGCAATTTAGAGTTTGAAATAAACCTTTTCATTTTCTTAGCCGACTGATTATTGTGCATTTATTTTGAATACGCATTTGCGGCTTGCAAGGAATGCATATGACGATTTTTAAAAGAGAGTCACTCCTCTTTGAAAAACGCATTACAAGCGACTTAATAACTAAATTTCCTTTTTTCACAAATTATGTCGCGGCTGCTTGTTATAAAGAGACATTGTACAGTTGTTATTTTAACCATGTTCGTTTTGTTTTAGTGGCATAAAGTGTAAACAACAACAAAATAACACTAATACTATAATATATAAAAATAACACTAATAATATAACTTTTTTTAATATATTCCTCTGGTGTCCGGTGGGTAAAGGTTACGCGACGATGACAGTGTGAAACTATGCAAGGGCCAATTGTACTGATAATAATAATTGCCTAATAATAATAAAAAAACAACAACAAGAAAATGAGCCGTATTATCGTCATTTTTATTAGCTATCGTCCTTATGGCTGACTATCGTCGATAGACGATAGTATCGTCAATCGGCACAACCCTAGTGAGCTGTATGACCGTTCTTTCAGAGGAGTACAAAGATGATCAGATAATTGTTAAGATCTACAACAGGAGATTAGAACACAAGCAAACAAGTCAACGAATCAGAAGTCCACTGGACAAAATACCACGCAGACAGGCTATACAACGTTATGTCTTTGTGTATAAAACACGAAGTAAACATAGAAATTGGGCCAAGGATTTCAAAAAGGCCTTAGTTGCTTCCCAAACGGTGGGAATTGCATTTCAGCTTAACTCTGGATCACTTTATCATTATTACTCTATTGCTCAGCACATGTTCAACTCAAGTTTTTTCCTCCCTGTCTTTGTTTCACCCTCTTGTAAAGGATGGAGCTTTCATTGAGGTTTTGACCCAGTGATGGGGTAATAACCGTGGCCTTGGCTCATCCATGCTCTCTTCCTAGCACTCTTTCACAAAAGTAAAAGAGTCTTTGTGGACTTCCTGACTGGGTAGTCATTTACTTGCCCAGTGCCAGTGAAAATCCCTATAAAGAACTGAGCAGAATGAGGGCAGAGAGAAAAGGGAGAGGACACACGTCCAATGCCTGAAGTGGTAACTGGCAGCTAGAAATTCTTACAAAGCTGTAAATGCAATTAATTTTTTTTTGTTTGGCACTACACCAAAAGCATGGGCTGCTTTTCCGCAGTATTTTTGTATTAGCATTGCTTAGCTCTACTTGCCACTTTTTCCCGCGTCTTTGTTTTAGACATGTCAGTCAAGACACTTGACTCTGTTACGTCATTCTTGTTCCACTTATTGACATTGCGATTGTAAAAGAATCCCACCTTAAAACCAGCATAAGAAGAAAAGCACAAGGATCAGTGCACTCAACATGGAACAATGGTGTCTGTCAAAGAAGAGGTATTGTTTTAGATTTAAAAAGCACACGTTTTATGTTTTTTTTTTATTATGTTATTTTATTTTTTTATAAATGCTATGAGTATACGGGTGATTTTTTCAGGCCAATCCATGAGCTCAACAACTGACCAGTAATTCATGGGACGTTGGCATGTTTTTTTTTTTTGGCAGTAAGACAAAAGTTACAGTTTGGCTCTGCTTTTAGAACTGCAACCAAATAGGTGTGACCCAAAGTTTTATTAGAGGGTGACCAATGCTGTTGGGGAGAGTAGGGGGCCCTAGAATATGCCCAATTGTCTCTAAAAAGTAGTACTTGAACTTCCAACATTCCCCGCTACCCCCATAGAACCTCTGTTGTGTGGTGTGAGAGGGGGTTACTCTTTCACCATTCCTTAAAATGTACTTTCCAGATGTTTATTTGGTTATTTTCAACCTTTAATACATGTATTGAATACTGTAAAATTTGGTTTATTATTTGAAAATGGTAAGCTTCGGTATTAGGGTTAAATAAAAGTATATCTACCAACTCCACACACACCACTTTGTTATTGTAATGGTTATTGTTATGTCAGAAATGATGTCTTTCTTAACCCCAAGCAACACAGTTCCTAAGAAACAGAAAATAGAAATCGATTTTATTGAATTTGCCTCAGATGTTTATGTATGTATGTAAACACAGACAGTAAAGCTTTTCAAAGCTCGTAGTTTGATTGATGCAGTTATTTTCACTGGCTGCACTTGTGATTTAATTCTATTGATCCAAGGCAGTCTTGGTCATGCAATCTGACAGACTCACTCCACGTTTGGCGAGACGCTATCATTGCTTACATTAATGGAGTCTTTCTAGAACATTGCGGAATATAGGGGCTATTTTTAACCACCAAACGTATCCTTAAAGGAATTTGCCACTATTTCCACAACTCCAGAGATTTGGATTCCTCTCTTCATTTTCCTTAGCATAGATCATTGAATCCGAAACATTTTGGCATTTGTAGTTACAGCATGTACTGTAACCATGCACTAAATCCAATATGATTTAACTTTACGACTGACTGTAACATGGGTTAGTATGCAGAAAAAAATTATGTGGTGAAAAACAAGCCAGTCACTAGGAAAATAAATATATATGTATATATTTTTTTTATTGTGGTGCGTAAACTATGCATGCGTAAAAGGGTTTGCATCTGCTGAATGTATTTTGTGTATACCTTTTGTGAAAACAGATTTAAGCACAAGCCTTCCAAAACATGGATATTTTTTGTATTTTAAATTTGTAAATTTCCACATTATTGTCACTCCATAATTTCTCCAGGGCTGTAATGTGTGTGTTTAAGGGTGCCGACATGTAACTGTGTGCAATGTTTACCTTGCTTGTATAAACCTTGCCTTTTTTGTTTCCGCCTCCCAGCAATTTGTATATTTGTTCACTGTATGGTGATGGTTGCAGCATATTAATTTCTGATTTCCTCTTCGCTGTGCTTTTTTCTTTCACATTCCCTCTTCATCTTTTTTTTTCTATCTGTCTCCCCTGCTTGATCCGGCCTCAAAGAAGTCCTCTGATGCGGCTTTGTCCTCAGTCTCATCTCCTCCTTCGCAGGCAGCTGAAAAAAGCAAACTGGAGGTAGTGTTGGTGTGTCCGTGTCTGTGCTGTGCTCATCTTTGTGCTTGACCGATGTCAGTGCTCAGCTTTCTCTAAATGGCTTGCATGCTTTTCTTCTTGAATTGTGTGAAGTTATTATTTTCAAATGTTACTAATATAGCATAAACTGCATGTATTTTAAGTGATATTTTAAATGTTTTTATATACCTCACCACAGGTCAATGGTATAAACACACCTGAACTGTGGTAAAACTGTGCTGTGTAGTGGCCCTCCATAAACTCACCCTGGGTTCTATTTTACATACTTACAGGCTTAATAATATGTAAAGCATAGTATATGAATCAAATATTACCTTACACAGTTAAATGCACAGTGGTAGATCAACACTATTGGTGCCAGTGATGTGGATCTTTTAAACAGTGTTAAATGTGAGCTATGCAAGTTCCTCATTCCCTAGGTTTATTTATTAAAAATCAGACAATGTGATTTTATGGATTTTTCTTTCCCCTTTTGTCTCTCATAGTTGAGGTCTATGGCGAACATTACGGGCCTCTCTCATCTTTTTAAGTGGGAGAACTTGCACAATTGGTGGCTGACTAAATACTTTTTTACCCCACTGTATATACCGTTTGAGATCTTACAGATTTAAGAGACCTTTACTTTTACTTAAAGAAATTAAAAATATTTTCTTTTTTTTGTAAATATGCTTTTCTGTTTGTTTTTTCGCCGTTCCCGTACATTCTTATGTAAATTAAATGATTAAAAACCACTGACACTTTTAACCAAATTCCACTGTTCATTCACCCCCTTTATATTATGATGAAATGATGTATATGAGCACACAATTCCTGCTGCAGAATGATTACCACCCAATACAAGTCTATGAGAAAAGGCTGAACTTTATATATGATTTCCTCAGAAAGTATGGTGTTTACATGGTTTTAATGGTTCTCGAATGTTATCTATAGAATGAACAAACTTCAATAGTTTTTTTTTTCTTGGCTCAAATTTATTTTTGTGTGGTTCACAATGATTACATTTTCCCCTAAAAAACTAGGCGGGATCATGTGATTGACAGCAACACAGCTGACTTATTGCAGTGGTTACAACGTGAGAAAGATAATTTACGCTGCAAACGATCAAATCGCTTTCAAATTTTTTTTTTTAAATTTTACTAAATAAATTGTATACAACAGGCTGCGTGTGAGGACCGTCTGTGAGCTACCCTTAACAGGAATCCGCTTGTGTCACGTTGTCCATCTTATTTTACAGTCTATGGTTTGAAAAATGAAGCTTATAAACCATCTTTTTCACAGTTTGGTGCCAGATTCTCAAGTGATGTTATTTTAATCTGAACAGAGATAAAGACGACAGCTTATTGCGGCCGCATGACCTACACATTTATTATTGAAAGTGCTATGCTTTTATTGGGAGTGCGTGTGTTAGGAGTTTGTTGCCTGTCAGTTGTGCGATGGAAAGGATCGATGGCACAGCTATGTCAGCATGCAGAGAGAGTATAGAATAATCAATGTGCCTATAAAGTTCTCCAAATGGC
The DNA here is from genome assembly GCA_007224835.1 of Danionella cerebrum. NCBI lineage: Eukaryota > Metazoa > Chordata > Actinopteri > Cypriniformes > Danionidae > Danionella > Danionella cerebrum. Next base: position 490,951 of record SRMA01026502.1, on the reverse strand, counting down.
CAATCCGCTGCTCTCCTGCAGGCCTATGCACTGTTCGTTCTGTGTGCTGGTAATCTTTGTGCCTCACACTTGAACTGACTGAGCGCTTCTGCTGAAGTCAATGATTTTAACTGAAAAACATATTCATAGGATACTTGTCTTGACAAACATGGAATAAAGTAAAACCGGCGATGTGTGCTGGATGAATTGGAAAAAAAATAGACCATTTCAAATTAGCCGAACAGATTCTTGGCTGCCAATGCCACCTTAATGGATAATCCACTGGCTCGTTTATCCCTGAATAGGAAGTTGAGAATGTGCTGGCAGAATTGGCGGATGATGATGGGCGCTTTGAGTCCTGAGGTAGGACTGGGCAGTGACTGAGCCATCAGCAATAACAAATCATTTTTGATCTGACTGTTGGTGCATGGCCAGACTGTTGCACCTCCTCCACTAAAGTTAACCTTGAGAACCATGTTGACCTTGGAGTTTCGCTTCCCTCACCTTTTCCAGCAACGATGACCCAACACTCATCAGTAGACGTATGCACATGGGCTTGTGCCCATTGCAAATGGTCACACCAGTATCTCGGTATCAGTGGAGTCTTGCAACAGTTGTCTGGCATTCAAGCTAAAGTGGTGGATTTGGTTGCAAAGTATTTGTTCGGAAACCCAAGAACCCCTCACATCTCGTAAACACCCCTCCAGTTACATAATGATTTCTGATTGACATGACTGTGCATATTGCGTGTCGTCTATGTGTTATAAGACGCAAGTATTATTTACGGAAAAAAAGCCTTCTCCTTACTACCATTTTTCTTTGATATTTGGCACCAGTTTATTAGGAAGTGACGATTTTGTTCTCTTGGACTTGTTGGATTGAAACGCTGCTTTATTTGCAAAAAAAAAAAGTTATATTTCAACTTTGTGCTTAAATTTAATCTGCATCTTTGGATGGAAACATGGCTATTGACAGTCATACCCCAATACAATTACCTTCTTATCCCAAAGAATTCTGTGGGACTGACAAAGTCTCTCCCAGTATGAACATACAAGAATTATTGTGCATCTTTACCAGAGTATGTTTTTAGCAGTGGATGCCATATTTAAGCTCCCTCAGGATGCCTCAGGGCAGAACATCTCCTTGTTTTCCCTGAAGGCCCCATCAGATTGCAGCTGACTCGACTGTCGTCCATTTTCAGATTCCAGTGTCTGCATTTGTGATATTTCTGTGGTGATGCTTGCAAACCTTGCAGGTCACTTTGAGCACAGTTTATCCTGACTCATTGTGTTTTCTGTTTCTCAATCTGATGCAGAAGGAAAGGGAGAAGAAAAAGGAGGAGAAGAAGAGGGAAAAGGACACGGACAAAGAGAATAAGCCTGCAGTTCTTGAAAAGGTACCCAACCGTATTACTGTCCATATAGACCTCAGCTTTTGCCCCATTTTTACTATGTCTTGTTTATGAATCTTCTACTTTAAAATCAGGTTTTTGCAGTGTGAAAGGGTTGACAAGTTGTTGTTTTTTTTAACCAATAAAGTGTCATTTATGAGCAGCGCTGTAAAGTAAAAGTTACAAATACTCTACTGTACTTTACCAAAGTGTTTTTTGATGTGATCAATCTACAATGTGTGTTGGAAAAAAATGGAAAAAAAAAAAACATCACCACCCTTTCAAGGTAACTTTTACAGGGAATTCTACAATTCTATCAGATTCGTTGGTACCAGTGCCTCCTCTCTAGATTAGCCACTAGCTGGGCACTAGTTCAGCCCAAAACGAGCAAATTTTGAGAACCAGCTCTTTGTAAAAATTGAACGTAACATTTATTATGTAGGTTTGGACCCCTACATTAAAATAGTTTCCATTTATTTTGGGGGACTGCTCATTTAATTCATGTTATATTCATTTTTATTTGATATTCATATCTGATTTTCACTTTAACTTAAAAGCTGAGTGTATAGCAAAATAAAGATTTTTTTTTAACAACATGCCTGAATTTACTGTGCTTATAGTCAGATATAAAACTATTGGGTGGGGGGGGGGGTAATAATTCCACAATGGGGACTCTCTTGGGAACATTCAGAAGGGTTCATTTGACAGATACTTTTAAGTGATGGTACTTTGAGTGTGATTTTTCTTCCACCACTTTGTCTGTGTGTGAGTGTGCAGGACGTGTACATCCCATCTCTCTTGTGATGCCTAACACTCTGGATTCTGTAATTTAATTAGTCTTCCATATTCACATGGCCCCTAGGAGGAAATTATATCCATGAAATCCTTTGGTTCATTTGGTTTCAAATGTGGAGTTTGAGGAGAAAAATGTGGAGAGGAATCCTGGATGTTTTAGCAGTGTGGACAATATTTAAATAGAATAAAAATGAATATGATTCTTATGAAGAAGAGCACATTTTAGGCTTCAATCTGAATGTTTAAGTTCAATAGGCCAACATTGTTTGATCCAAGTGCTCCAAAATAAGACATTGGGTTTTTAGCCATGTGAGTAACGTGACATTTCTGCCCAACATATTAACCAATCATCAACATGCATTCATGGCTGCTGCTCCTTTTCGTGTTAGCATTATAGTTGTTTGCAAAGTCACCTTAAGAACCACTATGTTCTGCTGGAATACCATTAAGGGCATCGGTTCTCTCTGCTCCTCTCAATATCAGATATTGGTTTTCAGGCCACTTTTTACTAATATTTTGATTCTTTGGTGTATTTTTGTAAAGTCCTGTTTTGAAATGTTGTTTAAACCTCATCAAAATCACTTCCATTTAAAAGCTCAGTTTTGCTCAACTCAACTGGAAGTGAAGAGTTTTGACTGGAGCAGCTTTTGTCCATCAGAGAAGCTAAGCTTTGCATCTGGTCCTTTTCATACTGAAATGACCTGGAAGTTGTTGCTTTAGAGTTGTTAACCTCTTATTTATGTTAATTTTCCAACAAAAACTAATGGCAGTAAATGGTGATCAGTTTTTCAAAAACTCCATAAATGCATTTATTTATTTTTATTTATTTTTTTACAATCTCTGATCAATAAAATAATCGTTATATAAATTGGAATGCATTGAATTGCATTCAATTGACATTTTGTCTGATTTATGCTTTTAATATCTTTGTCCTTTTTCACTTTATAATCTCAAACTTGCACAAATAATTCACGAAATGTATATTGAATGCAATCATAAGCTGGAAGGAAACAACTAAAGGGCTTTTCATTTCCCAGTCAAGTCCCCAGAGCTTCTGATCTGGCGTGCTTTGAGCTTATCGAGCGGGTTTCTTCTGCACTAGTGGACATGCAGGCGAACAGATGTTGCAGGGTTGACTTAATTTTTGTGTTCCGCTGAGATGTCAAACAAACAAACAAACAAACAAACAAACTCTTCTTAGATGTGGCCAGAGACGCAGTAGATGAAAATCACAAGTTAAGTAAACAATAGGGATTTGCAATTCTACAGCTTCTAAACACCCTGCTCTGAACCTTTGTGTTCGTACAGCTGTTCATTTCAGAAACCTTGCTTTCCTACAGGCTCTACTTCATACAAACACACAAACACCTTTGTCTCCCCTGCAGCACAGCTTGTGGGTCTTCTGAGATTCCAACACAGAAGGCATTAGAATTGCCATTTGTGTGGGGAAAAATTGGAATGCGTTAATGTCATCTGTCTGTGCGGCTTGATTGACAGTCAGTAGGACGTGGATGGGTGGCCCTGAGTCAGACAGTCACCTAGAGGGCAAAGTGCTGTCTCTTCCTCTCGTTAGTCTCTCTGCGCGTCTCCATTTTCTTCATGCTCAGAAAATGCCTGTCGTTTTTGAAGTTAGCTGAGAGACTCTGCCGCAGGGCAACATTTGCGGTGCATCACTAACATATGAAGATATCTTGAAGGCTAAGGCAGTTGCTTTCGTTATTTAAAGAAAACCCTGCCATGATTGACTGAAGTATTGGAAATTAGGGGATGTCAGATGGTTGACTTATTGTAATACATTAGTGACTGAATTGTGACATTTCTTCAATATTTAGTGAATTGACTAACATCTCCAAATTGAACAGTGAGAAGTAAACAAGACTGTGTTGTGTACTGAAACAGGGCCTTATTTGAATATAACCTGAAATGGATTGGTCAATTGTTTTCACCATTTTTACACTTTTTAGACTGTGTCTGCAAACACTATTTGCTGCTTTTTCAGTAATGAATTGGTGATGCAACTTTGTATTAGGGCTGAAACGATTAGTCGACATTGTTGACAAATATTTGTGTTGTCGAATAGTCGTTTGATGTCATGTGACCTAATGTAAGGGTCACGTGTCACAGTTTGAGTGTAATGCAGCGCTCCCGAATGCTCCTGCGGTAGAAGAAAACTCAGCACGAATTATGATGGAGTGCAAACGAATCCGAACGAGTAAGGTGTGGGAAAGTTTTACTAAACTTAACCAAAAATGCTGTCGTGTGCAATACATGCAAGGCGGAACTTGCTTTTCACGGGAGCACGAGGAAGCATCCCGGTGTTGTGCCATTTTTCGACTCCCCTCTGCGTGAACGCGCATTCAATCACGTGATTACACAGACTAAGTCAATGAGAGTTTGGATTTTTATTTTGCTTATATGCCGCGTAGATGTCAAATTTACTTGTGACACATTGTTCAACTATAAATATTGTTTAAAAAGTTTAAAAGAATGCAATCGCTTAAAGCAAGCTGCTTACAGCAGTGAATATTGTAATAATTTATGAATGTACAGCTTTATACAAACTTTAGATGTTTATATTTTATTTGCATATTCATTAGAATAATTAACATTTAACGTAAAAAGAAGGATTAAACAAAGTAAAAAATCGTTGATGTACAATAAAAAGCTATATAAATCCATTCACATTATGGGAAAAAAACTTGTCCCACAATGGGGAAAGTTCATTTAATAGCTTTAAGAGTCAAAAATAGAAATAAAATGGAGACACACACCAAAGCATTTCTTTCTCACACCATTCATTATCTTATGCTGATTCTAAAATTATCTTTATTTGTTTCTTAAATTTTGAAATGCTGCCAGATTTTCTAAGAATTATTAGATTATCACCCTCCAAATATCTAGTTTCATAACTGTGTCTTTCCCTGGGATATTACTTTTGATGAACTAAAACGAGTGGTAAACCAACAATTATTAATGCTGCTGTCAAGATATGTTCACATTCAACTTTCTTTTTGTCTGTAATGCAGCTGATTATTTATTTTTTTTCTATTGAATCAGAACAAAACATGTAAACAATGCTTAGAGAGCATTTGTGTGTAATTTGAGTGTAACAGAATCAGAAAACTTAAAGAGAATGACATGTTTAGTCAAAATTCATTAAAACAACTATTTCAAAAGCTGAAGTGATTTTCTTATTTTATTTATTAGTTAGAATATTTGTAACTCATTATTTTAACTAGTTGAAAAAGCAGAATAATCGCTCAAAGGCTGCTGATTAATCATTGAAATAATCGATGACTAATCGATTAATCGGTCTAATAATCGATAGATTAATCGATTACCAAAATAATCGTTTGTTGCAGCCCTACTTTGTATGGAGGAATTCAATGATTCAATTCGTTTGATTTGTCTGCTCCTTTAAAGAAGATAAAATGATACTGGTAAAATGATACTGGAGGACATTTGTGGTTGAGGTCAGAATTAATGGTGACATCCTCCAGACTTGGTACAAATGTCCTTCTCATGTAGTGGTTACAATTGATTGTGTTTATTTTTTGAGCAATTCAACATCATTTACTGTTACCCAGTTTTCTTGACTGTGAAATTTGCTTATCCACACAGCCCCCCAAGAACCCATCCTCATTTTGATACCAAGAGTTGCAGTTTAGACCTTCTAAAAGCTGTGAAATGCCTTATAAAGTGAAGATATAAGATTTTCGGAAATAGGCCATATGGCACAACAGGTTAATTGCATTTATTCTTCAGTGTAGCAGTTTAAGGCACTGGGAGTGTAAAAAAAAAAATTAACCGTGAAAAATTTTCGTTGAACCGTGACATACCATCTACTTTGTATTCTGGTCACTTTTGGGGCTATGAGTTTTATGAGTTTATTAATATTAATATTTTATTATTATTTGGTTCATTAGCAAAATTTTGGGTGATGCACGCAGTGAGTTTGAATGCAGAGCGGGCATTCATCGAGGATGGGGTTCATTAAATGCTTTGTTTTCTCAGCAAGTCTTGAATTAGTATTTGTTTAATTAGCATTTTTGTACTGTTTTTATCCAGTTTATTTATTTATTCGCATTCTATTTTCATTTCACATTTTGGGAACAAACCAGCACCTTTCTTTAGGATTGCGGCCTACTAGTCTACTCTTTCAAACTCTTGCCATCTGTCTCTGTTATACTGTATGCGGATCCATTTTTTTTCCTTTGAAGTGCAGGTCACAGTGGAGGAGATTGAAAAATGCAGTGGCCTTTGGAAGTCCAGCTGCAATCTCTCTTCTTTCCGCTCCACTAAGTCAAGAATATTCAGTCTTTGTAGCTCCTGGAAGACTGTTAAAGGAGACAGGGCTTGGACTGCACAAATACCTCCTGTCTTCACACCTTTCCTGGAGTGACAGAAATGAGATGAAGAGAGAAGGTTGAATTCTGAAAGTACGAAGCAGGATATCAGGGCAGTTCAGCTCCACAGTGCCTTTTGTGCTAGTTCTTATGACGTGTGTAAGCTTGGATTGATTGAAACACTGTAGTCTCTTATTGTAATCAATACTAAATCCATATCCTAGGCCTAGCTTTAAAACTTTTCCTCAGAGATAGAATTTCTGGGTTCTGTGTTTTTAGGCTATTATTACCAGAGAAGATAACATCTGTGCTTTTTTAATAGAATACAATTTTTTCAAAGTTGTTAAATTGTACCTATTTTTTTCCACAAAATACAAGTTTTTCAGGCACACAAACACTTTTTTGATAGTGTGTGCTACATTCATAGACCTTATAAAACGGCAAATGTAGTGTTTGTGAGGTCACTCATAAGTTTCATTGGTTTAACATGTATTTTAAAGCAAATGTATGCATCATCAGCCATGGGAGGAAGTGGGAAATGAAAAGAATTTACACCTAAGACCACCTTCCTTAGGGCGTGGCTGTCAATCAAGTAGCCGAACCCTTTATCATGCACAAGTGTTAATATACTTTAAAGATATTAATCAAAACGTCCCTTTGTGAAAAGCTGTGCTAAATTAAACAAAACCCATGTTTCTTCTTGTTTTTTCTGCTTTAAAGTTTGCACCGTAACATGGGATGTCTATGCTGTGCAAGTGGTCAAGCAAGAAATTGCAGTTTCAGTTGCATCAGCATTAGCTTTGCAATAAACAGCAGGATATTGTTGCAATGTGGCAATTTGTAAATAGAAACGTACTGTAAAGTGTGAATTTGAGTTGAATGGAAATCAAGCTCTTGTGAGTGTTTCATTCATTTCTGGGCTGTGGCAATTCACATGTGCGTGGTCCGAACTCTAAACACCAGTACTTTCAGGCACTTTTACATCTTGTTCATCTAGTGAAAGTGATGTATGGAGTGATTTATACTAGGAATTTGTGTTCTGCATTTATTCCATCCTTGCACAGCAGTAAACAAGCACACCGTGAACACACGTCTAGTGCAGTGGGCAGCCATAGATGTGGCGGCCGGGGAGCAGTGGGGGAACTGCCCACACAGTCATGGTTGAGAGAGTGAGCTTTTCACCTCACCTTAAGTTTGGGATCAAACCAGCCACCTTCTGATCTCCAGTCAATCTCCTTATCCTCTAGGCCACATCTGCCCAAGCCGACCGTTTTAAAAACGCATTTGGGGGCTGTATATTTCAATTATCTTGTTATGCCCTGGCTTTTTGTTGTTGAGGATTGGCATCCTTTCACAGTAACCAGTATTTAATGTGGTTGTCTCTGAATGTCTTAATGTGATGCCATCTCTGTTTCCCAAAGAGTACAGACATCACCATCCTTTTCCCCCTCAACATCTTTGAGTTCTCGACATTGTTAATCTCCATACATATTTCGTTTGCGATCAAAAGGCCTTGCTGGCTTATGTTAATTCAGCCAAGCCAGGACCTTACATCGATATTCATAGCCTTTCTGAGCACTGACATGCAGCTGAGGGAGATATATGAGTTTTGTGCGAGTGTGTCGATTGCGTTATGACCACGGCATGATCACATGTTGTTATTGCTAGATATGTTTGTGTGTTTTATGGTGGTGTAAAATGGAGAAAACTGGAAAAGGAAACAAGTAGTGATAACAGGGCTTCATGTGTGACACAACTGAGGGATTTATTGTTAGTCGACCCCCATAGCCTTCAGTCAAACATGCTGCTCATGAGAGAGAAATATGACTACCTTTTGTTTAGCTCCAGAAAAACATTCAAAGGGGTTTGTGAGATTGCCAGGCTGAGCTGATGTCAAACTGAATATATTTGGCTGTTGTAGGTGCTCCATCTGTCTACTCTAGGCTTGGATTGAAACCAATACTTTGGCTGGGAGCTTGGTACAAGCCTTTTATAGCAGTTTTAATGGTAAAAGATTAATGGGTTTGCACAACTGATTTTAATGCTTTTAGTGCCATTAAACATTCGCCAGCAATCACAATTTTTTTTAATTTTTGCTTTTCTTTTTTCTGTCTGAATGTTTTGTTTTATTATTTACATTTTTAAAACTAGTGGGTGTGCATCGTCATTGTAGTATTCCAGTAATGTGTGTCTGGGTGTTTTTTTTGCATCTAAATAGGGCGAACTAAAACCTTGTTTATCAACTTGCCTGATCCATTCTGTCACGTGCAACAACGGGGGAGAACACACAGTAATTTGCCAAGCCATAAGAACTAATAAATGAGGTACAATTGTGTTATGACATACCTCACAAAATACATCAATTCAGAACCTTCTGGATATCTGCGTTTTCATTGAGGCATCCTCTTAAACTTCTTGTTCCGAAAATGAAAGCTACATTCTTTGCCAAATAGACCAATTTTGCGGTCTGTCATATTCTAAATATGGTTAAAAAAGAGGTCTAACCATTATAATCTACTTGTTCCATTCAAGTCAATTTTGCCGGGCTTTCTGGTTTTTCTGCTTTTCCTGCAATAACACTGAAGCATGTTACTGGCTCGATCTTTTATGGCAATCATTTTGAATTATAACAATTTGAAATGTGTTCACTGAGGCATGCATCATTTGTGTTCAGAAGTAAGGTTTGGCATTTGTCTCAAAGTTTGAGCTGTAGGCTTCATCAATCTTTGTTTTTGCTTGATGAATGATTAAATTAAATATAAAATTAACCAAGTTTCAAGTTTAGAAGGCATGCTTCTTGTAAGTTGCTCTAGAATGTATTCAATTTGTCAATAATCCCTGCTTATCTTAATTCCAGTTTGCTCTGTGTGCTTCAATAACAACAGCCAACGATAAGGATTTTGCCCCCTTTTGTTTAAGAGCTGGCAACTTCCATGTTGTGATGTATTTCCTGTCAATTAAAATCTTTACAGGCTATATTGCTTCATATTTATACTTCATATTCATCATAGCCGTCTTTGTCAGACAATTGAAAGCTCTTTAAACCTTGCATTTAAATATGTTTGTTAATATGTTTTTTTTCTTGAAAAAGGTTGCTGTTGTTTTTCCGGTGACCCATAGAAGACCATTTTTGAAGCCCGGCGATTGCCCCGTCCTTCTTGCCTGACTCTCATTAGAACTCAGTGAGATGGATGCTCATTAGGGTTTAAGTGGAATTAGTATGAAAAGCTCTCTCTGTGCTAATGAAGGCAGTCGCTCCACAATTGTTTTCATTTGGCGCAACACTCTCTGAATGCAATCAGAAACCCTGGCGGTGCTCCTGCCCTCTTGATCTTTCTCTCTCTCACCCACACGTACACATTTTGTCTCATGTTGTTTTCAAGGCCACTAGCCAAGGTAACTGCACAAACTCTCTGCATTAACACACCACACTCTCATCTCATGTGCACAATTGATAAATGTTTCATATATACAACTAATCAAATCTCCACAATTCCTCATCACCATTTCCTTAGCACATCAGGTTAGGCTGGCATCTGTACTCTCTACAGGGCTTGGCACCTACATACCAGTCATGTGCGAATCCCACATGTGTCTCGGCGTGTTCCCTGTGCATTTATGGCTCACAGAGAAGCAAAATGACTCTCAAACACCTGTCTTTGTTTCTTGATCGCTTGAGTTCCATTCTTTTCCCTTTGGAAATGAGGCTCACATTTAGGCTGTTTCTCATCTGCGCAATGAATAAATTATCAAAGAAGATATTTGCAACTCTGAAAATGTTGTTTGTGTGAAGTTTTTTAGGATTGGTGACTGTGGTATTGAATGAAATGGTGAGCCATCTGTTTACCGTGTTGTGCTTATGCAAGTCGTGCTCACTGAAAGCACCACGTATTGCACACTCGAGCGTTTCTGCACATATTTCTTGCTCAGATCTTTCCATCCCCCTGCTGTTCTCATGACAGTCTGCTGTCTAGGGAGTATAAATTTCCATATTACTGAAAAATGTTCTCAGGTTTACTTGGATTGGCACAACCAGATGTGCATTGTTCCGCAGCGGAGGCTGAAGGCATCAGCAGTTTAATCTTTAGTAGTAGATTGGTACTTTTTTCATAGGTAAATAATTTGATACTACTATTTTTTTGGCTCATAAGACGCACCGGCACATTAGACGCACCCAATTTTAAATGAGGAAGATCTAGAAAAAAATATTCTGAACCAAATACTGTTGTAAAATATTTTATATCTACTGTGTAAAAGTTAACAGCCAAACATGTAACATGAACAGACAGTAAAAGTAACAAAAAAAAAAGGCTGTAATGTTTTTCTTTGCCCCCACTCATCACTCTAAATTCCACCATTCATTATCACCATCACTGTTCCAGTGCAACATTGTCACTACATTACTAATAATAGCTAGTAACATTGTCACTACATTACTAATAATAGCTAGTAAGATTGCCCCCACATTAGTAATAATACAGTGGTTCTCAAACTTTTTTAGTCGAGCCCCCCTTTAAACCTTTAAAAGAATCTGGGCACCCTCAGATGTAAAATAATAATTATTTAATAATTAATTAATAATTATTTTAATGTAAAATAATGTAACTACTCCTTAATGTAAGTGTAACGTCCACTGCTAGGTCTATGTACCACATTGTATTTGTATGTATGTTGCCCTTTAAGAGCTGCGCCCCAAAGTGTGTGCGAGGAGAGGGAGAGACGAGTGTGTGCGCTGCTCTTCCCCTGGGACCGCTACCCTGTTGTATATTGTTTACTTTTGTTATTTGACGCTGAAGGAGGCTAAAAATAAAGGTTTGAGTTTGGGATGATGTGCTCGTCTTGAAGCTCCTTCTTTTTCCACTGGCTATCCGGCACAAGCGTCACATCAGGCTCAAGAAACATCGCAGATAAACTATTAGCTGTGCCCATTTCACATCTTGAAATGTATTTTAGCGTGAGAAATCATGTTTGTAGCGTGAGAGATCACTCAAATGCGAAAGTCTTACGTTCAATGTGTGAGAAACGGCAGCTGAGCTCTGTAGTTTCGCTCGTGAGTATGGATGCGGAAGCCAAAGGCATTGTGGGAAATGTATTTTTTTCCCGTTTTCGTTACGACCGCGCTATGGCAGAGATGGGCGATGACGTCAGCACGCAGCGCCGGCTGTACAAATATGACCACGGCTTCGGCCTAGCTCCGGAGCTCTTACGCCTCTCATATGGCCGTGACCGGACTTCGCGGCGCTCTGCATTCGCTCTATAAGACGCACCAACTTTTCCCCCTCAGTTTTGGGGAAGAAAAAGTGCGTCTTATGAGCCGAAAAATACGGTATATACCCCTAAACCAGATGAGTTGCACATCTGTATTGGCACACATTTAGTAGCATTTTGATGTTCAATCAACAATGTTCACAGGCCTCTGGGTATTTTTACTGTGTGATGAACTGCATGAATGGCTTGAGCTAAACTCTTCTAGGCTTTTGAGTTTGAATAGAGTCTGTATCATTCACTTCGAAAGTCAGTACTGCCTCTATATTACAGCACACTTTAGAACTATTAAACACAAGGTAGTGTCTTGCTTACACTAGTTAGAAACACACACACACTGGAGAGATATAGAATTTGTGTATAATTTCTTCATTTGATTTCTAAACACTTTTATTTTTTTATTTTTTTCTTGCTCTACATGACTAGAATTTTTAATACATTTACAATGACAGCATCTATAAATTAGTAAATTATACTTAACATACATTTATATATGCAGATTGGCTTTTATGTTATAATAGTAACTTTGTCAGTAACAAAATTATTTATAGAAATGTGGTGCAATCACTTTTTCAAGTAAGGGTTTTTATTAAATAAAAGATTAGAGCTATCTGTTATTATCCCTGCATTCAACTCCATTGAACAAACGTTCAAAAGTGAAATTAAAGAAATGGCGTCAACACAAAAACTCAAAAACCCCATATATGACTGTAAAGACTTAGTAGTTGATTAAAACACTGAATTCATAACATGCCATTTGTAAAATGAGTTTTCAGCATTGGGTTTGCAAAAACATGGGTGCCTCTGTTTGGTGATCAAACAGGCTACATAAGCAAGTCATCCTTTACATGCTGTAAGCTGTGCCTTTCATCTACCATCCAACATAGCAACATGCAACTCATGAAATTTTTGCACGTTATACACTGTATAATTTGGTATCAAAACAGCATCATCTACTCTCATACACGCCTGCTCTTAAGACATTGTAGTGTTCATGACTTCTTAAGGATGCCAGTTTAAGCACTGGTTGCCAGGTGAACTGATGAGGGCACACAGTTCAGGGGTGTTTGACATCCTTACATTTCCATGGTAATAGAGCAAGACCTGCTGTTGGCATTGTGTGCGCATGTTATTTAGCCTCAGCCTTTTTGTACGAGGCATGCTCCTAATGATTGAATGCAATGAAGCCAAGCACGTGCCTCTAAATGGTGCAAAGCAGCTTGTGTGTTTACAGTTGTGTCTTAGTGTGTGGTCTGTACGGAGAATGTGTGAATGTTCTGTGCCAGTTGGAGATATGTTCTCTTTGTTGTCATTGTGAGGTGAAGTAAAGAATTAATGCAGATGAGGGAAAGGTCAAGGATCAGTGTCAAGGCTTTATGTTATCTCTCTCTCTTTGCTCCCTGTATAATGCACTTTGATGTTTGCGATTTAAACATTCTCTCCGTAAAGCCACCAATTTTTGATTGCTATTGAAACTTATCTTTAGATCAAATCACTGCGTTAGGATTACTTGAATAATTCAATGGGAAACTAGAAGTTATAGACTAGTGTAATTCAAAATAATAAAAAAAACCCCTCAATTTTAAACTTCAATTTTAGTTTCTCTCTATGGTAATCCTATTACGATCATATTTTTGAGACCTGGGAATGTTTGGCCTCTCTATATAGGTGCTGCTCTACTTGAACAATGTTAGAATTTGGCATGAGTTCACAGTACTCTCCGCATCTCTTTGGTTTGTCTTTGAATTTGCTGCAATTAATAAATGTGTCTATTGCGTTACATTTTATAGCATTTTTATTTTTGAAAAATAAATCACATCCGTCAAAATGATCATTTTGTTAACCCCAAATAAAATCGCTTTAAATATAATATGCATGGTTCTAAATTAATTACTGGGTTATAAGAAATGTTGCAATTCTTTTTCAAATTTGTGCATTCTGAGAAATTCTATGATGAATACACAGAAGTCACTGTACATGCCATCTATTCGCCATCTTGATTTTATTTATAGAATATCTTGCATTCTTAGCCAGAGGCTCTTGTACAAATTGGTACAAAGCTGACTGACCAATTAGCAAAGTAAAGAGGGGATATCAGTGCATCATTACTTAAAAAACTTAAGGTCAAATCAACCCCAAAAAATTCCAGAAAACTATACTGACATTAGTGGAACTCAGAGAAAGTGGAAAGCCCTGGACAAACCAAGCTGACACATGGCCTTCGGGCTGTTGATGGTCATTGGTGAGGAGTGTCGGTTCAGTGTGTTCCGTAGGTTGACTTTTGTTGAGCTTGGTCAGCAGAAGTTGTCAGGCTTATGTGGCACTTCGCAAAATATGGTGTTTTGATCGGCTGTTCAGATATTGAATCAGAGCGAAGTCGTGACGTAGCAAGGTAACAACTGAGTTCAAGAAACAACAGGCTTGGAACCAGATAACCTGACCAATTTGACTCAAGAGAGGCTAGCGTTGTATGTCCTCAAGAAAAAAACGATCTGCAAACCTCCAAGCAAAACATGAGCAACGCATTTCTGGTTTCTGATCTTGGAATTAAAAATCAGACTACTGCCGTCTCCTCATACACGTGCAGAAAGCACCTTTTAATTTGTAGTCTGGTGCCATCAGTGCTGTGTTTTCAACTCATTTTATTTTGGCCAGATGCAGCCAAAACTTGCTCTGCTTTCTCAGCGTTTTTTGTTTGGTGTTGGGTTGGTGTCTCTAGGCCTTCATTGTTAGGAAGTTCTTTCCTGAAGACACTTTTTGATGTTTATTTAAGTCAATGAAGCACTGAAACCACATGGAAGGACCTGTTGATACATGCCTCTTATCATTCATTTAGAAAGTGACTTCCAGTCGATAGTCATGAAAGTAGAGATTAAATGAAAGACTTGTCCGTCTTTTGGAAATGTGATCACATATTTGCATTAATTGTTGATTAAACTTGTTAATTTTGTCAGCTTAACAACTATCTATAGCCTATTTTAGCATAACTGAACTAGACTAATGCTAAATGATTTCTTCATGAGTTTTCTCCTTGTTGCCTCATCAAAACATTGAGTCATTCTGCCGAAAACCTTACTCGTGTCTCTCCTCTCTTTTCATTTCCCACTCACAGTCTGCATGCTGATTCACTCCGCAGCCTCAGGACTTCTAATAATAAGAAAGTCGGTCACATGATGATGGCTCTTCCTTCCTGCAATTCCTGTCTAATCTAGGCTAACAGTGACCTTGGGCCTGTGCTTATACCCCACACATGTGCTCTCTCATACACACAGAGGCCTGGAAGATGGGTTTCTGGTTTGAGGATACAGAAAAGATTTGTAACTAAGAGAAGTAAGGGAAATAGTGAGAGAAATGAGGTTTAGAGAAGGAAATAGGGGAAAAAAACTGAACAAAGGGAAAGAAAATGAGAAAAGGGGAGAGGGGTGTATCAAGGGATATGAAGGAGAGAAATTGGAGATAAGAAAAAAAGTGCTTGTGAGTCTACCTGTGCTATTCACGCTCTTTGCCTAAAGGTCTTCATGCAACAGTGGATTTTGTGTGTATTTGGTTGAAGTGTAAAAATGGTTTGGAAAGATATTTGTCTTTTAGTGCCTTTATGTTAAGGACTGAAGTTGAAATCACTGACACAATTGGGGTTCGGGAGAGGAGGATAGGATTGAGAAAGGACCGAACTGGTTTGTCAGTGTACATCAATGCCCCTTAAGGCCTCTACGACCGATCCGAATGGCTTCTCTTCAGGGGTGGGCCAGGGGAAACTGTTAAGAATAAGACGATGACAGAGTAGAAATCAAAGGACACAGAAAAATCATGAGTTTGAGCAGTTTATTCTCTTTCAAAAATGTGGAGAAAATAGAGCATTTGTGGTGTGCCATTTCTTTCCAGTTTTCTCTGTGAAAACGCTATAAAAATGTGAGATGAGCGCCACCAAGCATGTGTTTTATGTCCTACTCACGTACTCAAAAGAGCCAGCTTTCGTTGGTCATTCGACTTGCAAAAATTTTATCCAATATGGCAGTGCAGAGCTCTTTTTCATTGGCACCACTCTATCGGTCTGATTTGTAATGTCTCATTGATGCTCATGGTTTTTGATTGAGGTGTGTTGCATGTAACTTCGGACAAAAAAAATACTAGAGAACCAGAGGATTTTGTGTGTTTTTGGTAGAAGTGTTGGGGCTTCTACCAAAGAGTGAAGTTGAGATATCACTGGCAGAATTCGGGGTCTGGAGACGGTAATAAGATTGACAAAGGACTTTGAACTGATTCGCTAGTGTAAATCAATGCCCCTCACCTCTAAGCCATAGACACTGTGGTTTAGTTGAAGAGGACTGTCCAGGGATTCTTAAGCTTAGGGTACTTATCATTACAGACTATAAAGCATCTAAGCACCAATCAAGGTGCTTTCACACCTCGGAAAACCCAGTGAAAACTGTGAATTAATGGGATGCCAAGAAACGGCTTTGCATGAAACTGTTAATTTTCTCACCCAGTGGTTTTGTGTCGACATCCAGTTCCTCTTTTATTTAGGTTCCTGTTTATGAATGTTAAATAGTTTTCAGACAAATCCAGGTCGAACTTCCCATCTTTAGCTCCGAGGTCTGTGACTCATAACACACACACTCCCTCACACTGCTTCCGTTCTTTCAGGCCTCCTCCACACCTGTGCTGTGCCCACTGCAGCCCGTCTGTCGTCTGTTATTTATAGACTGACCTCAGATCAGAATGACTAAGCTTCAGTTGAGACTTGTTTTCCCAAGATGAATCCACGTTGCCCCTGAGCAATAAAGTGCAGCCCCTCATACGCAGTCATTAGTTACTGCTTTGTTTCAGTCCTCTCTAGCTCCCAACAATTGATTAATTTAGTTTTTGCAAAGGTTTAATACATTTGAGCATTTCCCACTGTGTGATGTGGACAGATTCCCACTGTTGATGTTTACTTAATATATTACCCACCTTATATTAAAGTTAGTGGTTAGTCATTAGATCTTTCGAGTCGATGTATGCATTTCTAATGTCAATATTACATAATTTTTTGCTCCAAGTTTAGTTCCTGCAATTTGCTAGTCATTATTTATCTTTCTCTTCAGTTTAGAACAGCCATGCCAAAGCAATCTGACAGTTTGCTGAACTTTGACAGGTGTAATTATTTGTACTGCTATGAGTCACACATGAAGCACATTTATACAATTTTCAGTGCTTTTGTTCAAGAGACCTCAGCTAACCATGCACCATGTGCTTAAAAGGGCAAATTTTGAGGTGATGCTTGGTGGGCATGTGGGTAATTGGGAGCAATGAAACCCCAGATGGCAAGTGGAATAATGTTCCATGATTTAGACAGCCAATAAAGTGGAGGGAAACATCCTTTATTTCAAAATATGCAGAAGTGACCGACCAGGTTACAGAAGCACTGCAGATGAGGAAAAACATTCATTTGGAGTGAAATAAAACAGTGCGAAGTGGGTTTTTTTCTCCAGTCACCCTCCAGGAGATGGAAATTGCACAGAGCACAGCTACATATGGACCACAGAACCTTTAACTTTACTTTTCCAGACATTCTTTGTAGTCAAAGTGGCCATTTAAAGACATATCTATGGTGTGTGTCTGCTTTTCTTGTGTTGATGTATGGCATTGAGCATTCAAACATATCGATAGGATTCTCAAGAGCATAGCAGCTCTGCTAAGTTTAGGAAATACAGCCATTACAGATGGATTTGGAATATTTAACATACAGATTTTTAGATTTTATAATGCTTGCTCGATGTTTTGAATAACAGTAGTCTAATCTACTATTTGCTAGGAGATAACTGTTTAAGGTTTTGAAGAAGTAAACTGTACAACACAAAATGTTGTGCTTTTTGATATTATAATTTTCAGAGTGAGCAATTGATTACTTTCATAAACAAGGGTTCTCAGGGAACACGCATTAAAATAAGTAGAAAAATTACAATATGAAAACTATTTTTGCCATTCTTTTTGATTGCTTGAGAGATTTTGCTGGCTATATGGTGATATCTAGAAAGCTGGACCATTGGATGACTGTAGGATCAATTGTATATTTACTTAAAAACCTTTTAAAGAGTGTTTCCTTCTGTTTTCTAACTCACAAGAGCTTATTTGTGGCATCCATGAAATGCTTAATTGTTTAGTTTAATGTTCGACACTAGCTGGATTTCCATCCTGCTTTTTATGCGCAGGATTTTAAATATTGCATGAAAAAAAAAACTCTATAGAAACCCCAAGATGCACATAAATGTTTGCAACTGAATAGAATAAACCTTTTTCTGATAAGAAAAATGTGCACAGACTTTGCTGAAAAGGCATTTACAGAATAAATCCCAATGCAATGGCAATGCGTTCTGTCGGAACTGGGGAGCGATTGGGGCTATTAATGAACTGATTAATTATCTTACCAACCGACTGGTTTTATTTTTTTATGAAATGTTGTTATGGTCATTTTTGATTTCTTTACCCTAAGTCTGTCCTCAAAGTGGTTAGAGATTCCAGAACTCTCTTCACCAGCTGCATTCCCAAAGAGCAGTCTCCCGCCTCTAAAAGTAGGATGACATGACTGCACATTTCGTTTAAGCGTTTAAAGACATCAGTAAGTTATTGTAAACTGAAAAGGCATTCTCACGCAACAAGTTCCATTTTTCTTTTGATATTTCTCTTCAGTTTATCAGGAAATCACAGTTTTGTTCTCTTGGACTCGTTGAATGGAAACCATGCTTTATTTGCAAATATTTTATGTGATTTTTCCACTTTTGCACACAAATTTTATTCCCATCATTGGATAAAAGCATGGTTATTACTGGACAAAATAGCAATGGTAGATATATGTTGTAGGTGATTTTGCGTAGACCAGAAGTTGGCAAGGAGGGACACAGCCCTCCACAGTTTAGATGCAACCTTCATGAAACACATCTCATTCTAATAATTATGATCTCCTTGGTTTGTTTAAAGCTGCCATTTTTGTACTGAAGCAGGCCTGCAACAAACACCATGAGGGACTGCAGCTCTCCAGGAATGACCTTGCTCACCCCTGGTGTAAATTTATATTATTGATAATATTTCCATTAAAAAGCTTCTAAAAGGATTTTTCAGATGAAGTAAATGTTCAAAGTGTTTTATGATTTCTTCATTTCTATATGAGTGGTTCTTTCAACATTTCATGAACACAAACACATGCATCCTTAAAGCGCAGGCATATAAAACTAGCTCTGAAATAAACTGAAAGAAAAGGATATTTTCCACGGTTCAAGGGCAAACATTAAAGACAAACTATAATGCATGTATTAAATCAAGAAAATAAAGACAAGCCTTTCCCAAACTCACAGCTTGGCTGTGATAAGGCAGTGCATGGTTTTATCTTGAGTTCTGTTATCGTGTCTTCGTCTGATTTATACCCCTGCTGTATGCTCCAAACAGTGCATGCTGACAAACTGTGGTCCATTCCTTTACTGGCAGGAACGCTGTTTGTTGACTAATGCAAACTCGCACACTTAGTGACAGCACTATTTTTGACAATATTGTCATTTGCATCCAATCTAAAATATTGAATTACTTCAAATCCATTTGTCTTGTTCCTCTGCATTTCTTTAAGTTGTTTTATGAAAACCTTGTTCAGCACAATCCGTCACCATAACAAGAGCATAACATCAATGATACATTTTTGTACAATTTTGCACAGTAAATAGATTTTTACAAAACGCACAAGTTAGATATCATACATGCACTGCTTAAACCCAAAGAGCAAGAGAACAAAAGTAATACCGAGTTCAACTATATTGCAAACAAGGATTGGCTCAGTTTCTGTCAGTGGGCAAGAAAAACAAAAAAAAAAAAAAACAATTTATGGAAAATTATAAGTATATACGTCTCATTAGAAAAATATCATAATTTCTTGCAGCTCTATCAAAAACAACAACATGTAAAGAAATAATATTATTTTTCTTTTTATGTAATATCTTTTAAAACAAGAATCTGGGGTTGTACTAAAAAAGGTTATATCAAGTATTGCCACAAAAAGCTTTTTTTAAAGATTAATGTTTTAGAGCAAATTGTAAAGTAGTAAAAAAATGCTCAAAAGGCCCCAGACAAAGATGCATTATATTGCTCACTACAGAAAGCTGCAGCTAGTGTGTGCTACAGCTGCGTTTGGCTTAGTTTGGCAACTTGATGGGTATTTTATAAGGATTACAACAATTACAACAATTTTATTTGATGCTGAACATGCAAAATAACCCAAAGCTGCCTACTATGCCCTCTACCACAGTGATAAAATGCCTTTTTCCCAGCACTAATGCATCTGCCTGCAGCCCCCACCACCGGCTGCCCTAATGCGACAAAGAGTCTCATGGATGAGAGTGAGTGAGTGAGTGAAGGGCGCCCTAAATGAGCAGCGTCCTCTGACAAACAACACTCCTCACCTTAACTAGACATCTCCCTCCCCCCACACAGCATCCACTCTGTCACTCCGCAGGGACCTGGTTTAGTTTCACACTCACATGCACACACGCAAACACACGCACACACACACACACACACACACACACACACCTGCGAATAGCCGATCGATAGCAGTGCCGCAGGGAGCCTGATCAATATCTCCAGAATTTGGAGCAATGGGAGAGTGGTGAATTAGCCAACTCTGTTTTTCCAGCATTTATATTGTTGTCAAGGGAGCCCTTGCACTGTCTGAAATGCCTTTCCTTGTAATGCACTCATGTCCCTTTCATTTGCATCTTTAAAATGCAAGAGCCTTCGCAATATCCACTTGTCCACTTACACAGTCGCCTCATTCATTAAAGGTGTTGGGTGCAGAACCAGAGTGTGGAGATGTTGTCAAAGAACATTTTGTTCTCGGTTGGCCTTAAAGCTTTAGATCTAAACCTGCCACGGGAAAATATTAGAGCCGTGTTGACTACAAGCACAAAGGCGAATGTGGGAATCATAATTAGTTCTGCGGCAGCTTTTAGGCATTCTGTTGAGGAAATGAGGGCCAAGATATTTCAAACCCTGTGGAGTTCTTTATGATGAAGATAAGAACTAATGAAAAGTCTTAATTAAAAATGGATTGCCAGTGGACAGACGAATGAGGGTGGTTGTCGCATTAGTAAGCCTGTTTGTGTGGAGACGAAGATAAGAATCCAGAAACTTTGCTGGAATGCTACATGCACATATCTGAAAACATTGGCAGTCGCTGCTGTAGTTACAAATCTGGATTTTGTAAAAGACCAACTGCCGAGAGGCATGAAACAAGGCATGAGAAATTGGCAAATCCAATTATTTTATGCAAAATAAGTGAGATGGCTTTATTTTTATTGAGAACTAAAGACAACTTGAATTCAGATCTAATAGATGCATCTCAGGTGCAATGGATAGCTTTGATGCGGCGAAAGCAAATGGGTTTTAAAGAACATATCAGAAAAGACTTGAAAGTGGCTTGTAGATGCAAAGGCTTTTTTTAAAACCAAAGAGGAACGTCTAAGAGCTTTTTTTTATTTTTTATTCTTTTAATTGTATCACCATTGTATTTTTTTTATTATATTAATTCTATCTCACCTCCTCCCAGTGCTATCTCGTGTAACCTCTTTCTTTTAATGAGCCATCATTTGCAGAGTCGGACAGCGTCCTTAAATATGTTTTGCATTGATCCCTGAGCCTTTGGCCCCTATCTGCGCGGCTTCACCACAGCAGAAACTGGAATGTCAGCTCCCAAAGCACCGGCCAAACCTGATGAAATCCCTCAGCTTCCCGACCCATTGCTTGATGAGAAAATTGTGCCAAGAAGGTGCAGATTCTTCTTAAATTAAAATCAACCTTCACTGTGAATGGCTAAAAGACTGTTCTTGCTCTGTGTTCGAGAGCCGTTGCATCATTTGTTTGTCTTGTTTATCTAACATGGGAAATTCTTACACTTTTTCTACATTCAAGCTCTTTTACAAGAGCTATCTTTTTCCCTCTTCACAACTGAATGCCAAGATCATTGGACATTGTTTCAGCTCATTCATTTACCAAATGAAAAAAGAAACCTGCAAAATATTGCCCTACACGTTCATTTCATTTCTAAGTTTTCTGCCACAGCTTAGCTGAGCATTTGTGCCCATTCACACTTTTCTCAAACCACAGTCACAGCTGGTTCACCAATAGAATAGGTTTATTTAGGTACACTGGTTTTTTTGCCGTTCAGCATTCAAAGATTCAGAACCTTACAGATCTTCAAAATCAAGGAAAGTACAGGGCTGGAATCAGGGCTTGCTAGACTATTTACCAGTTATCCATTGCAGAACATTCCATCATTGGTGGTTGCTAGAGGCACTATAAACTAAAATGCCCTGTTCTGATTGGCTGCCAAATTCCTAGGCATAATGCAGACAGTCCGACACCGGACAGCCTACGGTACAATTCATATAATGCAACACAACAGACCACTTGCACTGAAAGGTGGAAAACTAAGAAGGTCAAAACATTTCATGGAAATCTGCCATTCCAGAATCAATGAAAGATTTTCATTGTCTTCTTAGGGATATCCATGATTGAACTTCATTGACCTACTTTTTCTTAGTATTCCAAGAGAAATTAGCGCTATCAACTGTTTAATTTCATGGTCATTTTGTACATAGATTTGCACAATGTGAAATGCCAATAAATGGTTGGTGGAAAAATGCATAAAATCAATTTTTAAACTAGTCTACCTATTTCATAGTTAAATAACTTTAAGTTAAACTGAGTTAGTCAGTTAAAAAAAGGAAAGTTATTCTTTTAGAACTGTTCCTGAATTTCAGAATCACAACACCTCAGTCTTTCTTTTGCTTCAACCAGTTGCTGAGACAAACATTTACTAACATTATTCCACTCTTTGGCAACCTCCACAAAATGTTCAGCGCATACCTCCATTTTGCGTATTGTTCGCGCAAATGACGTCTGATTCTGTTCACTGTCTATGTGCAGTGTGCAGTAACCCTGAGGTAGTGGTCACAGTGGTCCAGTTTTCACCTGTGAGTGCGATTTGGAACGCGGTGTCACGAATTCTCATCTTTCCTGGCACAGGAAGTACATACAGTACATATGCATTAATTAGGAAAAAAAAACATTAAAAATCATTCATCTTTTTTAAGTATTTTCACCTGAATTATATTTATATTAAAGTAGAGTAGTTTTGAGCATATTTGGAGGCAATGAGGTATTTGTAGCCATTATTAAAAAACATCCACGTTTTTCTAACTCCCGGCATAACATTTTGAAAAAGTTTCTTAAATTGAATACAGATATTAATTGAACTGTACATTTGAGAGATTTTAACATTAAAATGTTTTAAAAATGTTTGTTCACACTTTACACCCACATGTCTTGCTAAGGCATAAATTAAACCAAATGTTTATGCATGTGCTCTGTTTGAGGAAACTTGGCTAGTAAAAAAGTTATAGGTTTAAGGATTTAGCATCAATTGATCTCCCTGAACCCTTCGTAAAGAACACGGTCTCCCTTTACTTTAACAAAACTCTTTTGGGAAACAATGCAGTGAGAAAATGTAATGAGACGTGTGACACAGACATTTTTTACAGCTAATTCATATATGGAACTGGCACTAAACTTAAGCTGAAATTATGTTTCACATCGCACTAATACATTGAGCACATACATGACTGATATTACTGTTACTTGAAAATCATTTTGAAATTTAGTGCTGCACAATATAATTTTTTTTGAAAGTTTATTTATTGTGGAATAATATTCCTGTCTTTTTTTATTCAAGTCATATTTGTAACATGTGGTGATAAATTAATACATGCTTTGAGTTTTGGCCCTCAAAACAGTTGTTTGTCAATTATGGAATGGGTAATTTACCTTTTTTTCTAAAGACTTTTTTTATTATTATTTGTAGCAACATTTTTTTTAGGTAATTTTATATTTTAAGACTTTCTGGAGCTTTGAATTTTGAAATTTTGTTCATATTCTTCAAATCTATTAATTTACTTGTTTTACTATGAGTTCTTGTATTTCAATATTTTTCTCAGAATAAATACAATATATGTTTGGTAATTGTGACTCTTGCAACTGTGTATTCTGACCCCTCTTTGAGAACTCTTGGGGCTATACTCAGTGTGGCCATAAATCAATGTTCCATACATGACTCTATTTTTATAGAGAGTCTGTGGTTTTCAGTTAATTCATTATTAATGAACGTGACAAAAAGTCATGGTTGCACAGATTCCATTTGACATTCCCAACAGAGAAGGGAAACTCAGAGAACAGCTTCAGCATTTTTTTCTTATCTCTGACCAATGTTTGGTCCTGCCCCCACCCCTTCCTCCTCATCTTCCCCATTTACACCATCAAGCTGAACATTGCTTTTGACCTTTGCAAAAACAATTTGGAAAGCGTGAGGATCCAGTCAGCGTGAAAATGACTGTGTGGTTAGAAGCCTGAAGTGGAGAGTCTGTAACTCCCACCCTGTGAGTGAGAGTGTGTGTCCTTGCTGAGATTGAGGCCTAACCACCATATTGACTTGAGGCTTGAGGTGCTCTTGAAGTAGCTCTTGGGGCTTAGACAGCCCTTGCTGAGCTTCGTATATACAACAGTGAGGGCATCATCATTAACCTCGATACCTCAGCCCATCCACTCAGAATTCACATTATCTGATATACAGCCAGAGCGATGTCAAGATAAAAGGTGAGTGAGAGAGTGGGAATGCTGGGGAGAGGTAGGCAACCTTTAGAGATTGAGATGAGGTTGCAGGAGTGCTGTGATGGCATTTCAAATGATGCTTGTATATGACTTTAATTTTTGCAGTCAGTGGTTCAGTGAGAACCTGGTAATACTAAATGGAAATTACTTCTAATGGATGGACTGTAAAAAATGTGATTATTATTATTTTTTTTAAATATGAGCAAAGACAAATGCCCTCCCCAAGAGCTGTAGAAAATTCATCTTTCTCTTCATGAAGATGAAAGAGAAGATGGAACATTATTATGCTTACTTTTTGATATAGTTCTTGATCCTCTTGTTGTTGATGTAATAGTCACTACTGCTGTAAAACATGAGTTCTCTGAGTAAATAATGAACTCCTTTCTTGGTTTATTGCAAGAAAGTGCTTGGGTTGCATTTTAGGGATTAAAGGGAAAAAAGCAATTCGTCAGCAAAAACAACTGCAGCGTTCTGCTCCGTAAACTGACAGCTGTCGGAATGCTGGGCTTCGCTGCATGTGTTATGTCATTGAGGAGGTAACCAATAAGTAAACTGCTTTCAGAATCAATAGTGGCCACCAGTTTCAAAGGATTGCAGTGTTCAGTGACCCATGACTGTACAAACTGAGCAGTATATTTGTTTTTAGGATCATTTTTTTGGTTCCATTGAGAAATCTGCGAAGTGGTCACATGCAAATAAGGAAAGCTCATTGTAACACATGTTAAAAACTGAAAACAACCCTGATGCATTTTAATGCATAGTGACAATGGTGTGCAATTCTTCCATATTTAACTTATTTGAACTATGCTTTCTCACAAAAAGTGTAGCTTGAACAAAACTAACATTTGATTGGGCAGGTGGGACAGTGGGTAATGCTTATAAGAGGGCTTATAATTTAGTTCTTGAGACAATTTAAGTTTCGTCTCTTCTCTTTCATCAGCACAGTCTGCATTGCTACAACCAGTGAACCAATCTGTTAATCAATCTCACCCTTGAGCTTTCCCCTCATTTGTAAATAAGACTTGTGGCCGAAGCTCTATTCCAACCTGGAGAGAGATTAAGCCACATTTGTCTGTACGAGGACATGGAGATGATTATCCTGATTCTCACTACTTTAAACTCTTTAAACTTTAACCCTAGCTGCAAACCGCCCTAATAGATGTAGATCCTAGCTCAGTGGAGCCATATGGACAACATCTGCAAAAATCAGGAAAGAAATCCAAGGTGCGACCCTCAACTGATCTTCCTGCAGCTTCTACCAAAACTTTCCAGTGAAATTAACCTAGAAGTGGTTAATTTGACATAGTTAACATATTTAGAAAGGTTTTGATGCCATGCCTGATGGCACTTTCAAAGGTTTTTTTTAGAAATTACTGGGAGACGGTTTTTTTTTAGGGGCAGAGTTTTATATTTTCTTTATCTCCTGATTGAGGCTAATGTGGCAAACTGACTAATAAATAGAGGAAAACAGGAAATGCGATTTATTTGAGCACAGCAGTAGATTAAATGAACATTCATATGCACTAAGTGAAAAGACAGGAAATGTAGGGCTTTGCAAGAGATGCTGTGGTTGCATATCTTCGTGTTCCTTTACTCCCTTTCTCAGTTAGCCACGGTTTTGCTCAACTGTCAAGTAAATTAAGTTCAGCCGCCGTAGAAGTGTTTCTGTATGGCTCCTGAGAATCTTGACCTTTCAGAGAAGGTTTCCATACATCCTCACAAAAGCCTATTGTCTCTGGAGGAACGTAGTGCATGAATGTATGCAGGCATACTGGCAGGCATGGAAGTATCCGCTTTGACAGTTTGTGACGGCCATAAGTTCAACTTAGAGCGCCTGCTCTCCACACATCTATTGTAGATCAGCTGAATTTCCATGGCTGTCCATCCCAGTGATGGCCAACATTGTTCCTTGAAAATGCACACTACCCAGAATATAGCTCCAGCTCTAGTAGCGGTGTTTGTCAACTTTTTAAAAGCACACTTATAATTAGAAATTTTTTCACTTTCAAAATATTGATTGAATGTGCACATTGTAAACAAGCTCTGTCTTCCTCATCTTTCATATGTCGCTTCAGGCTAGCAGCCAGTCTGAGGATTTACTCTGTAAACTCTGTACTCTGAGACTTTTTCAATACGTGTGTGCTTGGTAAATATCCTCTAGTAAATTTACACCATTTTGTGGCAGCAATTTACACCATTTTGTGGCAGCTACGCAAAAGGGCTGGGGCTTCGCAAAACAGAGCGTATTAGCCCCCTCGATGTCTACTGCAGGAGATTTAAAGATTACTCAAATATGTATGAATGATTTAAAGTCACGATTCAGGTGCGTATTCAATGAGGGACTGACATTATAACACAATTATAAACACCCCCCCCCCTTTAGCTGTAGATGAACCTCAAAAAGGATTTTGGAGTAATCAAACTTTTTATGCACTCTTCCGTTGTTTTATGGTTGAGACTAATAAATAACATTATAAAGTGTGTTTCAAAGTTATGTACTGCAGAGAATGTCAGCTTATTTAAAATCTGTTTTCTGAGATATCTGTGAGGAAATGTAAAAATATTAACCCCAGGTTAAACCTGTCAGTCGTTCCATATCTCACCGAGCTTGTCCTTTAGCTGCATCAAGCTTTTGCGCTGCCCTTGTGTCACAGAGGAAGTGAGAGAGACTCTACGGATTAACGGCTGATTAAAGTGGAATTGGAATAAAGTAATCAGTGATGTAAGTGCCTGTGCTGATTAGGAGCTGAAGACTCCTCGGCCACCCCAGTTTAGATTCCTGATATGCTCAATGATGAACTGTAATTACTGATAAGCAGATCTAATGATAACCAAGTCCTGTTTTCTTCCCTATGCTACAGGCCTGGGTCTCTTGATTCTTCCATGTGTCTGCTGATAGATATTCGCAATGCTTCTATAAACTGTTGGCTAGGGTTTGTGCACTTTAATGACTGGATTCTTATCATGTTTCATAACAGGGTTTAATTTATTAGATTCTTTAGATTTTGACTACTTGGACTTGAAGCGCCGCACGGTTTATAGTCTCACTTCTACAGACCATTACCTGATGCTCTGATGCGTATCGTGGCATAAAACTGCTAACACGTTAGTCAAGTCGGATCATACAGTTAAGCAGGAATCTCGCTTTTTTCATGGGTTCTTTTGGAAATGGTTTTGATGACTGATCCTGTCTCTGGTGAGACGTGAAGGTTATTTTGTTGTTATCGGTCATTTAAAGACTTAATGTGAAACATGTCTCAATTAAAAAGATGCTTCCAACTATATTAAATTACTCAGAATGTGAAAACATTCAATGTTCCTGGATTCATTGTATAGCAGAAATGGCAGCATGCTTTAAAGGTAATGTTATTGCTTTAGAGGTATCATTATTGTGATTATCTGATGTCTAGTGACCCAAACTAAAATATGAATTTAAAACCAGTGATTACTGCAAGCAAAAAGTATAGACTTGCACCCTCGTTTACGCCGAGACCCAACACTTTGCATGCAACATAAGATTAATTTTCTCATTTAAGTGTATGTGCACGAGAAAACATCTTTTCAGGAGACCCCTGGAAAATTATTTTTTACTAAAAATAAACACTGTTCATCCGTTAAAGTCTTTTTCAAAAGTGTATGGATTCAGACTTTCACTAGCACTCTCCAACAAATGGACTTACTTATTTGACTGACACACGACACGTGACTACATCCATTCCTGAAGAACAGTGAGGACACCAAACATTTAAAGTGTACTGCTAATGTAAAACAAAGACATATTGAGCTGTATCCTTTCCCCTTTTAATCGATCATGTGGTTGACTTCAATA
Organism: Danionella cerebrum; assembly: GCA_007224835.1. NCBI lineage: Eukaryota > Metazoa > Chordata > Actinopteri > Cypriniformes > Danionidae > Danionella > Danionella cerebrum. The sequence continues at coordinate 462,663 of SRMA01026502.1, read as the reverse complement.
ATATGAACGTGTTCCTTGTGATGAATCTGTGGTCCTTAATATTAAATTTAAAACTGTTCAGAGTAAAGAATTATTGATCTTGAACCTTTTTTTAAATTGTCAATACCTGTTATGAATCTAATATCAAAACATACAAAACATACAACAAAACATTTTTTTTTTCCATTTTTCAATATGCAAATGCACTGGTATGTTTACCAACAGCATTTGAGAGAGAAGAAAAAATAGATACATTTTTGTAGAAACGGGCTGGAGCGGGCCAAAATCCATTCCGTGGGCGTCTCTAACGCAAAGGTTTTTAAAAGGCTTATGAACACTGATGTATGGTTAAATTGTTTGATATCAATTTATCATTATTTATCGCTATTTATCATGAGCTAGGTACTATTAGTAAGTTGTAATGTGCCATTATTAATGGTACTACATAATTCTTGAGTTGCACATGCTTGAATACTTCAGGGTGCGCGTTAAGTACGGCTCAGAATGAAGTATTCATATGGATGACAGATTATTTGTAAATGATTGAAGGATGGTTACGCAACAGATTACGAAAATCAGATTATTATACAGTCTTTCTGATTGTAAAAATTGAGACAACGCTAAGATTATTTATTTTCCATTTTTTTCGAAATCAAAATAGCTATTTATGTTTGTTCTATTGTTCTCGGCATATGTCATGTAATGGATTATTTTTGATCAACCAGATTTTCTTTGTTTCGTTTAATCACAGGAAAATTCTTTAATGTCTATAGTTGTTTTGACTCACTGGTTGAAACTCTTTAGCTGTGAGTAATTACTGTACGAACATTTCTGTGCCATGATGTGCCTGTACTTCATGATTATTCATGAGCTGCTTTATCCCATGAGAAAACACAGTGTACTAATTTTTGCAAGCTAGTCAATACTAATCTTTGTGATTAATAGGTTTGTGTGTATTAAAGCTCTTCTAACGCATTAGTATTTTACGTGGCTTTCATACTTTAAATGAATGTGAAGTCGTTGTATTCTTTCTAATGTGTCTTAGTCCCTAAATGTCTTGTAAAGTGTTTTTTATAACAAACGTAATTCATGGAATGCAGCTTTTGTTACATTGAACCATGTGTATGCAAACTACGCATTTACTGTAAGATATTCTTCAGATAAATATGAGTTATTTATAAAAATGTTAACGTGAATGCAACACTTCTAACGGTAAATGTTGTTCCATGCAAATAGGTTTGTCCATGGGACTGTTCTTCTATTGGAAATGCATCGAACAGTTGTGTGGATTTCTGGTTAGATTTTTCAGTGGCCTTTATTTACTTTGCTACCTTTCAAACACTTGTCTGGTCCATGCTGACTCACCTTCTGGCAAAATTCCAAATACGGAAGCTCAAATAGGGAAGTGAGATGTCTTCCACCTTAGCTACTTAATGCAAAATTGGCGGCCATCTTTGTTTTGAAGGCTTTTGGTGGTTGCATCATGAAAAAAGATCATTGCGTTTGTTCGCACCTCTCTACCCAGCCACACCCACGGCCCCCGTCTCTGCACAGCAACATTTTCGGTAAAAAAAATAAAAATCCAAGCAGATGAAACCTGAAATAGGGGGGTTTCATGACCCTTTAAAGTACAATGATAAAGGTCACCGCTGCCAGGCAACAAGGTCCACACTATAATAGCTTCTAGCAATTTGAAATTCTTCTCTGTCTATCGACAACTGGAAGGATTGACCTTCTAAGTCTGCATTGTTGAATTATATGCCATTGTAGCTACATAGATGTTCATTTTCAGTCTCCTAAACAATGTCATTGTAAAGGAAATAGAAAAAAACTGTGTAATTTGACGCCAGATGCCTATTAGATGCCACTGCATAGTTTTGGCCAAAGCTTTTGACCCAAGTTCAGCAAACCAGTCTTTGGAGCACTAGTAGGGGCAGCAGATGAAGGGCAGCATTAGGAAAGAATGTTTTTCTTTATCTGTTTCTTGGGCTAACAAGCTCTTCAGCTCTTGCGAGTTACTCTTGTGTGCCTCTGTCTGTTTTATGCTGGGGTTTTGCTGATAATGAATAGCTGTACTTTGGCTCTGTGTGGACCAAGAGCTTTGTCCTGTGCTATGGGTTTATATTGGAACTGTACTAGAGGAACGGCATAATGTGCTTTTGGAATCTCAAGAACACCTTGTACTCATCATTTATCTGCTGCATCTTTAGTTCTGCTACTGTTTAAAATAGTAAATCTTTCATCTTTGAATATTTGAGTTTCATAGTAACATTGTTGACTATATATATAAAGCATTAATATAACAGACTGTGACAAAAAATCCTTTGTTCTTCTTATTCGTGCACTTTGAACACATTTAAATAATAATTAATAAAACAGCAACCTTTGTTAATTGTGTTTTTTTATGTTTAATATTTCTAATTAAACGCATGGGTTAACGCTCCAATTTTGACAGCAGTCATATTTCTTTTTTGGTTTCTGGGTTGTTGATTGGTCCCTTCAGTGTGCCATGTCCTCCATGGGTACTGCAAAATTCCGTTCCAATTCTTAAGAAAAGAGCTGCTCATCAAGAAAAGCTCATGAAGCTTTTTAGTCTCACTTGATCCAAGTTTTACCTGTGAATGTGCTGGTGCTGAAAGAAAGGTTCAAGAGCAGGGTTGATGAGTGCTGAAACAAAACATGATTACGGTTAACAGTACTGATAAGGGTAGAGTTTGTAAAAATATGAAAAAAATCTCACAATTACGCTTTCTAATGTAGCTAAGCATAGATCATTAAATTCAATTAGACCAGTAACATTTCAGTTATTTTAGGTGTACTTGCATTTTTTTTTAATTTATTCATTTATTTTTTTTTATCTATGGCTTAAAACTTGCAACCATGAATGTGTCATGGGTAACTGCAGATCCTGATATTCACACTTCAAATGCTTTGAATGCATTTAGCTTCGCAACAGAATGAAGTTTGTTCACAGACGAACAACTCCCTCTGATTTCTTCTGTCATCATGTCGAGTGTGAGGGAATTTGACCCAAATGGAATTATTCTTCCTTCAAAGGGAAGTGTTCATGAATTTGAAATGACCTTGATTGCACAGGCCCCAGAGACGCACCGCCAGAATTCAGGCAATTTCACAGGCGCATGCTATTGCACTTTCCGAGGTGTGAAAAGTTAAGGGGATGGGGGTTTTGGGTGTAAAATTGTGATTCTTGATTAGTGTTCCAATAGAAAACTGCTAGAATAATTCTGTCATTATGTTTGAAAAAATTATATTATCCTTTTCTTAATTTGTTTATTTATTTATCCTTTTATAGGCTATTCATAAATTTATTGAATAATATGGTTTATATTTATTTATTGAATAATATATTATTATTTTCTATTATTATTAGTTTATTTAAATTATTGTCATCAAATGCTGGTCACAACTTTTGCTCTGCTTCAGCTAATTGAATGATTTTTGGTGACCAACCTTTTTTTTTCTCATATTTTTGGTAAAAATGATAACAAAAAAATGTACTCAGGGCAATTTTACTGCTTTTTCCTGTTGTTTGTGGCTGTCAACAGCCACTAAATTAAATTGCTGTAAAAAGTCATCAGTTCAATATTTTTTGGCGCAAATATCTTGCAGTTACTTTTTATGTCAAGAATTTTTACCTTTTAATTTCCATGATCTTGCTGATTATTGAAAAAAAATACTTGTATTCCTTACGGAAAATGGAAATCAACAGTAAAAATGTCAGATTGTTCCTCTTTTTTACAGGAATGACCCAACAATCATGAATTTATGATTATTTGGTATTTATTAGAAATCAATGACATTTAAACAGCTATTAACAATAAATCTTGTACTACACATAAAGTCAAAATCCATCAATGTCAATTTTGCTACTAATGTTTGACGTGAACAGGACTGCAATTATTTTTCATATTAAAAATGAGTCTTGTTTTTTTTATCAGTGACAAAGTAAGATCTTGGAAAGTAAAGCCTTTTTTTCTAAATGTATTAGTTCTGATTAGAACTGAGGTAAATAGAAATTTGTTGAGAAAAAGTAATATATTGGAATACCTTTGAAAAAGAACTATAACTAACTATTGAATCTGAGGTTGATCTGGCTTTTTGAATTGTTTTTCCACTGCAGTATCTTTGTTTTCTAAGCTGTGATTGTTTACCCGATATCTTGTCATTTCAGTTTGTTTGTCTTTTGAATGTCAGTATTGTTTGCTTCTTGTGTTTCCATCATTGAAAGCACAACACTTTCTTGAAGGATTTCATCCTGGAAATCACCTTCAAAGCACGTGTGCGGCAATGTCAACAAACAATAGAGCACCTAAACCTCAGATTCATACATAATTCAAACAAAGTGAATCATTTTAAGATAACAGATTTGAGTCATCGAAGGAAATAACAACTTTGACTTGCAGCTCTGGCTTTAGTTTTGTGCTCTTTCAGCACTAGAACTATGACGTCATGTTTCAGTCATTGAAAACCTGGACTTTCAGCTATTAAAGTCAGCTATTATTTCCAGGACTGGAAACTTTATGTGAAACTCTTCAAAACTATGTTCAAACTAAATATAATTTTACTTTTGTTTATTCATTGTAAGCTTGTTAGATAAAGGCTTGAAGCTGCAACCTGTTTGTCAAAAATTCGGACTGATTTTTCATTCAATGAGAATGGTACGACATGTTTGTGCTCACAAATATGCATTTGCTCAGGAAGCATGTACCAATGATCTCTCTCTTGTTCGCTTTACTGGGTAAATATATGCAGCCTCATGACCATGTCAAGGTTAAGGAAGATCCTCGCAACAAACTGATGCTCCGCTCTGATTTGAGCACTTCACTACACATTTAAAGAAGATTCTCTTTTTCTCTGGTGAAAGTAAATGCATACTTTTGAGTGTCCGGCAGAAAAGTGTTCCGGGACACAATACAATACAATAGTCTTTGGTTGCCTGGTTACAAGCTTCCTCTTGTTGGTGTAAAATTGTTGTGTATAATTCCCTTTATTGTTAACAAAAGATTTGATCATTTATTTCCGGGTAAAAAAATCAAATGTGTAATAATTTAACAACAATGAACAAACTTAAGGTCTTTGCACACTGAAGTCTGAAATTTTCATCCGAAACAATCGTACATTGAGCTCACATTGTGTCTATTACACACTACCTCCTAATAATTCATCCTTATTTGTTTTGGCAAAATTTTTCACTGAATCATCACTGCTTGAATACGCCTTTTACTTTTGCAATTTGTGTGTTTTTGTGAATTTTATTCAACGGGTTAAAATATCCAGTGTGAAATGCTTGTGGACCTAAATTTTTACCTGATAATTTAGCATAAATATGCAAAAGTATGCAAAGACTTTCACTCTTTTTATGTTCATATCGTCTTCAATTGTTTTTATTTCAAAATGTATATCTATGTAATTATTTTGAGCTCCCATCCATCTCCATTTCAAGATCTAACCGAAAATAGTAAATCAATCCGGATCCATTGTGATATGTTTGTTATTTGTATTTCTATATGAGCACCTCTGAAGTGTGCGCACACTTTTCCATTGAACCAAAGAGTAGAGATGGAGTTCCTGGAGAAATTCCTTGTTTCAATCATTTTATTAAGTTTAAAAAAGAATTACCATATTTTTTGGCTCATAAGATGCACCGGCACATAAGACGCACCCAATTTTAAATGAGGAAGATCTAGAAAAAAAAGATTCTGAACCAAATACTGTTGTAAAATATTTTATATCAACTGTGTAAAAGTTAACAGCCAAACATGTAACATGAACAGACAGTAAACAGTAAAAGTAACAAAAAAAAAGCTGTAATGTTTTTCTTTGCCCCCACTCATCATTCTAAAGTCCACCATTCGTTATCACCATCACTGTTCCAGTGCAACATTGCCCCCACATTAGTAATACTGTAATAGCCAGTAACATTGTCACTACATTACTAATAATAGCTAGTAACATTGTCACTACATTACTAATAATAGCCAGTAACATTGTCACTACATTACTAATAATAGCTAGTAAGATTGCCCCAACATTAGCAATAATACAGTGGTTCTCAAACTTTTTTAGTCGTGCCCCCCTTTAAACCTTTAAAAGAATCTGGGCACCCCAGATGTAAAATAATAATTATTTAATAATTAATTAATAATTATTTTAATGTAAAATAAACGTAACTACTCCTTAATGTAAGTGGAACGTCCACTGCTAGGAGATCACTCAAATGTGAGAGTATTACGTTTAATGTGTGAGAAACGGCAGCTGAGCTCTGTAGTTTCGCTCGTGAGTATGGATGCGGAAGCCAAAGGCATTGTGGGGAAATGTAGTTTTTTCCCCCCATTTTCGTTACGACCGCGCAATGGCAGAGATGGGCTATGACGTCAGCGCGCAGCGCTGGGTGTACAAATATGGCCGCGGCTTCGGCCTAGCTCCGGAGCTCTTATGCCTCTCATACGGCTGTGACCGCACTTCGCGGCCCTCTGCATTTGCTCGATAAGACGCACCAACTTTTCCCCCTCAGTTTTGGGGAAGAAAAAGTGCATCTTATGAGCCGAAAAATATGGTAGGTTGTACATTATTAGTGTTTATAGTAAATATTTAGTGCATATATGCATTTATTAATGCATTTATGTGTTCCTAGTAGTTTTTAAGCTCATTTTATTCCTAGTAACATTTTGATATAGGGGGAAACTGGTTAAAAAAGTAAATGGAACATCATGTTATCCTTGAAATATTATGCATTTGTACTGAGATATGATGAAAAATGTCTACCAACCCTGACAGCAATGTAAAAGAAAAAAAATATAAAAAAATAATAATCTAATTGCAAGTTGAGTTGGTGAAGAGAGTTTTTCCATCAAAACTTTTTTGCTACACAGTTGAATGAACCTGAGTCTTAAGCTCACTGGAGAGCAAAAGCAAATATTCCTTTCCCCATTTAATCCTCTTCCCATGATGCACCTGGGTTGACACTTGACAAAGCAGAGTATACAGATGCTCATTAGAGCTCTTGTGTCAGTTCTGTCTCATTTTTCATTCGCTCAATCTGATCTTTTGCCAAAAACAATTCCACAATGATGATGTTAAGAAACATGAAACGAGTTGCGCATTCATGTTTCTCTTTTATTGTGCTAATAAGGCAGATGCCAGTGGTTTTATTTGGAACCGTCAAAACCGTCTGGTTGTGTTTGTCCCAGTGTGTTTTGTCATCTTGTAGCCTTTTGTCTTTTCATCTTTTGTTTCCCTCTCAAGAACTGAGCAGCATTGTTCTGTCCTCTTGACATTATTTATGTTTCTCTGTCTATATTTGAGTGTGTTCTTGTGTAGAATTATGTTTTAAAAGTCCTCTGTCTGGCTTTGATCCAGGCTTTAACCCAGCGCCAATCGATTGGCCATTCAGACCAGATTAAGCTTTCCCTTCTTAGCTTCTCTTTGCCCGTCACAAATCATAGGCCTCAAGAGTGTCTTTGAGCCGCTTCTTTAAAGTGAAATGGTCATTCTGTATCCGTGAGGTGCAGCGACAAACAAACAAACAAAGCAAGCCAGCTCTTTCGCCATCGCATTTCATTATCTGGTCTTGTTGGAAGTTCAGAGCAGGCAGTCCCCAGCTAGCACAGATAAAACACCAAAGCTCTGTGCACATCTGAAGGCTGTTTACAGTCAGAAATCTGGTGGCACTCATGTTTTTTTTTTTCTTTTTGTTTCCTTCCATTGCAGAAAAGAGAAGACAACCAGACAGACACTCGAATCAGTCCCAAGAAGAGCGCAGAGCCTGCCATCGACCTGTTAGGCCTTGGTAAGACATTAATAATTGATCGCCCATCTTGTTGCAGATCTGGGAATCTGATACAGTAAAGAAAGGCTGCAAGTATAAGAGACTTGAAGGTCATTCTACAGCAGTGTTTTATATGGAAGAAGATAAAGAATTGGTTAATCTCATGGTAGGTTTTTTATCGCAAATAATAATATGTATACATAACCAAATTTATTGATGGTGATTGTTTACGAACCCAGTTATTTGAAATCAGGGATTTATCTGTGCAGTTGCGCTGACCGTCCACATGTAAATGCAGCAATGGATTTTCCAGTGTGTTTAGAGGTGAGGTTTGTCATTGTCGACCCTATGCTTGGTGTTACTGTTCAGCATCTTCTTTGTTTACAAAGACCAAGTCATGGCAAACACAAAGAGAACTGTATTTTTCTGTTTACTTTGCTATTGTGGCTTACAGCATGTACAGGATTACAACAGAACTCAGTGCTGAATATTCCTTTTAAAAATGCCATGATATGACTACAGAATCATAATCAACTGGAACCTGTTGGTTTGGTATTGTTTACATGGAGTTTTCCTAAATTCAGTACACATTTTTTTTGTTCAATTCATGCAGTGTAAAAGATTTCCATGATGTAATCTGAAACAAATACATACATTGGTATTACTCACAGAATTTTATAACATTTATAACTGTATTTGTTTTCAAGTCCAAATTAGGAATAAAGGTCCCTGAACACCAACATGAGCTCACACATCTGTAGGAAAGGGCGATCCCAAGGGAAAAAAAAGAATTTTGCACTGCCATATCAGATCCATTTTTTGCAAGGAGATGAATGGGGTGTCCTTAGTGGCGCTCATCCCACATTTACATAGCGACTTCATACAGGAAACCTCTCTTTTCAGAAATATGACAAATTCAGGGAAGAATTTCATACTCTATGTGCACTTTTCAGTATCTATTTTTGTTGTATATGTTCGTTACAAATAGGGCTGAAACGATTAGTCGAAAAAATTGTCGACAAATATTTTTGTTGTCGAGTAGACGTTTGATGTCATGTGACCTAATGTAAGGGTCACGTGTTGCGATTTGAGCGCTATGCCGAATGCTACAGCAGTAGAAGAAAATCGGCACAAATTATGATGGAGTGCAAACGAATCCGAACGAGTAAGGTGTGGGAAAGTTTTACTAAACTTAACCAAAAATGCTGTCGTGTGCAATACATGCAAGGCGGAACTTGCTTTTCTCGGGAGCACAACGTGCATATTGAACACTTAAAGAGGAAGCATCCCTCTGCGTGAACGCGCATTCAATCACGTGACTGCACAGACTAAACCAATGAGAGTTATAAAATAACTCGAGTAAATAAAATGTTTACTCGTGAAGACGTTTGGATTTTTATTTTGCTTATATGCCGCGTAGATGTCAAATTTACTTGTGACACAATGTTCAACTATAAATATTGTTTAAAAAGTTTAAAAGAATGCAATCGCTTAAAGCAAGTTGCTTACAGTAGTGAATATTGTAATAATTTATGAATGTACGGCATTATACAAACTTTAGATGTTTATATTTTATTTGCGTATTCATTAGAATAATTAACATTTAACGTAAAAAGAAGGATTAAACAAAGTAAAAAATCGTTGATGTACAATAAAAAGCTATATTTACTCTATATCTATATTTACAATAAAAAGCAAGTTTTATTTTAGTATTGTTTGGGGATTTAAGTAGCACTGTATATATGTGAAGCACCATTAATAAATGTTTGTTTGGAGTTCAGGTCTCTGTTAATGTTCCTCTTTTAGTCACTCAAAACACCACAACCAGACCTTTTACTCTCATTTTATTACTTCTCACTGTGCGCTCCCTGAGCCATCTACTTACCATCCAATTTGGGGCGTAACAAAATCCATTCACATTATGGGAAAAAAAACTTGTCTTACAATGGGGAAAGTTCATTTAATAGCTTTAAGAGTCAAAAATAGAAATAAAATGGAGACACACACCAAAGCATTTCTTTCTCACACCATTCATTATCTTATGCTGATTCTAAAATTATCTTTATTTGTTTCTTAAATTTTGAAATGTTCCCAGATTTTTTAAGAATTGTTAGATTATCACCCTCCAAATATCTAGTTTCATAACTGTGTCTTTTCCTGGGATATTACTTTTGATGAACTAAAACGAGTGGTAAACCAACAATTATTAATGCTGCTGTCAAGATATGTTCACATTCAACTTTCTTTTTGTCTGTAATGCAGCTGATTATTTATTTTTTTCTATTGAATCAGAACAAAACATGTAAACAATGCTTGGAGAGCATTTGTGTGTAATTTGAGTGTAACAGAATCAGAAATCTTAAAGAGAATGACATGTTTAGTCAAAATTCATTAAAACAACTATTTCAAAAGCTGAAGTGATTTTATTATTTTATTTATTAGTTAGAATATTTGTAACTCATTATTTTAACTAGTTGAAAAAGCAGAATAATCGCTCAAAGGCTGCTGATTAATCATTGAAATAATCGATGACTAATCGAATAATCGGTCTAATAATCGATAGAATAATCGTTTGTTGCAGCCCTAGTTACAAATAATTGTGCCTTTTTATGATATAAACCATACTAGTGTGGGTCACTAGGATCAATTAAAACTTTGTTTTAAATAACTTTGACTTCAGTTAAGCAGGGACTACTGATAGAGCAGTTCTGAGAGGCAGTGTCTTGGTAAACCAAGGTGAACAGTTTGAAAGTGTTTGTGTAGCCTCAGATGGAGGATCACTGACTGCTATTATCGTCTGGATGAGGGTTCAGGGAAGCACGCTGATAGTTCACTCCTGGCTGTATTGATTAGACCTCAGACTCCAGCCCTTGAGATGACCAAACACAATTGATGTTATATTACTTTCTGGGAAATGAAAGTTTCTGTTTGCTGCCCTGGAGCTTTCTTTGTCACTCCCTTTTGTGTTTTTATCACCCTCTCTCTCGCTTACATTCAATATTTCTCACTCTCAATCTGGCGGTGTTACCAAGTTGCCCCTTACAATGAGAGGTGTGAGAAAGGCAGGGTGCAAATATATTAATTCTGTAAAACCGAGTGTGTCTCAGGCAAGAGGACTGAGCGTCTTCAGCCTGGGGCTTGCTGGGGTCAGTGCTAATGATGAGACGTAGGCGATGACACTGTTGAGATTGAGACATGCATCTTACTGAAGGCTTTTTGCTCAAGGCCTGTGCATCTCTCTTTACCCTTCTATACCAGCAGCTCAACCTTACATTCAAACAAAAATCTATTTCTCTAAGGTGATTTTTTTAGCCTTTTGCTGCACACCATTACATTAATAAACACCATAACATTAGAACCACCGATATTCCAGTAGCAATATAGAGCCGTCAATTTGACCCATTTTATGCTGCACAGTTCACAAAACTGTTAGTGTTGATTTTTGTAAACAATGTAACGTTGCATGCAGAGCTCCAAGTTAAAACGATGCATACAAATATTTTTTTATTATTATTTATTTTTGTAGGAATTGATTAAGGCAGTAACTGAGAAATTTAGAGCTTATTTTGACAATGTAATCTTATTTGGACAGCAATACCATCATCCCTTTATTATTAACCACTCAAGAGGTATGAACACTGAAGCATAAAGGTTTAATATAATTATATTGTAACTCCGCGAGCGTGCCACCCTCTGGTCTTTTGTAATAGGAGTCGTCCGAGAGAGACACTTGTGAGCTGCTCTTTTATAGATCCTGATGCGAGATCTCAGAACACAACATCTTTATAGTAATTAAAAATCTATCACATTTGGTTTATTAGCGGTGAGTAGTGTTGAGTAGTGTGTCCCGCCCCGATCACACTTAAAGTGTTTGTCCACAGACAAATGACGCTTAAGTTTTTTCTGCCATATTTTGTAAATTATTTCAAACAAACATTGCACACTGCACATTTTGTAAAGTGCAGTAAATGTTCAAAAATACACAAAAGTGGCAAAAACCCCTATACTCACAAGTCTCTTCGTGATTTATTACAACAAAGATCACTTTGTTTTTCATGCTGCAATATGCAACCTGCTAATTGGGTTGCATCAACTATTTTTTTGGTTTTTATCAATTCAGATTTGACCAGTCTGTGCTTTCCAGTGTGTATTCAGAATAGCCACAGTTCTCCAACTATATGAAACTTACAGTAAAGAAATTAAATATGCTCTGTCACATCCAATGTTTCATTATTGAAACTGTTTTAATGCATGTCTGTGTGTGCACGTGTGCGTGAGCATTAGGGCTGAAACGATTAGTCGACATTGACAATAAAAATTGTTGAATAGTCGTTTGATGTCATGTGACCTAATGTAAGGGTCATGTGTCGCGATTTGAGCGCTACAGCGCTGTAGCGTTTGAGTGTAATGCAGCCCTCCCGAATGCTACTGCGGTAGAAGAAAACTCAGCACGAATTATGATGGAGTGCAAACGAATCCGAACGAGTAAGGTTTGGGAAAGTTTTACTAAACTTAACCAAAAATGCTGTCGTGTGCAATACATGCAAGGCGGAACTTGCTTTTCACGGGAGAACAACGTGCATATTGGAGCACTAAAAGAGGAAGCATCCCGGTGTTGTGCCATATTCCGATTCCCCTCTGCGTGAACGCGCATTCAATCACGTGATTACACAGACTAAGCCAATGAGAGCTCAAATAAAATGTTTACTCGTGAAGACGTTTGGATTTTTATTTTGCGTATATCCCGCGTAGATGTCAAGTTTACTTGTAACACATTGTTTGACTATAAATATTGTTTAAAAAGTTTAAAAGAATGCAATCGCCTAAAGCAAGTTGCTTACAGTAGTGAATATTGTAATAATTTATGAATGTACGGCATTATACAAACTTTAGATGTTTATATTTTATTTGCGTATTCATTAGAATAATTAACATTTAACGTAAAAAGAAGGATTAAACAAAGTAAAAAATCGTTGATATAAAATAAAAATCTATATAAATCCATTCACATTATGAGGAAAAAAAAACTTGTCCCACAATGGGGAATGTTCATTTTAATAGATTTAAGAGTCAAAAATAGAAATAAAATGGAGACACACACCAAAGCATTTCTTTCTCACACCATTCATTATCTTATGGTGATTCAAAAATTATCTTTATTTGTTTCTTAAATTTTGAAATGTTGCCAGATTTTTTAAGAATTGTTAGATTATCACCCTCCAAATATCTAGTTTCATAACTGTGTATTTCCCTGGATATTACTTTTGATGAACTAAAACGAGTGGTAAACCAACAATTATTAATGCTGCTGTCAAGATATGTTCACATTCAACTTTCTTTTCGTCTGTAATGCAGCTGATTATTTATTTTTTTCTATTGAATCAGAACAAAACATATAAACAATGCTTAGAGAGCAGTTGTGTGTAATTTGAGTGTAACAGAATCAGAAATCTTAAAGAGAATGACATGTTTAGTCAAAATTCATTAAAACAACTATTTCAAAAGCTGAAGTGATTTTCTTATTTTATTTATTAGTTAGAATATTTGTAACTCATTATTTTAACTAGTTGAAAGAGCAGAATAATCGCTCAAAGGCTGCTGATTAATCATTGAAATAATCGATGACTAATCGAATAATCGGTCTAATAATCGGTAGATTAATCGATTACCAAAATAATCGTTTGTTGCAGCCCTAGTGAGCATTTGTGTGTTTAATATACTGGAGAGGCTTCCAATCCTCCCACGGATGAAAGATGTGTTTTAAGAAGAAATATTGTTATGAGCATCCGCAGCCTCTCCCTCCACTCACTAAGCTTTGCATAGTCCCTTTTCCCTGTTCCCATCACCATTGTTTCCGATAACATCACTTTGAGCTCTTTTATTTTCATAGATTTTATCAGTCATAAAGAGATTGCAATGGCTCCTGTGACGAGTGATGGGGTCTTGGACTTTAATACTATGAGCGAGTGTGTTGGCGGAGCGTGATTAGATTTCCTGCTCTCTAGATTGAAGTGGATAGGTAGCCGTGTGGTGAAAGCAAGCTGAGCAGACTGTGTGGACTGCTGCTAGATGAAAGTATGTAGCCGTGTTTCTCTTGAGTGAGAAAGTGTCGTGCAAACAGGTTTAGCCTAGCATAGCTCATATGTCAGATGGATCTGAAGAGTTGAAGTGTACAGTGTTGTGGTCTCAAAAGGAGTTTTTTTTTTTTGTCTGTCAGTTTTCCTTTTGCATAGTTCAGAGTAACCATACACTCATTTGCATCTTCATATTTAAATCTGGACAAAGGAACATACTAAAGTTATTTGCTTAATGTAATTTCAGCTCACTTTTTAAAGCAGTTTTATTTTTAGAAGGGTTTCCACAAGTTTTGTGTAGTCTTTGCTTTTATTCATCCTAAGGGTTTTAGGATGGACATCCAATGGACATCGCAATCCTGAGCCGCCATTGTGATCAATCAGCATGCCCGTCCCCCCACCAGAGCAGCAACCTGTTCCCAAGCGCACACACACACACACACACACACACACGCACACACACACACACACACACACACACATACACATACACACTTACCTGACCAAAACAGGACAGTCACTGTACACCTAACAACTGGGGTCCTAAACTTCTACTGATTGTAATGATTATTCTACTGACTGTATATGATTATAAAAACGACATACAACATTTTCATTTATGTTCTTTTTTCATAATGTAATCTAAAAAAATTTACTTTTTTTTTCTTGCCAATTGGGAACCATACTCCATGAGCGAAGTCTACCTATATAAAAGAGGACATTTAGGAAAAATCATGCTGGTGTCCGTAGAAAGTCATTTTTCTTTAACATTTATGCACAGAATGAGGCAGGAATTTAACTTTCATCTGCTTCTGTATTGTTTTTAATAAAACCATAAAGCAATGTTTACATGCCGGTTTAAATTCCTCTTGTAGGAAGAAAAAATATATCTTGTTTATAATAAAAAAGAAATCTGAATAGATGCACACAGACTATTGTGAATGATTTCTTTTCGGCATGCATAATTCTGCTCAAGTAAAATGTTTGCTGGAATGGGTTTTGCTGGGAGTTTGGCATTTTGGGACCAGTAGTTTGGGAATTATGTGGAATGTGGTGTATAGTGGCTGCGAGTAGTAATGTAACGGAATGTTGCAAGTAGAACATTCCGTTTTCTGCAACTCAGGCTTTGAAAGTGAAATAAAAAAGTCCAAAGTGCATTGAAGAGTTCTGTCTAAGGGACGTGTGTAGAAATGTGTTGAAATAATAACAATCATCACGCAGTTCAGTGATAAGAAGCCAGTGTGTGCTACATAACGCTCTCTCATGCTGTTCTGTGAGATAATGTTAATGAAAAAAGTTTAGATCTATTTCATGCAAATGTTATAGAGGTTTAACCTTAACCTTAACCTTATTAGCCAATATCTGGTGTTTTAAACAATACTCAGTTGGTTAGCATAACTGCTAATAGTGCTATGTTACCATTTATTAGGCAGCAATGCTCTCTGTAATGTTGGATGTGTTGAAATTGTTGGTGAATTACTGTACATTTGACTTTACTTCCTTCATATTTTCATAAACCACCCATCGTCCATTGCAATGTTTCCCATTGGACATCATCAATGCCAAAATAGCATGATGACATCGCCCAAACCTACGTTCAACTTTGCTTTGTGCATTGGCTAAAAGCCATGCTGGAACTATACTCTTCCTACAACAGTAGAAATGTCATCAGTTTATTGGTATGTCAGTGCAAATAAGAATTATTCACCTGACCAAAACCAGGCTGGTATATTATGCCAACACTTTGCATTACACTTGGTGATGTATGACTTGGGTGCAGCTCCATTTCATGAAGTTTTCTATTCATTTTTGAGCTATTCTGAAGGCCACATGAAGTTTGGAGGTAGGTATCAATAAATGGATTATCCGGGCCCAGTATCAGGCTGGAATTCACCTTACCCCTGAGAGTAGTTTTTTTTCCACAAATTCAGTCTGCTTGCCCATGTTTCACACTATTTTAACCATTTTGGTTGTATGTTTGGTGTTATAGAGCATCCCATCTATACCTACAATTACTTTTTTTCTTTATTTTTTTTTAACAATTGTGTATTAAATTTCAAAAGGGATTTTTGTTACCATCATCTGTATCAGTTAATGTGGGGAAATGTATAAAAAGGAAAAGTATCCATTGGCAAATCTAGTAGGCAAACAATGATAAAGAGACACTAATATTTGCTTCTGATCTGCCTGACATTTGTTGGTTTCTCACACAGATGCCCCCTCAGCCAGTTCTGCCAGCAGTGTGGTTGGAACGGGCAGTGCAGCTCCAATCAGTGATGACTTAGACATCTTTGGACCAATGGTATCCAACCCTCTGCCCTCTAATACAAACACAAGCCAGGTTAGTGAATTACTTCACCATTTTGCCATGTACCAATGTAGTTGGGCGCTAAAACCACATTAGCATAAATACCTTGCAGTTAGTCTTACAAAACATTAAAAGAGTGTATTTCACAGACAAGCCTTACATTTTAATATTTAAAAGGAAGATGAATGGTTTGACTGGAAAACCCTGAGAGTTCCTCTTGTAATCATGGCAGATGCAGACCTTCACAGGAAATGGCGGCATGATTACAGAAAGGTCTTATTTTGTTACTTAACAAAACCCAAAGCTGTTTCTGCCTGAACAACTCTGAAATCAACTGAACGAGAGACAAAGAAAAGGTCAAACCCAAGTGTTTAAATGTCCTCCACAAACAATATGATTACATTTAGCCTTTCTAGTTGTGGCTGACAGTATTGATTTGCAGGGCGTTCCAAGCCAAAAGATGCTGCTTGAATAATTGTGGACATTTACATTTATTATGGCATTTCACTCAGGAAAGAGTGAAATGGGGACAATGGTAAATGTCAAGAGAAGAAAGGGATCTAAAAATTGAGAGATGCGGAACATATATTTTTGAGTTTAGATGTTTGATTCTGTTGTGCTTTTTTTTCTCTGTAATCAATCTGTCAATCCTTGCTATTGCCAATAGTTTGAATCACATGTGATGGACACCGTAGGGCATGTTTGTTCAATGAATCACAAAGAAAAGCTGTGCATTAAAGTGAAAAAAGGTTAACTACTATGGAACAGTTTATTAAAACCACAACTTTTTCACTGCCCCATCACATATAAGCAGTAAAACATAGAACATTTGTGTCTCTCTGAACACACCTTGAGACAAAATGTAGGACAGAACAAAAGTTTTTTTTAAATTGCACTTACAAAATAAATAAATCTGTGATTATTTTCGGTCTTGTCAGTACGCTCTGTCACATGAAGTCCATATGTTGGGAACAATTGCTTTATTTTCCAAAAAGCCATGTGCCATATTTTATTGTTGTGTGTATTTTTTTTTTTCAACTTCAGATGGAAAGTTTAACAAATTGTGGTCAGAAATCTCAGCTACATTCTTTTCCAAAATCGTTTGTCTGACTCTGTCTTTGCTGATTTCCAATTGTTTTCTCACACCTGCTTTGGCTGTTGGCCTCCTGGCTGGCTGAAAATTGTCTTTTTTTATAATTGTCTTTGCTGTTGAACCAGAAAGTGGCTAGACAAAAGCTTTTTTGCTACTTGAATCAATGTTTTATTGAGAGCTGTTTGGAGTTGCTGGATTGAATTCGACCAACAGGAATAAGTGATGCCCTGGCCAAGTGGAAATCAAGCCTTCTTACACAATGCACTTCTGTTCATGCATTTTGCAATCCCAAGGGATGCTGATGATAAAGGATAAAGACTAGCTAAAGATAGATATTTGAAAGCACTAAGTGAATGCTCTGAGCTTCACAAAGCCTTGTGTCTCTACAGTGCACCATCAGTCTGAGATGAATCAAGCAGCGGGTGGGTGTCTGATAAGAGAGGATGGCAGCATTATTCCTTTATATTTTTTATTGCTGCTTTTAAAAGGTGTTCCTGAAATCTTTAAAAGAATTTTCAATTTAAAAATCCAAAAATGGCTCTTAGAGATACTGGATTGATTCTTAAGGAGTTATGTTTCTGCATAGATTTTTTTTTTTTTTTTAAATGTCTACTGCAAGTGAACCCTGACCTTGACTTCAATTTCCAGTTTTTGTGTGGGATAAGAATAACCGAAAACCATTTTAAAAGGCTGTTTAAAAATGTATGCCACACATCGTAGTCAAGGAGAGGATATAAGACAAGAGAGAAGAAGAGAGGAAAGGAACAGACCAAAAGGGGGATGTCTGGAGGAGTCTGAGAAATTGTGTGAAAACAATGCGTACAAAGAAGCGTCAAATTCTGTGATTTGAATTTCAATATAACTGGAATGTCGCGTACATTTTTTTGCGAATAAAGTGTGGTTTCCATCCAACGAGTCCAAGAGAACATCATAGTTTCTGTTAAACTGGCCCGAAAAGTTTTTCTTATATGAATACCTGCTTCCTAAAACACGTTGACGAAACATTGTGAGCAAAATTATTAATGCAATATTCCAAAATGTGTATTAAATAGGTGGATGGAAACATGGCTAGTAACACGCCAAATATTGAAAGGGCATGACCGGGATACAAGTCCAGTTCTGCTCCTAATCTCCCTTCTGATACAGTGATGCGAGATCCCACTGGAAAACGATGACTGAAGATTTTCTACAGAACCTGACCAGACATCATTGGCCGGAAAGCAGTCATGACCTTATACTATCAATAAGTATCTTATAGGGGTGTAACAGTATGCTAAAATCGTATTCGGTTCGGTACAGTGTCTTGGAGAGTTACTAAACAATAAGAGCTTACATAATCTTTATTTTGAAAAGGGGCCAATACACAATAGAATTCTTGCATAAAATATATAAAAGTGACACATTTGGGTGATATTTTAAATAAATTGCACTCTATAAAGAAATACACATTTTTAAAATAAAAAAATAAATACTGCCACTAGTTAGGACCTGAAAACTTTTAACACTAGCAACAGCTTCAGCTTATACCGTATATCAACAAAACTATTCAAGTTTTAAGTTTTAGCCTAAAAAGATTAACCTATCCACATTTTCTGAAGAGAGCATAGATCTGGTTGCAGTGACAATATCTCCAGCAGTAGAAAGTGTTGATGTGTTGCCTGCCCGATCTCCGTAGAACAATGTCGCCATACAACTTTAAATTCATCCACTCGTCTATCCCCGTTACGTATTTTAACAGAGAAGCCAAAGTGTTCCCAAACAGGAGACCGTAGTGAGGTGGGAGGGTCTTCAAGCTCTGGCTTCTCTTTCGCTGTTGCCATTACTCGTGCAGCTCTACTGTGCGTCACTCAATAGCGTCCGTGCGGAAACTCGCCTAGGAACATTGTTCCGCTGCGCTTAATATCGCGCTAATAATAAATTTATAATATTTACGAAAAAAATATACCGAAACGGTACGCAAGTGTACCGAACCGAACAGGCCGCCTCGAAACGGTTCAATACATCCCCGTGAACCGTTACACCCCTTATCTTACCAATAAGCCACTCTTGTGATATGTTTCAATTTGTATGTCAATTTGCATTCCTTCTCATCGTTAAACCATGACTATAAACTGGTCCTAGAGATCTCAGTCTGTCGGTTGTTTTACACTTTGCTGGTCTTTTTCAGCCATTCTATGAAATGCTGGAAGTTTGTCAGTAACAAATATTAGCACTAGTTTAAACAAATAAACAAGCCGCGGTCCTAGAGATATCAATCTAATGCTCATCCTTTTTCATGTCTTTGATTGAGCCAAATAAATGAATGGCTTTAGTAAACATACATTTTTAGAGTCCAATACTCATCCACGCAGGAGATTTCTAATTGTTTGAAATGATGATCTCTGTTGGTGATCTCCTACTGGTTGGCTCGAAGGCCCCAAATCAAAGTCCTTGCAGTTAATTTGAAGCCTGAGGGGAGAGGAAGATGAGAGCCTGAGAGACTGTTGGAGGCTTTGATGAGGCTTCCGTATTCTGCATTCTTTCAGTGGGACTGCAGCTGCTGCATGTTAATCGGCCCTACACTTCCTCTTGTTACATCTCATCTACTAGCGGCTTTTCAATCAACCCCTGAGTCTCCTCCTGCAGGACTTCCTCTCTCTGCCCACATGTGTGATTGAACAACTGCTAGTTGCATTTGCCATCCCATGATGCTTAGTTAGCAACAAATCCCTCCCTATTATTGACATTCTGACCAGTCTGGTTTTCTCCAGCTCCCTAATCAAGCTGCCTGTTCACATAACTGCTGCAAAATGATCACGTGCCAAACGGTGTTGAGGTCTCTGCTACTTTAGATCTTGATTTCAAGCAAGCAATGATTATAAATTGTCATGATATGAGCATTATAATACATATTAAATAGGTTTCAAACATTTGATGAACTTGAACATATATGTTTGTTGCTTTGCTACAGCCTTTTTGCATGTAACAGCATTTTGATGTATGGCGGCTCTATTTTAAGCCTCTGAAGCTCTTTAGCATACATCATTGCGTCTTTCTCCACTGAGTCATTTCATTGCAGAAAGGTTTGTTCTAGTGAAATGAGTTTATATAGAACCATCTGTTTCTTGCTTTATTCTCACCCAGTATCTGCTCTATGCATGGATTATGAACAGTGTGCTGACTCACTAATGAATCATTAGGCATTTTCAAAACAACCTGTTTGGTATTTATAGAGCTCTTTTATTGTTCCACTTGGGTTTTGAGTGTGTAATATATATTACATGTAAGTAAACTATGGGGGGCTGGAAATGAATTTATGAGTACGTAAATAATTGTGCTGTGAAACGATAAATTTTTTTTTTTTTTAGATTAATCGTAATTTGGACTTGTAAATAATTAATGTAAGCTCAAGACAAAGAAACTATTTAAATTCAAAATTTTCATTTTTGTTTAAATTGCATCACAGATTTTCTCAAGTAAACCTCAAACCTGCAATAAACCATCAATATCCGTTAAAGTAACTGTTGGCTTGAAAGCCTTTTAATTTTTTATTAGTTTATTGGTCCCATTTTATTGATCACAAAAACAGGTAATATAAACACAAAAGGAAACATAAAAGACCCTTTTGGGGAAAAACTTAATAACAAAAGACTTCACCAAAGGAGGAGGAATAAATAAGGGAACCTATGACCAGGCTTCGTTCAAAAACTATAGTCACTCAGAAGGCTTGTAGTGGGTGACTGTGATCAACAATGGTCCCGTGACAAGCTCATGTAGGCGCCGGAATATATACACAGGATAACACAAAACATCTGGGGAGCATAATGATACAAAGTCCTTCCTTGTTCTTACCCATACTTCTTTGCACGTTGAAGACACTGAAATACAAAAACGACTGTGTTAACTGCGGTAATTTTTTTGGAGACATTAATTATTTTAAATTAAACATATGCATTAATATAAACTAATTTTGACAGCACTAGTAAATAAATCAATTTATAAATAAATGCATGGACAAAAAAAATTATTATTAATTCTGTAAATCAATCAACATATGCTCTTAAAGTTACGTTACATAAATATCTAAATACTAAATAAATAATTGTTCTCTGTCATTTAATCATTCCTTTCCAAATGTCCATATTTATTTATTTTTGTTTTTTCTGTCTATATGCTAATTATGTGGGTGGTTCTAACTTCAGTCTTTGCCAGAGTTCAGTAACTCTTTGATGGTGCTGCTCCTCCCCAGTGTCTCATCAGGCTTAATTAAACAAATCTGAAAATAAATAAATAAATAAATTAATTAATTAATTAATAAATGTATATCAACAACTATTCAAGCATTTATTTATTTGTGAATACATTTTTTCATAGATTATCTTTAGTTAAGAAAATTCTATAACATAAAAATTCTATTCACACTAGAACATCATTTATTGATATATTTATTGATTTCTAAGTTATTTTTGGTCCGCCATAGTAAACGGCGTGTAGTTGCTACATAGAGCAGTAGTGGAGGTTTGAGTGTTGGGTTCTATGCACAGATGGTCTCTCTGTAGGACTGCTATTGAAAGCCACATTGGTTCAGTTTGTCCATCTCTACAAAGAAAGAGCTCAGTGGTGGCCTGTAGACTGTGGGAGGCTGCTACATCCAGGTGTTAGACCAAGCTGAGAAACCATAAAAGAGACAAAGCAAAGTGAAACAGCTTGGTGTTTGAGAAACAAAATAATGTATCTGAACATTGTATGCATTTGTTTTTATATAACATATGTATGTAGCCAGAGCTTGATGGTTTATCAGTGAAATTAATTGTTTAAGTAGTTACTCTTACACTTGTAGCTGCAAAGCAGTTGGGTTTTAAAAATAATGTTAAAAGCACGAAATTAACCCAGAACCAGCAGGTTGAATAACCCACTGCTTTATAAGGTAAATGGATGGTTCGTTTTTCTGTCAACAGTTGTTTGAGGAACTGAAGAATCAACATATTTCACATTCAAGCTTGGCACAATGACAACGCATCAGCATTACCAATTAAAGCTTCCGCACACCTCACAGAAGGCTGAGACTCATGCTAGTGGCTACATTGAGATGCTATTGAATAGTGTTTTAAGATTCAGGGACAGTAGTGTCAAGTGTATTAATGTTTCTCTCCAAGCTGGCCTTAATTGGTTTTGCTTTTTTTTTCAATTTTTTTATTCTGTATCTTTTTTTTCTTTCTTTTTGAGGTCAGTTAATTTGTTTAATAGTTTTCTTGCCGAATAATATCCTTGGGTGCATAATTGGGATGTTGCAAGCTACTTTCAAGGTCAAAGTAGCACTAAACTTGCCCTCAAATTTGTCTGGAGAAGATACTGCAGTTATTATTAGCTACATTTTGTGGAGAATTATTCATTTACTAGGTTCCATTTGTCTTTTTTTTTTGTTGTCCTTGAAAGGACAATGAGTAGTATATGCAGGTCTGAATGGAAACACTTCTGAAATGTTTATATAATTAGCATCATGAGGTGAATACAGTGGCACTTCCTGATTCCAGCACTGTGCCTGAGACATTTCCCAGACAGAATTTGGTACGACACAGATTAAGCTTATCTATTGTAGTTGGAAGCAGTGAGATCAGTTTAGAAATTGCTTGATGGCAGTCCCCAATGGCGTGTCAATCTCCTGTGGTATGAATCCTTGTTTTCAATTGGTTTTATATAGAACAGAGATGGGATCTATGTTTGTTTGTGTGCACAAGCCTCAAGAATTCTAATGGTGACCTAATTCTCCTCTTTTATATGTAGCTAGTAATATTATTTATCATAATTCAAGTTTTTAGAAAATATATGTATAATGCCATGTTCCCATTAGCCACTATTTCCTGTGGCACAGTTGGTAGTGCTAACAACGCAAAGGTCAAGTGTTCAAATCCCAGGGAAAGCTTGAGCTGACTAACAAAAAATGTATTTATTCAAATGTAAGTTGCTTTGGATAAACGTGTCAGCCGAATGCATAAAGTGCGCTATTGAGCGGCAATGACTGAGAGCCAGCTTTCATTCTCCTTGCGAAAAACGGATCCATTATGGCGCTCAGAAACTCCTTTTTTGTTGGCAACCTTCGTTTGTTGCGATGTTTGATGTCCCGTTGGTGCCCATGGTTCTATACAGAGTTGCGTCGTCGCACGAAACTTTGCAATGAAAATTCAGGTCGATGTGCATAGATGTTTATAACTGTGAAAACACATTTTGTATGAGTTTCTGTGTGGTTTCATGACCTGTACTGATCCTGCTAGCGATCTGAGGAAGCTCTGGGATCAGTTAAGGGTATTATTTCATATAACAGATGAGGAAATTTGAGCTTGCATTAGCAATGTGAGCTGTGGGCTTCCAGTCAGCCTTTTGTAATAGATCCAATGCTTCACCTTCATACTGATCGATCCCTGGCTGCACTAGACTTCACAATAAGAGCCATAAAGAGCTAGTCGTATTCTCATCTCATACACTGCATTATTTCATCTAATCCACACATGAGACAAAGCCAAAACATTAAAATGGCATCTGAAAGATTTCTCTTTGTAAACAGTAAATGGTTGGTGAAGTGAGTGCATGAATCGTTTTAATTCTATTTTAGCGCTGAAGTGACTCACTTAATGATAGAAAAAAGCAAATGAAGTGGAAATCGAAAATGCAGTTTTTTTTTTTTGTTTGTTATTTGCTGCTCTTTAAAGATTGGCGGTCAAAAACCTAAATATACAATTAATATAATGTTTTGTAGGGCTGGGTAAAAAATATTGATTGGCTGAATTTAATTCATCTTTAGTTTAACGCAACAATATCGATTCAGGAAATCTTGAATCGATGCTTAATGCACATGCTTCACATAAGAGGATATGAATATTTACCTCTAGTTAAAATAAAAATAGTTTACAATAAACAATTGTGTGCACCCTATTATTATCGTAGATGTGTTTTTCAGTAATAAACTTAACATTTATATCAAAATATGGGTCCCATGTCTGCAAAACTAATATTTTAAATGAATGATTTATATTTGTAGTTACATTTTTGTTTTTCTAGTCTAACTTATATTTTTAGAATTTAGTAGTTTGATGCATACAATAAAAAGTATGATTATTACGTCAATGCTCTTCAGACTTTCATTCATTCATATTCACGGGGTCTGCAGCTTATATCTCCAGCTTACTTTAGGCGACACTATGTATGAAAGTTAACTTAGCAACGTTAACTTATGAAGTTAGAGCAGGGCGACATCAGACTAAATAAGCAGATAATAGAGCAGAACTGTTGGTGTTTTTCGTATCTTGGAATTTTTTCCGTATCTCGAAGCAAAATATTTCCCCCGAGACCTTTCGTATCACAAACATTTCGTAACTTGCAGCATTCGTGTTCTCAAGGTACAGCTGTATTAGACATTTTTTAAAGATGCAACGCGGACGCTAGCTTCATGCTTTGCATCAAGGTCACACATGATGTAATTGCATATTATCCTCAATACCATGCTGGTGACATCCCTGGACTTGGATAAAAATGTGACCTCAATGTGGAAAATATGGCATAGTTTCCATTTGATACAAACATAAATACCTTAAAAAAACCTGGACCTTGGTTACAAAGTATTTTGCTCACAGCCTCCCATCATCTGAACCGTAGAGGACACAGTAGACTGCAGATTATTTAACTGCTGACTGATTTGTGAATGTGGGTAGGTATAATGTACGGTTTGCCTACAGGTTTATTCAGAAAGAGGGGGATCTATACCGCACTGTGTGTGATTTATCCTCAGCTCCAAAGTGAGTGCCATTGTTTTAAATATCTATGTTTTTGGTTTAAATGTATGTATTTGAGTAGAGCAAGGCAAAAACACCAAACAAAGCGATCAGACCACATTTTAATGAGAATTAAACCGTATTTCTAAACAGTTACATTGAGAACCCATTGCCTTGTGATAAAAACGCATTGCTCTTGATTTCCCATGCTATTTTACACATTTAATTGAATCACGCTTGATGTGAAGGGTGCACTCCTCTTGATTTAAAATGTGTATCACTGCATTCCCCCGATGGCCTCTCTCGTCTCATGCGTTCGTTCCTTCTGACTGATCCTAGCAGGAAGCCACTGCTAGACCCAGTTACCGTCACAATACCAACCTTTGAGTGACTAGCATTACCAGATCCAGCTAAACACACTTTTGACTGTGCAGCACTTTTGTTCATTTCTCTTTATTCTTTTATGGTTCTCAGCCAGAAGGGAGGATTGGATTAACCCAACCCACACCAGCACCAGAGCGCTAATTATCTGCATGGTGCTGCTAATCAGACAAAGCCTGCTCTGTTGCACATAAAACTCTCTCTCTATCCGTGTGTCACTCTCTCTCAGCGAGGAGTGAGTTATATTTGGATTTGGGGCTGGGGGGAGCTAGAATATGCATGGTGCTCAGTGAAATACTGTCTGCATTGTGAGTTTGTGTGTTAATGTGGGGGTGGCAATAGAACAGATCAAGTATTCATGAGTTTGGTGCCATGCTGATTGGTTGTGAATGATTTTAATTGTGTTTTTTTAGTACCAAACCTTGTGTTACCCTATCAAAACATTGCAGTGTAGCACAATGATGTGATTGGCTCACTTCCCAAAGGCAAGCTCGTCTCTCTTTGCTTTTTTTGTCTCGCTTTGCTTCAACGTTGTATGTATAAGCACAAAAAAAAGCATTTTTTAAGAAGTCTCGTGTTTCTTGAACTGATGACTAATAATTCGCATGATTTCTGTGGAGAGGAAGTAAAATCAAAAGTATCCCAAATATATCATTAGACCAGTGGTTCAAGTTCAAAGTATTTATTGTAATATGCACAAGGAAAGTCAATTTCTCTGTACAGTGGAACTCTTCTTTAGTACCACAATAACATGTACCTTCAACACAAAAGGAGGAATTTAAAATTCCAAGTTGAGGGTGGGTGGGGTCCATCTGGATGGATGCAGTAGGTAAATCGTCTGCAGAGAGAACAGTGAAGTCCTGGTGATTCTCTCCTGCGTTTTTCACTACTGTCTGCAGATGTTTGCTCGCCAGAGTGATGATGCAGCTCGTCAGAGTGCTGTCAATGATGCATCTGTGGAAGTTGTGGTGGTTGGACAACAACTGCGGATCACTTTTATTTTAATCTACAATACACCTTACAGCTAAATGACTGAGAGCTGTGTAATGAAAATGCCCATGCCCATAAAAATGCCCATGTAATTTTTTTGCAGCGTGTAACATAGCTCTAAGAAGGAGGAACATATGTTTTAAATGAGACAGTGCTACATGTATCACGTTATTGTATTAAATACTGAAGAGTCGATTCTTAGATGCTGAAACAAGTTCTTTTTATCCAAACTGAATCTTTATCTCAAAAGTGTGACTTCACCTAATAGTACCTAGCTTCTACATCCGATGCATTCTCCATTCACGTTTTAAAACAAAGCTTCTCCTACTCTCAGTGGCAAGCTACTGGTACCATGCAGTTTTCACATGTGCGCCTCTGCTTCACGTATCCACTGTTGTAAACTCAGCACTTCATCGCATTTGAGCTCTCAATTCCATTGCATCGTTACAGGTTCTCACTGATAAGGCAGCGCCATGGTATTGGTGACTTTTAATGCACTTTTATCGTAATGTATGTGTGATAACAGTAGTGTAATTTGTTGTTAGACCTACGTTTTGGAGATGCGTGTGACACGCAGTATCCAATTAGAGGAGACGGTTCGCGCCACGTAAAGGATTTTCGAACGAATGGTTCATAAAACTGGGTCATTAAAAAAATCTGGTAAAAATAATTATTAAAAGATAACTAAAGTGTTCTTTGACCTTTGATGCATTTCAACTTGTTAGAGACTTCAAAAACCAAATAATTAACTTTTGAAAATGGTGATATGGGCTCTTTAACAGAAAATCCTTTCACCATTGCAGTGATTTAGGGATCTAACAGATTGTAGTTATGGTTGATCCATAAACAGATTTCTTCTTATCAAATGAGAAATTGTTTTGTCTTTGCCAAATGTTGAATTAACTTGATTTTTGTAATTATAGTTTTTGTAAGGCATTTATTTCCTTAATTCTCTTTCAAGCATTCAGTAAGTAATTTTTTAATTGCCATTATTCGCCAGTTTTTGAATCTGTAAATTTCTACACATTTCATTCATTCTGTTAATCTGTGTATCGTAACTTTATTACTGTGGTGGCCAAGCTTTGCTGTCGTGAGTGTGGTGGCTGGTACAGATGCAGGTGCACTGCAGTATTTGTGGTGTAATGTTGAGATCCTCATCTCTCTATAGACTCTGGTCTTTCCTTCACAGAGCATAGAGAAACATGTCTGCTTCTCTTTCTTTTTCTCTATCTCTCTCTGAAGTCTCCATTTCTCCTCTTGCTCATCTATTTTTAATTCTGTTAGCATTTCCTTTGTCCCTCTGCGAACCTCCTGATGGATCCCTTCAAATGTCACTCATATTACAAATAGAGAGAAGGGCTTATTTCATGTCTTTTTCATAATGTGTCTTGCTTCTGCCAAAGCAGGATGTTCTGGCTTGTTTCTGGGATCCTGAGACATGTTTCTCACACATACCAAAGTCTGAGCCTGCATGTATGCTAGTTGGCCTTCACAAGTTGTAAAAGGCACATAAAGAGGCTGTTGGGGATAACTGTATACAGTGCTGTCGAGCATCTGGTGCGTTCCTAGTCTCTGGACAAATCAGTTGTCCCTCAAAGACGTTTGAGAATGTCCACATATGTTTTGCTCAATGCTTGTCCCCTTAAATCCATTGTTCTCAGATGTCCAGTACTGAAAGCTCTTTCAGATTTGAGATCTGGGATCTGGGAGTTCTCAGAGAATGGGCTGTTCGATATCTTGCATCTAACTAAGCATGTTTGCCACTTAATGAAAGTAGACTGGGATGAATTCTGCTGGAAAAATCAATTGAAACACAGTTCTGTCAGTTTTTGCTCAATTTGAATTCAAATGAAGTGGAACATTCTCTCTTTTTTATTTTTTCCTCTCCCTCACTATAGACGTTTTTTTAAGCTGCATTAAGCTAGCTTTAAATTTTGACAAATTTCACAAATTTGATTGTGTGTCACATAGAGATTAAAGTAATTCTTTTTCACTAAAGTATATTTATATTTTCCACTAACAAGATGTAGTAAAAAAATTGTCATGGCATGACGTTCAGAATTGTGACAAAAAAGCTTTGTTAGTAGTAATTCATGTAACTGTCAATATTTACAGGGAAATGAAGTATCAATAAGGTTTTCAAGTATTTTTTTTTTTTTTTACTGTTGTAAGGTTTAAGACAATTTATTTAAAATATTTTCTTAAGTGTTGGGGAGTGACGCCCTATTTGTATGATGATTTAGAGAAATAACCAAATTACTAATTTTTCACGCGGAAATGTTAAATATCAACGAAGTCATGATTCAAATGTTTGAGGAAGTGAGTTGAGGAAAATGCTTCATATGACAATATAAGATTTTGGTGGAGAGAGAAATGCATGTTTTCCACATAACATCTGGAAATTTACGAGTTTGAACTATACAAAAAATAACTTCAGGTATAATATTTGAAGTGAAAAAAACAAACAAACAACTTCCGACTTATGTCAACCACCCATATATCATTGTTGTATAAAACATACTCACTCAAATTATAGTCTAATCTCTCTTAGATAGAATACCACAATACTTACCACATCTCAACATGTACATCTATGCTCCCTTAAAAGAACTGCTAATTTAGTGATTCAAAATTGCTTCCCAAGGGAGACACAATTTTAACTTGTTTTATAATAGCACTCAACCATCAATAAAACAGCAAATGAAGTTAAAAGGCACAAAATGTTCAGTGTTTCCTTAACTTTGATTCTGGTTCATGTGATACTGCACCAGGATTCTATAATATATTTAGAAGTGACGTGTAATGGAGGATCTTTGTTAGTAAGATATAATGGATGAATTTTTATTTTGTTATTACAAAGAATGTCCAGAAACATGTTAATCAAGCAAAGAAAATTGAAAGTCAAATTGAAACCTATTTATAGTTGCCCTGATTAAATGAAATGAATGAAACTTTATTTGAAAATGTTCTCTATTTGCTCTTAAATGCCATCACGTGCACACCCATCACCGTTCATCAATGCCTGTGAGAAACTCAATATTCATTCAATAATCCATATACATAAACTCCCTGATGTGATGAAGCACCGATGTCCTCAATCACATTTACAAACACATGAACCCTACAGTGTAGCTTATAATATGTGGGTTTTTTTTTTTTTTTTGTCGCTACATTTATTTAAAAAAGAAACCTGGTGTAGGATTATTACTCAGCTTCGGCCAAGAATTAACATTTCAGGGCATCACCAGGTTTAAGCATGCCGTGTTCTGGGCTTACAGCACCGTTTTCTTGCTGATAATGGTTTGAAGCCTTCCTGACTCTTAATCAGAAATAAAAGTGAGTCTGTGCCAAATCCCAGCACGACTCGAGCAGGTCTCTCTCCCATATCACTGAA
The DNA here is from genome assembly GCA_007224835.1 of Danionella cerebrum. Lineage (NCBI taxonomy): Eukaryota > Metazoa > Chordata > Actinopteri > Cypriniformes > Danionidae > Danionella > Danionella cerebrum. The sequence goes on along the minus strand of SRMA01026502.1, from coordinate 432,910 downwards.
CATGACCTTGGGCCACTGTTGAGCTTTTCAGCAATTACTTTGTCAGCATGCTGACTTTCCTGGAAATATAATCCATAATGGTTACCTACTGTAGAAACTTCTCTTATTTTTGTGCCAACCAATTAGCGTTTCTTAGGGTATCTATCAGTAATGCCTAGAGCAGTCATTTTTAAAAAAAATACAAGTTCTTTGACCCAACTGCCTCCCGGTGATTGTCCTTTCCATTTTCTGTCATATGCTTTTGAGAAAATGATTTTTTTTTCCTCATCCTGTGCTGTTCATCAATCAGAGCTGTGATTTCATTAATGGTCTGTATTCTCCACTTGAAAAAATGCCACTTTTTTTTTCATTACATTTCAGTGTAAGTTTTTAAGACATATGTTTTTGAACATTTTGTGGTGTCTCCAATCCTGAAAGTACTTGGTACAGTCCCCAGCAAGGACGCCTTTCTAAGAGCTTGCACGTTGGGGAGCACACAGACAAGCCTGGTTGGTTCCTGGATTATTCGCTAGAGAGGGGCCCAGCAACCTTCAAGTGGTTCCTTGGCTTTTGTTCTCTGTGTGTTGTGGCTCCAGCATTCCCCCATGAACCTAAAAATAAAGTTCTTTCACAGATGTAGAATAACTTTTTTGATTTTGTTCCACTGTTGGTTTAATGCTTGAGTTTATCAAAGTCCTGAAAGTACTTTTAGGATTCATGAAATTAGCTGAATGTGAAAAAAGTATTAGTTTTGATATTTTGTGTTACAAGAGCATTACAAGAGTTGACACATTATTTGCAAGGTAATTAAAATTAGAGGAAATGTGTGACCGTCTTTTGTTTCCCCAAATCACAAATATAGTAAAGAAACAGCCGACAAAGGAAGACATTATTCAGTCTGATTGTGACTGACATTCCAGTTATCAAATATAAGCAAAGGAATGGAACACAATGTTGAGCCACAGTATCTAGATCAGGGAGGGGCAAAGAAATCCCTGGTGGACCGCAGCCCCTGCTGATTTTAGTTCCAACCCTGCTTCAGTGCACACACTCCGTAACAAGCCAACAGGAGCTTAATTAGTGAAATCAGGTGTTTCATGGGGGCAGAATCCCCCCCCCCTCTGATCTAGATCAACCTAGAAAATTCTGAGCCAGCATAGTCCAAAATATTACACAATATCAGCATTAAATACAAGACAGCATTTCATAATTATTCTGTGGGCAGAGTATTTTGGGTAGTGTGCACTAAGCGATTTTTACAAGTAAAAACAGAATTATATATTTTTTTTTCTTGGTTACACAGTCTCCGTGGTCACCGAAGCCCAAAATCATTCCCAATTAAAATATGACTTAATTGCTCAGATAAGGCTTTATGCATTTTTTATTGAAGAAACTATTTGGATCTGTTTCGAATCTAACTCTTAGAAGTCACTTTAATGTGTGGGTTTCCAAAAGGTTATTAGTTTGTATATTTTTGTATATAAACGAACAATACAAGAGTTATGTCAAATAATTTGCTAGGTAAAATGTGAAAAAAATGCGCAATCAACTTTTAGTTTCATTTTACAGACCCCAAATCAGTGAGAACTTAGTGGTGAAAAGAAGGGATAAACATTGGAAGTACAAGACCTGTGATATGGCTTATGTTTTTCAAAGTTCTGGCACAAAAAAAGCACAATTGGACAAAAAGTGCTTAGAACCTTGTATAAGGCTAAGGTTCTCTGTGGTTTTTTTTATTTATTTTTTTTTTTATGAGAGGGGAGGGTGGAGGGGGCTTGGGTTAATACAATTTTCACATTGGTTTGACCATGTCTTGGCTTTTTGGGGCATTTATGAATTTTTATTTTGTCCCAACACTGTTAAACTTTTGTTATGTTTAATTGCTTTGGTTTAGTCCAAAGGGAGTTATTGACTTTCACTTTTTAAGAAAGATCAGGAATACATGGATGGTGTGAAGTTCTAGAAATCTGGTAAATTATTATTTAAATTTTTTTGTCCCCTTTTACAAGGATAAGTGGGATTCATTTTATGTGAACAGTTACTGTTTTTGTCATTGACCCTCATTACAAAGTTGTAATTAGAAAGTCTTGAACTATGAATATTCAGAAAGTAACTGTTTTGTGTGTCCTAACGGGTTTATTATGGTGTCCTTGATGAGCTATTGAATTTCTGTTTGGTTTTTATAGATCAGCTCTAGTAAGGCAGCAGCTAGCTCCACTGGTGGAGCCATGCCAGCTCCTGCAAGCACAGGAAGTGCACCTCCAGTACAGGGAGATCTGGACCTGTTCAGTGAAACCAGCGGGAACAGCAAAGCCGAGGATTCTGCCAAGAAACCTCTCTCCAAGGACTCCATTCTCTCTCTGTATGGCTCTAGCACTGTCCCCCAGCAGCCTGCACAAGGTACATCCTTCCACCCAGAGACCTATTTTCTAATTCCTCAGAGATGTGCAGATCTGGTAATGGCGCTGTGCTTTCAGAGTCCATTTCTAGTAGTGCTGTGTGTGTGCGTGTGTGTGCGTGTGTGTGTGTGTGTGTGTGTGTGCGTTCTTGAGAAAAAGAGAAAGCAAGTGAGTTTCTTGAGGAGCTCTGCTTTAATGGGGTATCAATAATTCAAGTGCTGCGTGTCTCAGCAGTCTGATAGTGCTGAACGGGGTTTAAAGCTGCCTGCCCTGCTCTTCAAAGAGGACATTTCTTAAAACCTCTCATGATCCAAATGAATGCCTTCCCAATACTCCACCATCAGGGTGCTTTAGATGCCCCCTTTCATCCTGCAACCCTTTTAGTCTCAGAGGTCCACTTGCTTCGTGCTCTGGGAGAGGACCTGCAGACATTAGCTCAGATATTGATCCTTCTCTGCAGCCAGAGATGCTTTACGTCTCTGTGTTTTGTTTTAATCTGTCAGGAGGTGTTTGCTGATGGTGTTTTTCTGCTCTGTAGCCACGGCGATGTACATGGGTCCATCTCAGATGCAATTCCCGGCACAGCCACAAGGAAACTTCCAGGCTTTCCCTGGGATGCCAGGAGCCTTACCACCCACTACCATGATGGGGGCTGTGATGGGCCAGGGAGGGGCTGTGATGGGCCAGAATACTGGCATGATGGTTGGCATGACGATGCCGAACGGTTTCATGGGAAACACCCAGCCAGGGTTGATGGGTTTGGCTCCAGGAATGATGGGACCTCAGGGCATGGTAACCCCTCAGAACATGTATGCCATGCAGCCCGGTCAGCAAGGACAGTGGAACATGGCACAGGTATGTGAATTAATGGGAATATTGGCTATTTTTTGTTGTTTTATTGAGAATAGAGCAGGGAGAAACTAGAGATCATATCGGCTTGATTTTGCCTGATTTTCCTGTATTTTAAATTAAAGAATACTTTCCCAAAATTCTATTTTTACACTGCCATCAATGTGTTCATCCAGAGCCACACACTTGTGGAGACATTTCTTTTATACACGGTTTAAAAAAAATGATGTGTGGACATGACCTTAATGGTCTTACAAAGGTCTTAAAAAGGATAATAAGCTTGGGGAAACTCCGAGCCAAGCACCAAAAGAGACATCTGCTGCTTCAAATCAAATACTGTTCTACAAAGAAAAATGTTTTTCCCCAATAAATATATCAATAATACTAAGTAGTAGACAGGTCAGATGCTAAACATTTTCCCGCAATGCAAGTAGCAAACCTCACTGTTCTAGAAGCCACTTTAAATCATTCATGGTAAAAAAAAATCTGGCACATGTAATCCTGTCAAGAAATGAACAAGGAGCTGCAAATGTCAGAATTAAATAGAGTTAAAGAGCTTCTTTGGGTCACAGTGTTCCTCTTTAGATGTAATTTTACTTTTTCGACTAAAAATGTCCAACGCGTCACTGATATGAAAGTAGACGTTAGTCATCGTTGCAGATTAGTGGCTTCCATAGGACCGCATCTGTTCTTTTTATCGAGAACATCTAAATCTGAAGCTCTTCTCATTCATCATAATTCCCTCAGCGTATCATTGTAAGAACTTTCTTTTTGCAGTAATCAGATACTCTTATTTCACACTTCTGTCTCTCTGAGCTCTTAATCAGATTCATAATAACAGTGTTCAAAATGCTCATCTAATCTGCCATCACCTTCCATCTACATATGAGGGATTATAGATGAGAGACCCCCATGACTCTGCTCATCTCCCTGACTCCCTGGCCCCTGAAACCCTGTGTCTGCGGCTGAGAGCGAAGCCAAGATTTCAGCCTCAGGGAGGTTAATTACTCATCATAAATCAATACAGCATGCTTTACACTCGCACAACCTTAATTAAAATCCCTCCCCGCGTTACAGGCCTTCCACAGAGCATTTGGATGTGCAGAGAGAGGGTAAAGAAAGAGATGGTTTTATTGAAGTCTGGATAATTTGTTGCCCACTTCCTGTGAGAAGGGAGGAGGAATGATTAGCTTTGAAATCCACTCCCTTGAATAGCTGAGCACTTTTCTTGGAGAGTCTCAAAAACTCTCCCAAAACACGTATTTGTCTACGCGTAGGCATTATTTCTGAGGAGGAGGCAGATGTAATTATGGCTAAATTTGCTGTTGTGTGCATTTGATCTTAAAATAAAGCTGGTGATTTTGGCTGTGTCCTCGTCTGACTCACCCGCCATTCACTTCATGATCTAAAGTAGTTTTTTTTCTCATTGAGAGCTTCCGGGTGATTGACAACCTCCCTCAGTGTCCCAGAAACTGATTTAGTGCTGTAGCATTAAATGAATGGAGGTAAATTCATTTTATTTAGATATGAGGAGTTCGGTTTCAAAATGTGAAAAATGGCATAAAAAAAAAAGTCAGTGCTAAATCTGAAGTGTAAATACGTAATAAAACACATCATTTTGATACCAAGATTTGCAGTTTAGACCTTGTAAAGCTGAGAAATGCCTTAAAAAGTAAAAGTATAGGATTTTCGGAAAATAGGCCTCAGGGCTTAAGAGGTTAATACTTCCGGGTTTTAAGATAACTTGGGATTGGCTGATATTTTTGAGGGACCTGTGCCCCAGTAGAGTTTTAGGTCTAGCAATAGCGCTGTCTTTGGTGTTGTGCAGTTGTAAATTAAAAGCCAGCGGTCCTCCTACAGCTCAATATTGGTCTCAGCACTTATACCCTGTTCTTCTCCGAATCATTCAGATGTTCATTGACAAAGTTAAGATACGTCTTAAGGTCTTAGGTGATTTGGCATGATGAGATTTCAACCTTTATGGTTTTGGCTGGACCCAACTGCCTTGAGTACAGATTCACCATGAAGGAGCTCAGGTGGTTGGACTGTGTGGAAAAAAGGGCTGAGAAAAGTCATATTGAGATGAAATGATTGTGTGAAACAGTGTCTCCGCATCTATATTTGATATTGTAGATGTGAAAGTAATTAGAGAAAGAGGGTGTAGGAGAAAGAAAGAGAAAATATCCAACGCTTATTTCAACCAGAGTAGAAACAATCAACTGACTTGCGACTTCAAGCGAACTGTGAAGTAGTTCAGTGAATGAATAAATCTGATCATTTTTTTAAACCACCGATGCAAGCTGAATTAGAATCTAAAGTTACGTTGATTTCTCATCACTGGAATAAAGGTTGTAATTCTTCTTCTGTCTCTTTATGATGCAGGTCAGAAGTGAGGTTTAGTAAAGGAAAAAAACAAACCATTTGTACGGCATTTGTGATGATGACCAATAGGGATGCTTTTTGTTATTCGTGGCTCACAAACGAAAAGTGGATGGAAGCAAAGTGAGTCGATGTTTGTTGACAGTGATTGGTAGAATTATGCAATGGAGGAAACATCCATAAATCTGATAAAGTACTTTACACGCTGTGGGCGCAAGTTGTTAATGTTCTTTTTGATGCATTCATTGCGATCTGCTCTGGTTTATGACTTGATTTTGGAAAATAAGACTCCATATACAATAATACTGGCAGTTCAGTCACAGATCCACCCATCATGCTGTTGAAAGGGTGCTTGGGGAATCAGAGTTGTCTGTACGAGGGGTGAATGCTGAATGCTTCTGACCAGGATTAGAACCAGCCCAATTGTCATTGAAGGGTAATTGTGCCACCCATTCCACCATAACCAAGCTTACTTTAAAAGCACACTTTAATGCAACATTTTAATAGGTTTCCAGCTCTATTAGGTCAATGAATGTTTTAGAGTGACTAAATCTGTTTGGCACGTAAAATTAGAGCGTTATAGAGCATAATATTATCCATGCACTAGGGGGCAGCACTAATGTGCATTACCTCATCTAGTTTAATCTAAAGAGATGAGAGATGTCATTTCTCATTTACAATGTGATTAAAGGATAATTGTGTCCTGATAAATTTTTAATAAAGCAAAAACCAGGGAAAGAAGTTGCAGAAGGAACTAGAATCACAATCACTCCAAGAAGCAAATGAACGAGACGTTAAGGAGTTAAATATGTGTCTGTTATGACAAAAACATGACGACGTCCAAAATGTTTGTTCTTTATGATTCGTGGCTGTAATTTGTCATTCAAAATTTAAAATATCCACCGACACTTGTTTCTGGTCACGCTTACCACCATACGCGCAGCACACACGAGGCACCTGGGGTTCTTTCCAACTGTTGTTCTTTCTGGGGATCATGATGAATAAAAGGGCTTTATGGTTGGAAATGACAAAATGATTCTTCTGCGTACACACCTGAGGAACTGCCGTAATAACACACACGCAAGCTAATAGACAATAGACTGCAACCGACGTTTGCTAATAAAGTTAGCAGTCTACTTTGGTCTGAAGTTGTTTTCAAAACTTTAAGCTGGCCATAAAATCATCTCGCTAATTTTCAAATTAAATTGTAAGATCCTGGACAGATTTATTTTCATTAACATTCTTTGCTAATGGTTTAGCAACTTCTATGCATCATTTCTTCTGACGTTTTATTTTCTGCCACAGATCAAATTTCAAGTTCCTGTTATGTGACAATAACGTCTTTCTGCTTCAGGAAAGGCAAAATACTTAAGATTAAACAATAGTAGGATTAAATAATTACAAATGTATCTTATATATGCCTTGTGGTGTGTGTATATATTAATAATAGTTAAATTAAAACTATTTAACTTAAACTATTTAATAGTTAAATTAAAACATTTTTACATTAACTTTCAGTTTGAATAGATGTTAAACACATTTTATGCCTTGTTTAACACTCTTAAGTGCTTAAACCCCGGTTATTGCTGCTTGCAGCTATAGTTTTCATTACTATTTTACGCTTGAGCTATTTAGCAAAAGCTGAGCTGTTCTGTTGAATCCCAAGTCTTTTTATGTAAATAAGCTTTGTTATGATTGGCTAACCCTTGTGTTCTGGCACTGTTCAGCGTTTTCACTTCCCTGACTGGGCTGCGTGGCTAAATAGGGAAGAAGCGGTTAAGTAAACATTAGCATAACATTGTATAAACAGCATGTAAACACCAAGCATTTAGTTAATTTGAGATGGCTTTAGGGAACCAATCTTGTTTTCGTATTCGAGTATGTTAGACCAAAGGAATGATTAGATGTGCTTTTGCCAGCACATCTACAAATCAAACCCATTCAGTGTGAGCTCGAGATTTTGCCATCCACTTTTCGTTTTCTGTAATAAGGCGTTTAATTTAGCAGATCAGCTGATTGTCTGCGTTAGTGCATCTAACTCCTGGCTCAAAGAAAGAAAAATCCCTTTTCACAGCTGGACGCAAATTGCTCATATTTTACTTTTTCAAATTGACGTTAAGAATGAAAAATTTCAGGTTTTCTCTGTCTGCTGGCGATGGTATAAATCAGACAGATGGGTTTGATGGGTCTCTGCGCCCCACACCGCTCTGCTTTCTACTGTAGATGAACACTGCTGGAGTTCAGGGAGGGAGAGAGAGAGAGAAGCACCGCAGCTGAAGAGTAATATGTCAGTGAGTCAAAAGATCAGAGGACAGTTTAGTAACCTGCTGAAAAGGAACGGGAACATTGGAGGAAAGGCTGTTCATGGGTGGAATCACTGTAAAACACCACTTTTGTTTTTATGTTTTTGCAGAAGTGCTTCTAAAAGCAAGTTTATTTCTTTCTCTTAAGGCCTAAAGTTCTTTCACGTGTGCTCCTCTGGTTTATGGCACTGTTTCACGAGAATTTAGCACAGCAGACTGATGTATTGTAGCAATTTTTCTTCACGGATAAGCATTAATGCTAATTGTTTCCAGTATTCTGTATTCATTATAACATACATGTAATAAGTGAATCTTCCCAAAGGTATGACCTCTATCCAAATTATATTTAAAATAATTTTGTGGCTAAAACAATATCCTATTTTGGGAACTAAGGTCGACTTCCTTTTCTGCCTCGTAGCCTCTTTTTTTGGGTGTCAACCTGAAGTGAAGGGGTGTCCTAATTTTTGATTGATTTACTAAAATGGCCATCAACGCAACCACAATGTTACATTTCATGTCTATATAGGGGAGCAAAAGTCTCTTTTTTTGCACAAAATAAGCGGTTTATCAGAATATTTGCATTTTTTTTTTTGCATACTCTTCAAAATAAGAGTAAACAGTAAAGAGTGGAAGAAGAAGAAGAAGCACCCTTGCCTCTCCAGTCATTTAAAGTGTTTGAGGTTATCTTTACTTACCCAATTCAAATGATTCTGAAGGACCAGCAAATGCATCACTCCTGGTAATTTTCTTTAGTGTTGTACAAATGAAAATATGAGTCTGAAACTACGAGAATATAACGGAGTGTTAGTTTTTAGACAAATGTGGAGCATAAATTAAATGACTAGTTGAGCTATATATGGACGTGGAACATGAAATCTAAAATGAAAAATTGATTTTAATCATTATAAAACTTGTATAAATGGTCAAATTATTTAAATTTGTGGGTCTGTTTGGTGGGAATTCTTTGGTTTTGAATGTGGTCTGAGAATTCCCTTGGAGCACCTCTGTACTATCCTTCCCTTTCATTCAAAAGAGGTGTGGGGCACATCTTCCTCTACATGCAAAATTGGGGTGGGGGTCTAAGGGCTACAAATAGAAGCTAAAACCAGCTGTCGGCAGTTTTCCTACTTTTATACTTAGGTTTCAGTTCAAATATTGATATACACCACCCTTCAGATTGTTTGTGGATGAGTAGAAGAGATGGTTTAAATGTTATTCCACTGACGACGTGTTCTTTTCAAGTCCTGCCAGTTTATGGCACGACACCTTCCGTTTCAGTTCCCAGCCGCAAAATAGTCATGAACACAAACCCCCAGAGTGTATGTCCTCTTGCTAAATGTGACTGCCCTTGTCTTTTTCAGATTAACCAACAGATATCTGGAATAAACCTGAATGGTTCTGGTGCTCCTGTCACATTCGGGCAGCCCGGTGCCCCCGTGGGAGGCTGGGGAGCACCTCCCTCCGGTCAAACTCTCAGCACCCAGCTCTGGAAGTAAACAAATGAGATACAACAGAGGACAAGAGGCACCACGTCCCTCCATCTTTTTCTCTCCACCACTCATGTACTGTCACATTCTCACCCCCTTTCTCTCGCCAACCTTAACTGCTCTGGAGAGCATCGAGTCGACTCGCCCTCAGTGTATTAGTGAGAAAATGGTGTGTGAGACTGGCAGCTTTGACCATCTTCTTTACAGTTACTTTTTTCTTCTATATATAGTTATATAAATATAAATCTATTTTTGGGGGGTTGGAAAACATATCAGCTCTGAGGAAGCTGCTGGACCAATTACACAAGCTTCTAATGTATCTTTACCAAAATCAATAGTGAGTCATAGTATTTAAGAGACAGAAGTATCATATATGTGACCCTCCTCATTTCCCAACTTGTGTAGCTCGACCCTTGTAGCAGATATTGTATTGTATGTAATCAGAATAGACAACCTCATGCCCCCCCCTCTGTCCAGCCTCACACCCCTCTGAATCAATGTAGCTCTCGTAACAAACTTTCCATCTTTACTGTGATGTTTCAATGTGTGCGTTACAGAGAAGCACAGTCAAAGAAAGACAAATAAACCTGGACGACGCAACAGCTGCTATGGCTCATGGATAGGAAATTGGGGGTGGTGGGGTTTTTAGAAAAGTGGTTGGGGGAAAAGGTTTTTTTCTTCCTCATCTGCTCTGAATCCTGCAGCCGGAGTAGAGCATCTATCCTTTCTGACAGGGTCTTTTCTGCTGTGCAATAATCCGAACATCCCCATCGTGTCATCCAGGTTTATTTCCATAATGTGTTTACATTTTTTCTGGTGCCTAGTACAGGAAGAGAATATTGTGATTTCCGTGCATTAAACAGTGAATAGCCATGAACTATTGTGTGATCATATTGTCTAAAGACGCAAAGTTATCTTTTGTTTTCGCTTTTAAAGAGGGTTGTTTGGAATAAAGATGGTTTGATTCCAAAAGTTTTGCCTTTTTTTTGGCACTATGTTTTTATTATTAATATTTGAAGTGTGAATGAAATATTTTATAATGCTGCTTTGGTCGTTGATTACACATTGCACCAATTAGAGCACAGTATGAGCGCAGATGGCAAGATCAAAGTACAGTTGACCTGATCTTTGGGCTATTTCAAAGATGGAATAGTGGTGTTTCCTTTATGAACCTCACATAGTTAGCTGAATTAAGCAAACTCATTCCCAATAAGGCTCTATTTCACCATCCAACCTTTTATTTTACCATCCAGCACCACACAAGAACAGTTTACAGTATTCAAGCAGCAGGATCTTGTCTTCCCCTTACAGACACATTAATCCGATGTGCCATTATTGAAACTAAGATCCTGGTTTTACATTCAGTTTCCATGTAACAGGTAATCCAGTGTAATTCCACAGTGTGAAGTTCTAGAAGATACAGTGCAAATCCAGGCTGCCATGTGTTGTCCATCACTCGAGGATCTCCAAATTCAAAAATGACAATCGTTTGGAAAAGTGCTGATTTCTACCAGGGTCCAGTGTCGTCATCCGAAGGCAGTGTCCATTACTACACCTCTATAATCACCGAATCCTGTTGTCAGTGTCCATTACTACACCTCTATAATCACCGAATCCTGTTGTCGCTTTGGTTCATTCCCAAGGTTGGCCTTCTCAGTACGGGTATGCCACACGAGTACCTGGAAGAAACAAACAGGATTTTAGGCATTTTAAAGATTACAAACTAAATATACAATACAACATGCCACAGAACTCTTGGAAGGAAAAAAAAAAAGACATAAATGAACCATACACCATCATTTTAGACAATGATCACTTCATCTTTGATTAATTACATTTTATAAAATTTGCACTTATTTAGAAAGTGCTTGAAAAAAAAGGATTGTGAAACAAGTTTGACCCAACTGAGATTAAGGGTCTCTCCACCAGGCAGTTTGGTAAAATCTAGGTCTCCACAAAATATCCCACTTTACATAGTTCCAAAGTTGTGATAACTGCTAAGGACCAGTCCAGAACAGAGAACGATCACAATCTCAAAAAAACTGGGACCAGTCATCCAGACTGGAAATTTCCCCTCTGCTTTGCCAACCAATACTTAAGGAAGCACATGTATACATCAGTGTCAAGTTTCCAAATGAACATCTAAATTATTTAGATGAAAACAGGGTGAAGGTGTGGTCAAATGAGAAAGGTTCAAAATCCTCTTAACTTTGTCAACGATGACCAATAGAGGGATTTAAAAAAAAAATAAGCCCATGCATGGTACAATAACTTCAGTGAGGACCCCATGACCTCAGACAAGGCATCAAAATTCAGCGTTACAATGACTCAAAACACATCGAGGTCCTGGAGTGGTCATGCACCCTCCAGAAGGTTGGAGTTGCCACATGAGCCTTGAAACCTCTGCAAAGAGTGGCCGGAAATCCTTTCTGCAAACCCAACGACCATCTACTTTGTTTCCATAGCGTTTGTTCGTGTTACAGAGGTCAAAGTTATGTTTTGAGAGCCACCAAAAGACTATTTTGACTGCTAGAAAACCACCACTTTCCTCATACAAGTGAACATGTTATGGGTTTATTTGCTATTCTGTCTCATTGCCGACATGAACCATGAAATTCATGCACTAAATCTTTGCTTCACTGTATGGTAAACAGCTGCGAAGGCTGACCAGCAGCAAATGGAGCTGACGGGGGATAATGGAGTGATCTGATCAAACCAGACACAGCGTCTACATTAGTGTTGCACTGATGAATGAACGGACCTCGACACATTCTATATCTGCATCCACATCAATGCAAGTGTACACAGAGTTCTGCCATCCGACAGGATAAAGCTTCAGCTCTAAAACAACACTCATATTCATCACAAGCACTTTATTCACATTAAAAGGAACAAACACATTTGATCAGTAATCGCTTTCTTTGGGATTCAAACATAGCCATCAACACATTCCTGAGGCAAGAGAAAAATATAAAATCAATGGTTTCTAAATTTGATGCAATAAAAAGAAATAGTTGACAAGGCATCATCCAACACCAGTAAGCTCCCAGACGTACTATATTATAAACCATTTGACATTTAAATAGTCACCCAAGGTCTAAATTTGACAAATTCTCTACGCAACACCCCAAAGTCTCTGCACGCACCAGTGTGGGCACCAATCCCAGCAGCAGTTTTGACTCAAGTAGGAATGATGCAATCCAGCTATTGTTTACTTTTGTTTTGAAGGTTATTAGTTATGATATTTTTGGTTTTAAACAAACATTACAATAGTTATGAGACATAATTTGCAAGTTAATTCAGATAAAAAGATCTTTCAATTTTATTTAAAAGACCCGAATATCAGTGCCATCTAGTGGTTAAAAGGGATACTAATTGGAAGTACAAGACCTATGATATGGCTTGTGATTAAGTTCTGACACAAAAAGTGCTTGGAGCCGTGTGTGAAGTTCGCCTGGATTTTTGTTGTCAATTTTAGCAGTTAAAAAAAATAATAATAATATTTTATTACACAGAATTGTATTTTTGTGCAATTTTAGAATTGTGTAATGCAAAGAAGCAGCTGGGGGTTCTTTTTTGTTTATATATATATATATATATATATATATATATATATATATATATTGTCATTTTCAAAATTGAAGCATAATGATTCTTCCAGTCCAGGTCGTCAATTTGCAAGAGTACGCTTAATGATCAAGAGTAACAATCATTCCAAAACAATGAACCAATTGTATTACGTAATATTCCTGGATGAAAGGTAATACAAAACTTCACAAGAATTCAACTTTTGTTTACTGCCTGAAGTGTGAAGCATGGGCAACATCAATATCCTGTGCTGATAAGCTCCTGGGAGGAATTCTCTTTTTTACCTCTTTTGATTCACCCTCAATCTTTACATCTTTAATGTTAAAAAATTTAAATCTAAAAGCAATTCAGTGCCAAACAGCAAGAAGGGTTCTGAGGTGTGAAGCCATTGTCTCCAGGGGCTATTGGGATTCTTGAATAGCTTGTTAATATTCACACTCTCCATTTTTCAGACAAATCTTAAAGTATTCATCAAAAGTATTTAACGGTGTACTAATCTCTCTCATTTAGTTCCCTGACAGACTATTTCATGTTGAACTGACTCCAAATTCTGCAGCGTAGACGTCTGTTAAACAGCTTTTTCCAAACGCAACACAACCAAAAATGTCCATCAGATTGCAGTGGTGATTACGCCCTGATGAGGCAATCTGAGCTTTCCATTAAGTGGTAAATGGTTAAAGGTCCACTTTTTACTCTAATAAAGTCAAGATTGCCATTAAAGTTTGCTTAAATGTGGACTCACTTACCAGCAGAACAGGCACTTGCCATCAAATTTTCATTGCAATTACCATTCTGGTTGAAATATTCCATTCTAAATGATCAAATCAATAACACGATTTAAAAAAAAAAAAGCATATTTTATTTGAAATTGCAGAAATTGGCAGGAGATGAAGTGGGGGGAAAAGGTAATTGATAAAACCGATTGTGCCCTCAACTGCTTTAATAAACCAATCGTCCATCTTTTACCTGGATTCGTTTTGAACTGATTGAAAGTGGACGGTTGTCTTTTTGTTCAGGGAATCAATTAGACCCATATCTATAGGGGTAAGACCAAAGAGCTGCCTAAGGACTGCTGTTGATGCTGAAATCTGACCCTACCATCCAAATGTTGCAGCACAAGTCGAGACCTAGGCCAGAAAACATTTTTCCAATCTTCTATGGTCCAATTTGGGTGAGCCCTTGCAAATGGTAGTCTCAGTTTCCTGTTGTAGCTGACAGCAGTGGTGCCCGGTGTGGTCTTCTGCTGGTGTAGCCCAACCATCTCAAGGTTTGTGGTGTTGTACAAACGGACAATCGTCCAGTCTCAGTCAGTTAGACCCAAACCTCTTTACTATGGGCAAGACCGAGAAGTTGTCTATGGTCACCAGGGACAAAATTGTTGACCTGTACAAAGGTGGACCGAGCTAGAGAACAACATCCAAAGAGATTTGTGGGGAGCGCGAGCACTGCATTTCACAATTATGGATTAATTATTCAGCATGAACATGGTTCACCAGCTCAAGCCAAGCTATTACAAGGTTCACCAAGACCATCTGAATGATCCAGTGGAGCAAATGGTCTTGGGCAGGTGAGGCCAGTAATATGGTATAAAATCTCATCGCCATTGATGGCGATGTGAGTAAAATACCAACCATGAAGTATGGGAATGGAAAAAAAACATGCTTGATCTCTCTGCAAAAGGGGCAACATGTTCCACCCATGCATCCTAACCTCAGTCTAAGCGTCGAAGATGGGTCATTACTTGGTCTTCCAGAGTAAAAAGGACCACAGCCAGGCCAACTAAGTGTAAAGACTAGCTAGGCACACTTAGGACCTTGACATGCTTTTAATGGAACCAGACCTGAATCCAATAGAAACTTTGTGTCGACCAACAGCAGCCCCAAAGATCTAGAGAAGAACTAGATTTTTGCGAGTGGACAAAAAACCCTACTGCAGTAACTACAGGGAATGTCTGGTAATGGAGTCCCTGATAAATATTCCCATTGGATTAATTACTCATTTCATGTAATAAAAAGACATTTACATAGATTCATTCAATTTTCCAACCCGATTTTTTTTTTCCTTTCGGGGTCACGGGGGTATGCTGGTGCACATCTCCAGTGCACATTGGGCAAGAGAAGGGGGTTCACTATGGACAGGTTGCCAGTCCATCGCAGGCATTTACATAGTTGCATGTGGAAAAAGACAAATCACTTCAGACAAATAACCACTGTTGAGCTTTTGTTTTCCCCTAGGGTACTTGTGATCTTGGCATTGCTAGTGTCAGGCTCTACTGACTGAATTATTAATTAAAAAAAAAAAAAAATCATAAAATGAGTTGGTTTTTTTTGTATGTTTTATTTGGGCCATGTAACGAATATGCATTCCCCATCACAGAAGACTTAGTATGAAATTAAAAAAAAAAAAAAAAAAAAAACACAGTTCAGACAAATGTACAAAACAGTAACCATTTTTAAAGAACTCAATTTAAACAGGATCCCAAAGTAGAACCACTCTGGTTTTCAACAATAACTTCTGATCCATTCTTAGAAAGACCATATTTTGTGGCAAAGTGTGTTTTGATAATTTTTGGAGTTTCCTCATGAAAATAGTGCCTGAAATACAATAATACTATGTGATTGGAGAATAGAACAAGGCAGACATTATGCTTCCTCCACCGTAAGGATGTTTGGAGGCTCTTGCTGCTCTTGGTGATTAGTGGAATTGTCAGTACTGCTAATAGTCACTATTAATAACCTGATGCGGCTACCATTAGGGTAATTGGGTGATAATGATGGCAATAGCCATGATGTGCAATACACAAAGGATGGAGCATTATGACACATAAGGTGAGTGGACTGAGAAACTCTGAATTTAGGATCATCCATGAAAGAGCTCTTAGATTTTGATGATGTTACATAACTGTGCGATCCTTTCCAAGTATTCCATATGTTTGTTATTTACTGTTAATACTTGAAAAACTTGACATTGGGTAACGGTTAATCACTGCATTTTTCTCGGTAGACTGACAGAAGAGTGCTTTTTTCAAATACATTAAAAGGTACTGTGGTTATTACATTGCAAATGACATAATTGACTGCATCTAGCATCAGTCAAAATTGAAGATTTAAAAAAAAAAAAAGGGCATCTCAAAATATATTAATCCTTAGAAGCCCGAGGCATTTTTGAGCATTTTTTACAACTTTACCATTTGCTCTAATAAATATTTTTCTAAGAATTTTTTGAAGCGAAGCTGGGTTTCAGTTTTTTTAGTTTGGTTTCAACCCCAGCTTCTTTTTTTTCACAATCCCATAACAAACCCAAAATTGTACAAATAAAGTGTTGATCCCCAAAAAAGTCAAACTGCCCCCCAAAAAGTAGACAAGGTGAATGATGCAATCCAACCTCTCCTAAACTTTATACCCTTTTCCAAGCACATTTTGTTTTATTGTGTTATTTTTGTGCCAGAACTTAAAAAAGAAAGCAAGCCATATCACAGGTATTGTAGTTCCAAACTGCGATGGACTGGCGACCTGTCCAGGGTGTACCCCTGCCACTCGCCCAATGTGTGCTGGAGATAGGCACCGGCAGAGCCCCGTGACCCCGAAAGGGAAGAAGCGGGTATGAAAATTAACGAATGAATGTAGTTCCAAGTGATATCCCTTCTTTTCACCACTAGTAGGCAACGATTAGAGGTGAGAAAATATGCCGTCTTTCATCTCTCGATTTTAATTTGAATTACCTTGCAAATTGAGTCATAACTCTTGCAATGTTTGTTTAAACCCAAAAATATATTAAAAAAAAAAAACCCTTTATGAAACCTGCACATTACATTTGAAATCAAAATTAAAACATAAGGTAGGTGTGTCATTCCTACTTAACCCAGAGACAGTGCAGATACTTCTAATGGTTAAGGCTCATACACTGGTCCAAACTGATTAAAGAAGGTTCAAGTGTTCCTTAAATTAAATTAGCTAAGCAACATAACCTGTTAAGTGCTAAATGCTTGATAAGTAAACATAGGCTGATACTGACCTGGGTACAGTTCTTCGCTTTTGGTTCCAAATCCTCAACCTTTGTGATCTGTTTGAGGAAATCAGACTCCTGCATTCCTGGTTTGGCTCCTCTTCTCTTGAAGAGTGCTCGAGGGTTGGAAAGGATGACTTGGAGATTCACCGCAAACCCTTCATGATAAAAGGTAAAGATCAAATTCAGGTTAAATGTTTCACCTGTAGCCAGTTTGATGTAAAATGCTTTGTATTCTCTCCTGGTTTATGAATTAAAATAAATTGCTTTGTGTTTCTCCAGTTTAAGCCACCATTAACGTATTTATCTTCACTTCGGTTTCGTTCACAGACCCAATTTTAACTTCCACTATTAGCTTTTACACACACCAGACACTTTACTATGTGTACCTTACTTCACCTTTAGAACTTTGGACCCTTTGTGGCATAGATGCAACAAGGCATCGGGAACATTTGGTACTAATGGGCTCAAAGTGTGCCAAGAAAATATCCAACACACCCATACACCATTTCCACCAGCCTGAACCATTGATGCAAGGCAGGGTGGCTCCAGCTTTCTTGTTGTTGATGCCAAATTCTAACCCTACCATCTGAATTTCCCAGCAGAAATCAGGACTCACAGCAAGCTACACCAGTCCAATCTACCGTAATCCATTTTTGGTAAGCCTACCTTTTTTTGAACTGTACTTTTTTATTATTATTATTATTATTAGCTTACCCAATTTTATTCCTGTCTCTTTTTGACATCAAATTACAAAGTTAAAATTTAAAGTTTTGGAGTTGGTTTAATAGTTGGATTTTGCTGGGTCATAATCACTTTTGTGATGTCACCACCCTTGAGCTTCAGAGTGGTAAAGCACAAACATTGCCAGCCTGGCCTCAAATGAAGGGGCCCTTAAGCTGCCGTGACTGGCTGCAAATCACATACATTCACTGGGTGAAAAACTGCCATTGAGATGAATGGGATTTCCAGCATTCATTCAGTTCTGACCATCTATTACAGGCCTCAGATGTGTGAGAAAACCTGGCGTAACGGCAAACACCAGACATTAAGGGAAAGGAGAAAAAAAAAATACACATGTATTCGCTGCAATATGGAAGGTTAAGTATAAAAAAAAAATGTAATTGTTATTTTTGGCGATAAAAATTTAGAACAAGAATCAAAAGAATATTTTAATCTATCGTCCATGTGACCCTAAGCAATATGCTAATGAAAGAATTACTTATGATGTTAAAAATAGAACTTTAAACGTAAAATAATCATATGACCAAAAAAAAAAATAATAATAATAATAATAATTCACAGCTCTCTCGGTTTCTCACGGAGACCAGCTGAGCGGTCCCACTGCTCTGTGCGGGTCAGGTGCAGTTTTTCATCCGCTCATTCAATTTCTCTTGACTTTAAACAGCGAGAGTTCCGCTTCTGCAGTGGGCTTTCTGGACAAAGGCTATTTTCTGGGACGCACTTCCGCAGAATCCACCTGGGCCTCCCTCATATCTGCAGAGGTGAGCTCAGGACAGACAACAGCCTTGTCCTGAACCCTGGCTAACTGCTTCCTGCTGATGTAACAAGGTTTCTCCCTCACGGATCAGTGTGTACTCTGTTGGTGTTTATTAAAAGCTGATGGCAAGCCAGTTTCTCGCCTTTGATCTTTTTTTTTTTTTTTTAAGATTATATATTCTTTTGATGTACCTGTGAGTATTGAGGGAATTCATGTAGGGGATATATAGACATGTGTTTCTGATAAGTGTCCAAGAGGCAATGTGCACTGACCGGGCTTCAACAGTAGCAAATGTGCTGATGACCTATTAACACTTCTTTTTTTCCCCCCTTTCCCTCAACTTTTGAACTTACTAAGCAGTATTATGGCAAGATGTTCCAAATACTTTTTATATGTCTTTTTTTTTTTCAAATAATTGACACACATGTATTTCTTTCACTTAAAGGCACAATGTTCAACCTTTTTTTAAAAGAAACATGACTTTTCTGAATAAAAATGAATCGGTTCCTTTAAGCCAGGACACAGAAAGAAAAAGTATGTTTATTTAAAGGAAAATGTGAACAACTAATCTTGTAAAAGGTCCATCAGGTCCAAACTATATGTTTTTAACAGCATGAAGATCGTATAAATGAAGTAGAGTAATAAAATACCCTGTAAAAGAATCCATGTAATCATGCATTTTTGAAAATGACGCCAATGTTGATTATTTTGAAAATGCTGGTTACAGCTCTGCCATGTTGACAGTGAAAATGTTTTTTTTTTAAATGAGGACATTGTGGCTCACAAAAAGAAGTGCCAGTATTTTTGCAAACTCAAAGCTGAGTACTCAATTTAAAAATGTGAATGACTTCAGCTTTGTCAGATAAGAGATAATACATAAAAATAAGAACATGAACTGATCCAAACAGGTCCTCAGAGCTATTGCCAAAGAGTTCCACAACCGGATTATAACTTAATTTAGATTTAGAAGGATAGTTGTCTGTACAGAGCATACGTGATGAAGTATGAGAGATGAGGAACAATGTAATTTTACTTCAGAGCCAAGACATCCAGAGCTTTAGAAGTTTAAAGCAATGCTTCACTGGAAGCCAATACTGGTCAGAAATGCCAAGATATGCGTACATTTGTAAAATTATGTTTAGGTGTGCATAAGCTATAAATAAATCTTGATGGCAATGCTTTTTCTGTCAAAACCGAGCCGCGATGGGGCGGTATTAATGGACAAACCAAAAATGCTGTTTTGGTCATTGTTTAATTCTATCCAAATGGTTAGGGATCACCACCTTCTAGAACAGTCTTGACCCCCTGCGTTCCCAAAAGCAAGATGACACGACTGCACAACTTGCATTTGTGTTCTACGACACAAGTAAGTTATGATATTTGAAAAAGGTCTTAATGCAGCAACTTCTCTATTTAATTTAATATTTGGTGTCAGTTCATCAGCAAGTGATAATTTGATTCTCTTAGAGTCGGTGGATGGAAACGGTGCTTTATCAACAAATATTAAGGTTTAAAATTGATCAATTATAATACAGAAAAAAAAATGTTCTGATGGGGGGGATGTGACTCCCAAACAAAAACAAAACTTACAATCGCATGTTTAAGTTAAAAAGCTTAATCAAAGCTTTTGAGCCTCGATTATTTTGTTTTTTATTGCTTTTCCATGTTCTCAAATGACAAGCAGGAATATTGTAATCACTGCATACACACCGGATTCAGCTTTTTGTTCTTATTTTTTCTGATAGACAAAGCACTTTGGCTCCTCTTCAGGTGAGAGCAGTACTTGAGAGCGATGGTTCGAGGCCTTTTCTCTGCTATTGTGTTGGCTCTCGGAAGAAACAGAATAGCAGGAATACCAAATATCCTCATTGTTCTCAGCTTTTGTTGAGGGAGAAGTGTAGTACAGCTGGCAGATTTATGAACCTCAAAGCACTTGTACTACATGCGTTTAATCTACGGCAGCTTTGTGTGAAGTGTTTGTAAAAGGATATGTGCTCACCATCAGCTAGAGTTTGTCTATGAATACATTATCTCCAGTGGAAATGATGATATTATGGGTGAAAGAACATGTGAGCAGAATACTGTGAGGAAGATGAGCAGTAGTAAAGAAGATTACGTTAAAAATGATCCCATCTCTTGTTATTAAGAGTTTTATGAACAGCAGGCGATCCAGTGGCAACGCTAGAGTCTAGGGATGCTTCAAGAGAAATCTCTCTTCCATCCCCAACACTGCATTTATTGCCTTGAGCAGCATCCCTCCATTAGGATGTTTTAAACCAGTCAGCATCTTCTTATAGCCCATCCTATTTAATGTAGAGGCTTTGAGCTCACATCATCTAAAAATACTCCGCTGAATTTAGCTTTCACGTAGGTGCTTTGAGCCAATAGTTGCAGCTACAGTACCACCGTTCAAAATGGCATGCATCCATATTGTTCTGTAGGTATAATGGAATCCAGGTTTTGGTTCCCTCGGACACAGCCTACCCAATCTCCAGAGGATCCCCTGAAGGCGGAATCAACCATTTACACGCAAGAGGGTTTAACTCAAAATAAAACAAATGTACTTTTTTAGAACGTCAGTACTGCTATAAAGTGGGCGGACTCATAATCCACACGCAGGGAGACTGACCTGAGCAATGTCTGACCTCAGGTTGGCGAATTGATTTATAGATTTTGTTGCTTAATCGATACAAATGTCCAACATAGTTAAGATCGATTGCTTCTTTTCTCAAATCAGTAATATTTCACTTTGATGCCCATTTTCAAGTGTGCAACAAGCAAACCACGATTAGTTGCCCTGATCAATTGTCACACATTTTAAAGCGGACTTGGCAACATCGCTAAATGATTAAATGAGAGTTTGCCGCTGTGCACAGACAATTTTATCTGAAGCTACTTAACTACAGAGGAGAACCACAAGCGATTCATCAGGACAGCCGCTGATATCTACGGTGCCAGCAGTGATTACAGCCTTAAGTGACTTTGTTTATGGTTGCATTTGAGTTAAGGGACTGTGGTGGAAGAGTCCACTCAGCTCTTTCTGCAGACTTTTACCGGTCCAAAGCTCCATTCTATTTTTTAGCTTGCTAACCATTCTGCAGGGGGACCTTAGCATTATATACATGTACTTTTCTTATCTCTAATGAAAAGTAAATACATTTACACTACATTCATGCTGCATGTAATTGGATTTAAAAATGTCATAAAAAAATACACTTCACATGGTCTGAAAATCAATACCACCACCTATGGGGCTACTAAAGTCGCTTCTAGACTAATTGAGGTACATGAAAACAGAAAATATTAAAGCAAGGTGGGTAAATTGGTAGAACAAAAGTTGAAAAGCCTCCTTAGCAAAAAAAAAAAAAATCACTGGTTTTGTCTCAGCTGAGAGCTCCCTGTTGCCGCAGGCTCTCTACAATCTAGGAAACCACTTTACTGTCTGCTTATGGGCAATTTTCCATGCCTGTTTGAAAGAACTTGAGTCAAGGACAGTCAGGAATGTATCAGCAAGACCAAACTCCAAAGAATCACCATCTGCTTATCTGAGCTGGTGAGCATACTCCTCACTCAGCTGATGTTACGATTGCCAGCACAATCCGGTGCTCCAATCCTGCTCATCCCAATGATGGACGAAGATAGAACATAGAAGCACTCAACCTTAATAAAATCAAATCTAAACTAAACTTAAAACCACATGGTGAAATGTAATGCTCCAGCTAAGTACTTTTAATAGATTCACAGTAATAGCTCTGAACTTTAAAAATGTATTTTATCAAGTCTGCAGTGGATGGATAATTGGCCACAGCAGATCACCTTCAGGATCCTGAGTCATGGTTTGACTCCCAGGGAGACAACATATTGATAAATGTGTTTATACTGCACGCTGCGCAAATCACTTTAGATAAAAGCAATGGTCTAATGAATAAATGGGACATGTTAAAAAAAAAAAAGGTTTTCGAGTGCTTAGCTTGAAGTTACTTTCACACGGTTTTGAATTTTAAAACCAGCTCCAAGAAGTTCCAGTCCCTGAAAACTAGTGATTAACAGTGGGATCTTTTGTCTAAAATCTTTCAAGCACTAAAATTAGTGAGTCGAACAATGCTGGGGCTCTAGAAAGTCTATAAACTAATGTAAATGAACAGGTAATTCTACACTGGGTAAAAAACAAACACAGTAGGTGAGTCAAGTATTATTCAAAAGGAGGGGGGGGGGGCTTTTAGTGATCTCTCAGGGACTTTTTTTAGCATTACACTACTTACAATGAGCCATCAGGGGTTTAGTAAAACAATTGTTTAATACTTTGATGCCCTATAAATCACTTTTTTTTATTTGAAACATCCATTGCTACATGTTGGTGCATAGTCTCCCAAAAACGCAACAAGATGTGGCCCACCAGTTCTGTTGACCACAGTATGAAATACTGTACACATAGAAAAAAAAAAGAAAAAAAAGGGGCTTTTAAAGTTTTGGACCAGAAAAATGTAGATGTTGAAAATGACAACTTTCTACAAACAAAATCAAGAACCACCACTTTCATGACAAGTGGACATTTCTGTATTTTGACTGAAACAACTCTAAGTGAAAGTTAAAAAGGAATGTAATATCAAGAGACAGCTCCAGATGAAACATGCTGGTAACCGACAACAAATCAGAAAAACTGATTCATTTGGAAGCTGTTTGAAAGGTTTTAAGACCCAGTATTATATAAAGGTTTTTTTCAAAAAATATTATTTTATGAGATTATCAAAGCATTTTGCATCGTTCCTGTGTAGATGTTGTGAATTTAGGAAATAAAGGTGAGCATTTGTTAGCAAATAGATAAAAAAAAGCAGAGGTTTCAAATTAACCTCAATTTATTTATATACTTTCCTCTGTTGAATTTGGGTTTCAAATATAAACACACTTTTGGTAAATCCCTACCCAATTTACTTGTGTTTGTCATTTTATTGAAAAAAAAAATAATAATAAAAAAAATATTGATTACTAAAAACTATGCTGAACTGTCAGTCACCAAACATTTTCACCTCATCCAGTTTGACCATCTTGCAATCTTGCAAATAGTTAAGGCAGCTCTGGTTGATTGAGTTTCAAGTAAATGTTCTGATGGGTTTAACTACTTAGACAGTATAGGAACAATTCTATCACAATTTATTTATAGAAATACATAATAGTATTGGTCAAAAATTATGTACAGCACTCTCTAAAAAGATGGGGGGGTTAAGGTACAAGTTTTTTTTTTCCCCCACACCACCTCAAAATCTGTGCCTTTTCTTCAGTTCACAAAACAATAGGCATGTGAAAAATTATCCGAAAATTGGCAAATTTGGGTGCTTTTCTCAAAGGTTTAAATTTTGAGTGGGCATACAAACTGTAATACAGAACTGTTAAGTTTTCATCCATCGAAAATCGAATGAAGCTCAAATTCACTTGGGTGAATACATGGAAATGTTAAAAGATTGATGTTTATGAAGATTTTTCAGGCGTTTCAGACCATATTTCCTGGAACAAATCCATGGGAAAATGCCACAAAAGCATCGTCTAGACACCATTACATTGTGAATAAAAGTCAGTTCATAACTTTATGAAATCAAGCTCAGACTTCAGATAATAAATTTCAACAAGTTAATCCTCAGAACCACATTTAGACAAACACGTACTGTAAAGAAAACAAATGCCTGTAGAAATAACATTAGAAGCATTGACTGTTTTCATGTTAAACCCAGCCATGAAAGGCTAAAATCTTACCAGCCATGTCAATTGCAAATGGCCTGTCAGCTTTCCATCCTGTGTACCAGCCGATCACTTTCCCCTGCTCCACCAGTGGGCGTTCATACCGCCGACCACCAACCAGACCCACAGGCCAGACTGACACCCTCCTGGTTGACCTCATCTGCAGAACACAAAGCTACTGTAAATATCATGACAACCTCATGACTGGACAACGTGCACTTGAAAAGAATATTAAACATAGTAAATAATAAAGTTCAGCACTGATTAGTACAGATTTGTCAAATATACAACCCATGGGGTAAAACCAAACTCAGAGATGAGTATAGTGTACACATTTCTGGAAAAATTACATTTTAAAAGGTGGGCAATTTGAAAAGTATAAAAAAATAAATAAATAAATAAATGAATAAAGGAAGTAAAAAAACGTCAGGTTTGTAGCTAATTAAAAATCATGATGCAGTGAAAGTGAAACCTTTAGGAGCAGCCATTTTGGCATAGGAGCAAGTTTGTTGTGGTAAAAAAAATAATAAATAAATAAACAGTGGCTTTTAGAAATCTCCTACTCTGCTTTTAATTTGCCATCAAGTTTCCAAACAACACCAAAGATGAAGGCAAGAAGTAATCTTTAAAACAAAGTAGACAGATTTTCAATTTCAAAAGAGCAAACGTTTGGAATCACAACAAATTTATGTAGTCATTATGTTTTTTTTTCCACTGTCCCACTAGACCTTTTTGTGGTATGAATTAAAATAAGTTTAAACATTTTAAATATTAAGAGCATTAATTTCAAAGAGCATCCAAGTCATTTCTCATCCAGTTATCGTTAATTGTATAAGTCAAAGATTAGAATAATGAGCAGTCAGTTGGAAGTTACACGAGTCGCTCTTCAATTTCACATACCACCATTTACCCTACCACTAATTGATTGCATGTGTGTGGGGGGAGGGTACTCCAGGCATCCTGACAAGATAGCATCTTCCTTTAAGATTATTAAACATCAAGCTGCTGAACAAACCTCTTTGTTCCACCATTCCATCATACTCTGCACATCAAAAATAAAACCTATTCGCCACTGGGGGAATGAGTGCTCTCTCAAACAAATGGCCTGAGTAGCCTTTGAATATTTAATGGTTGTGCTATTTCTGTGAATGCTGAACTCTCTTGTATGATACATCTGTGGCTGGCGGCTGTAAGAATTGGACAAGCTTTGAAGCCCAAACTACTGCCCCTTAAGCTGTGTTTCTTATGCTTGTCATCTACCCCAACTTCAAAGGCTCCATCTCCAAAATTGTGCTCTTAACATGTAACCCAGTGCCAGAGCAAAGTCAACGAAGTCTCAAGAGAGAAAAGGATGTTATCTGTAGATGCCAAGTGCCCATTTTCTTCAAGCTTGACAACAAAGACAAGCAACAGCCGTAAGCTGCATTGTCACACATACTGTAAACACATCTTTAATTGGAGTGCTCAGAGTGCAGGGGGTTATGCCAAAGCAGTTGTATTTTGTGCTCAACCCAAGGGTTTTCTAGCAGGGATTAGGAAAAACAGTTTAGACTAATGTGTTCACAGAAAACAAAAACAAGTTTGACCCAATCATGCAACATACTGTAGGTTTTCTTGATTTATATTTGCATTTAGATTTCGAGATATACATACATAACCAGGTGCATCTCATAAGCTCTACTGCTGGTGAAGGAGCATCGATCACTGCCTGTAGACCGCTGACTGAAGTACATCACATAAACCCAGCTTCCCCATTTACATAAACACCATCCTTGCTACTTCTCGGAATATGAGCTTCTTTCTGCACTTCACAAATGATGTGCGACTGATCTGTACTAATTGCCTTTTCATTCACGTGTTTTAAACATCATGTTCTGGACCTGATTTAGGAATTTAAATCAGTGACTAGACCCTCCAAAACAAGTACTGTGTGGTGGAGAGTTTTGAATGTTTTGTGTTTAAGATATACATTTTGTGCTGAACATTTAGGACATTTCTTTGGTTTCATTTTAAATCCCTACTTTTGTAGCAGTGAAATTGATTGGTTTAGCTCAAGAAGGTGGCACTTAAGCTATTCGAATTTTTATGAAAAATTAGTCCTGATTGCAACGCAGTTTCAGATGTCTTCACCGAGGGAAAATATGACTGCTTTATTTAGCGAGTTAGCCAGAATCACAAAAATCGTAAATTAAAAAAAAAATTATGAACTTGTCCCCCCCCCCCCCCCCATTTTTGATAAAAAATAGGTCTATATACCAGACCAATCTTTGATACAGGTGAAAAGTTGAAATTAAGAGTTTCTCTAAAAGCAAGAATGGTCATGTTGAGAAGTAAACAAAACACATCTCTACATATGGTCACATTTCAAAATCTTTGGAAAAACATCAAAAACGCACTGGTAAATGTATGAAAGATTTAATTTTCCATGTGAAAGAAATAGTAATACTTTGGTTTATCCAAATATCACACATCTGTGAAAATTGATGGAAAAGTTTTGTTTCAAAAAGTGACATTTTTCAATATACCACCAAAATAATCCTCATTTTGTCCTCTATATAATGTCCTGTCTATGATTTTGATGAAGTGTTGCTACTCTTATGCTGACAAACACCACAGAGATAAACTCCATGACACTTATCAATTACATGACCATCATGGCAGAGGAAAATGTTAAAAGTTCAAGAAAGTCGGTGCCATTTAAAGCATTTTCATTTGAATACAGAGACGGTCCTTTGAGAGACTACTAATGTAATCCTGAAACAAAGGCAGCTCAATCTTAGACAGATTGCAGGGAGTGAACCCACATATGACAAGTTATTAATTTAAATATTAACAAAAAAACATGTTAAAACAAATGTCAAAGTGTATTTTTGTTTGTTTGTTTGTTTGTTGCTAAGCTCTTAAAGGGCAACTTGTGTATATTTTATTTGCCGAATAATCCACTGAGAGTCGAACCATCTCAAGAGTCGTTACCTCCTCAAATAACTCAAGGCTGTAGGTGTTATCATCATCCGAGAAGAAAACGACTCCTTTATCTTTGGAGCCACGGTGTCCTCTGAGCCAGTCAAGAGCCAGGTTCCTCTGCTCGGTGGCTCGGGGCATCCCGGTCCTCTTGAACCCGCGTGGGGTGAACACGTTCAGGTGCGTGTATCGCACTCCAGCGCGCGCGAGAAACTGCGAAACCAGCTCCGTGCGGGAGTTCGCGTCCTCCACCACGAGCCAGTGGAAATGCGGAACCTGGCGAAAAGTATTCGCCAAACGGGTGAGCTCTGCTTTCTGCACCGCTCGGCTGTATGTGGGGGTGATGGCATAGATGACCGGCGGAGAAGTCGTGTTCTTCCAGCCCGCGCTAACGCTGGCCGTTCTGGCCTCCTGTTGCTGCTGCACACGCCCCACCCTGGATAAATAAAAGCTGGCCGTGTTCTGAACCGATATCTTCTTCGTATCAATGTCGATCACGATTATCACGATCAAGATCCACGGGAGAAGGAGGAAGAAGCGAGGGTAGAAGACTGATTTCATTGTGCCCGATCCAAACACGGCTTGATGGGGAGCACCAGCTGGTGACAATCACGCACCGTTTTCTTTACCGTTTAAACTTCATTAAAGTATCCCTCTACAGCTTTTTGCCAGTGTGTGCTGTCTATGAACAGCAGAACTTTTTATTGCCTTGATTGATCGTCGATTACTTTATCTTAACCCCGTCCTGGTTAATTTGGCTAATTGATATAGTGGCAGGACGCGTCATTGTTTTGCACATGCGCATTCAAGTCTAAACGGTTCGTAGTATTGAAATCAACGAGCTGTGGCCTTAGTATTCTCATTTCAAAACACTGCTGTTGAAAGAAAGTAGATGACTGGTTGTTGTGCTGTGCAACGTGTTTGTGCAGAGAGGAGCAGGGTCATTGGCACACTGACACAGAGCTCTGTCCCCTAGGGTCTGTTCCATGTGTCCATGCACATGTCCGGCTCTGTCCTGCAGTGTGTGTGTGTGTGTGTGTGTGTGTGTGTGAGAGAGAGAGATGGAGAGAGGGGAGTGCACAAAGCCAGCATTGAAGAAATGAGGAGGCAATGGGAAAGAACGTGATGAAAGCTAAGAGTAGAAAGGCTAATGAATGAGATGATGAACTGTAAGTGCAGGATTTGAACAACAGCCAAGACAGAGAGAGGACTTTGTTACTGTAAATACAGGACAGAGAATGCAATGCAATCCCTCATCACTTGAGTGCATCCAGTTCTACCCTCTTATTTTCCCCTCAGTCAAATAAAAAATGGCCATTATGTTGCTTAAAGCGACTCACTCATCAACTGTGGTTGTGAAATAGGCTACTGAAAAGCCTCCTACGTGACCAGAATGTGTCCAACCAGCATCTTTTAGCAATCATCTTCTTTTATATGATCTTAGTTGGACATTCAGATCATTTGTTTTTAATTTCTAGTTGCACATTTCTAGTTGCGCCTAGCTGCATTTTGTACGAGACCGAATAAATGGAAGCTATGGTTCACTCAGATACTGTTATGAAAGCACTTTGTAAGATACGCTCCCATTTATTAGGTACAGCTGTCCAACTGCTAACCAAATTTCTAATCAGCCAATCACATGGCAGCAACTCAGTGCATTGAGGACTGTAGAGGCATGCAGTTCAAACCAGCATCAGAATGGGGAAGAAAGGTCATTTAAGTGACCGAACCGACTGCCAACGGTCTCCGGGGGAGTGGGGCGGTTCCGGCCCTGGGGTCCGGGGGCCCGGGTCTGGGTCATCGGGTAGCTCTTGGCTGTTTTGGGGGCCTGGCCTGAGGGAGAGCTCACATCACACCAGTTCTGTGGCCGCAATTGCCTTGTTGATGCCAGATGTCAGAGGAGAATGGTCAAACTGATTCGAGCAGATAGAAAGGCAACAGTAACTCAAAGAACTGCCTGTTACATTCAAGCTAAGCTGAAGAGCATCTCTAAATGCTAAACGGTCCCTTGTAGGCCGAAGAGCTACAGTAGCCAAAGCACACAATCCTAAAAAATTTGCAGGTTTGTCAAGTGTCATGGATTAGATCATGGTTTCCCTGTACCTGGTGGAAAACATGCCTGATGGAAACGCTTTATGGCAAGACATCATTCATTCTCCAACCTGCTTATTCCCTTTTGGGGTCACGGGGGTTTGCCAGTGCCTATCTCCAGTTTACATTGGGTGAGAGGCATTCATACCTAAGGGGAATTTAGATTATTCAATTAACCCAACTGCATGGTTTTGGGATTGTGGGGGAAACCGGAGTACCTGGAGGAAACCCACGCAAGCACTTGGAGAACATGCAAACTCCTGTCACCGGCGAGCCTCGAACAGACAACCTTCTAACTGGAAGGCCACAGTGCTACCCACTGGACCACTGTGCCGCCCGGCAAGACACCATGTCTTTGATAAAAATGGAATACATGAGAGAAAGTTAATCCTTTACGTTGACATCTGGCAGTATTTGACTTTTGTGCTGGTGGATGTGGCATTTTTTGCTGTAAGAGGTACGTTAAGTGATCATGGCATGTGGAAAGTTATATGATCAGCATGTCGTTGTCTAACATTTATCAAACACAGTGATTTAGTAATAAAAATACAGTTGGTAACAGATTTGTTTCATGTTTCAATGGTTTACTATTTCTTACTACTCTTAAAACTACTCTTACTACTTGTTTGCTATTTCCATTTTTTTTTATTTGTCACAATATTTTAAGCAACATTTGGGACATGGTGGAACTTGAGATTTACATCATGAATGTGCAGCAACTGTGTATCTGTGTATTGCTTTCATGTCAATATGGACCAAGCCTTCTGTAGAATGTTTCCAGTACCTTGTTGAATCTATGCCATGAAGAAATTTGGAAGTTCTGAAGGCAAAAGGAGTCCAACCATACTAGCAAGGGGTACCTAATGAAGTGGTCAGCAGGTGTTTATCTTTAAGCAATGCAAATATTTTCAAAAAGCATTATTATTATTATTCATCAGTCACCTTGCAACATTATACCTCTCTTGGGTGTAATCTGTTTTGTAATTTCTTATTGCTTCTTTTGTGTATTTATTATTTATACTCCATTTGTGCTCCATTTGCACAGACCAAACAGCTTGTTCACGCCTGGGTTCTGCATAAAAGCTTGCATCATCTCCCAATGCTAGAATATTACATCCAACAAACCAAAGATTTTACTGCTTCTGAACAAACTAGAAGTTAGACAGGCATCTTTCCGATGTCGAGTGTTTGCTCTGAATTTAGTGACTAAATTGTACTTACACTACAAAGGAATGAATCTGTACTGGCAGACCTCTGTGTAACCAACCTAATGGAGACTGGAGATAAGTGGGAAAATGCATGTTTTTGTTGATATTTCCAATTTACTCAAGTACCGACTTTAAAACTTTTACTAAAACTCATAATGTGAGTTTCTTTACGACCAGCCCTTAACCGTCAAAAATCAAGTTTTATATTTGCTGTTTTCTCTCTTCCATCACTCACAGACATAAATTTAAATAGACAGATCCTAATGTCCCAGGACTCAGGTCACCCTGTCACTTCTGTGTGACTTCCAATGCTTTAAATTGGGTTAACTCACTCTGCTTGATTACACAGTAGACTGGGTTGCCCTGGTTTTAAAAGAAACCCTTTCACTCATAAGAAATAGATGGGAAAGCACAATAAAATGTTATGAATAGTGGTCCAAGGAAACTGTTATCTCACTGAGCTCTATAGGCTAGAGTGGGATAGCTAGCAACTTGGCTTGCTTTTCTCATTTTCTTTAAAATAGATTAAAGCAGGCTTCAACTCCCCAGCCAAAACAATCTAAATTACAAAAGCAAAACAAAAATATAGTAACATGTTAATCTTGTGCCAGGATTTATGGTGTTCAGTGAACGAAATAAGCATTTGACCCTATGTGCTGATTTTAAATGTTTGCTCACATACAAAGAAATAATTATGATTAGATGCATTTAATCCCACTTCGTAACCAACCCATAACTACATAGAGTGATCTTGTTAATGTCAAAAGTTCAACCTAAACCCCCAAAAATAGCATCCCCACCATGAAACGTGGTGAAAAGGTCTGCCAAAAGGAATGGAATAAGGACATGGTCAAGTACCAGAAAGATCTATCTACTTCATACCAGCATAAGAAGGATCCATGACACATCGCCAAGGAAACAAAGAAGTGGCCCATACAAGTATTAGTCCCAAGAAGGAACTGAAGGTTTAAGGTGCTCTTGTTATGGATTTGCAGAATATCTCTGACTAAACATCTGATTTATGTGATTCCAACAAGTACTAGATTAAATTGTTTTTGGTCTGCTAATTTCACTTATAAGAAATTGTGTTTATAATAAGTTAACGTTTTTATTTAAAGTACGAATTGTAGTTGGTGCCGTGACCATTATTATATAAGTGCTCAGCAGTATATGAAACGCTAAAGACGGTTAACCCACTGAGTCGCTGACTATTTCTATGTCTATGGGCAAAAAATACAGTGTATCTGTTGTAATTAGATCTTAAATTAATTTGTAATCACCTAAAATCTGAGCTCGATCTGAAAATTTCAATCAGTTTGATACATTTTGAAATGTTCTTATTACAAAAGTTTTGGGTACACCTTAACAGACCTGCAATTGGTGGGTGCACTAAACACACTGAGCCTCATAGAGTCGAACCGACAACCATCTCAAGAGTCGTTACCTCCTCAAATAACTCAAGGCTGTAGGTGTTATCATCATCCGCGAAGAAAACGACTCCTTTATCTTTGGAGCCACGGTGTCCTCTAAGCCAGCCGAGAGCCAGGTTCCTCTGCTCGGTGGCTCGGGGCATCCCGGTCCTCTTGAACCGGCGCGGGGTGAACACGTTCAGGTGCGTGTATCGCACTCCAGCGCGCGCGAGAAACTGCGAAACCAGCTCCGTGCGGGAGTTTGCGTCCTCTACCACGAGCCAGTGGAAATGCGGAACCTGGCGGAAGGCGTTCGCCAAGCGGGTGAGTTCTGCTTTCTGCACCGCTCGGCTGTATGTGGGGGTGATGGCATAGATGACCGGCGGAGAAGTCGTGTTCTTCCCGCCCGCGCTGCTGATGCTGCTCCTGCTGGTCCGAGTCGTTCTGGCCACCTGCCGCTGCTGCACACTCCCCAGCCTGGATAAATAAAAGCTGGCCGTGTTCCGAACGGATATCTTCTTCGTATCAATGTCGATCACGATTATCACGATCAAGATCCACGGGAGAAGGAGGAAGAAGCGAGTGTAGAAGACTGATTTCATTGTGCCCGATCCAAACACGGCTTGATGGGGAGCACCCGCAGCAGTTCATCCAGGAGCAGAATCCTATACTTTTTAAACTTCACTTAAAGGCATCCCTTGGTTGTTTTTAGTCGGGCACAAACGGTTGAACTTTCCATTGCCGTTAACTAACAGCGGATTGTGTTCCCATCCGTCCTGCATCCGCTGAGATGATGCTCCCTTTGTAGGGTGCATTCAGTTGTTCAGCGCAAAGCACTGTGGCAAAAATAACAGCGGATCATTGCTTTAATAGCTCGCACTACTTGGAGTCTAATGAAGCCACAGAGGCGTGGTGGTTCGCTTCTCAGAATTGCTGGGAATGACGGAGGCTGGAGGTCCGCTAGTCGCTGTTGTCTCCGCTGAAATGAAGCAGATCGAGGCAGAGCGTCAAACTGAGATTCCCCCTCCCCACTTGCGCTCCAGAGAGGGATGAATCACTGGCACCGAGCTCTGCTCCATTGCCACCATTTCTATCAGAAAATCAAACTACAAACGTAGTAGAGTAACAACTGTACCTGAAACACTGATTTTTTTGTAATTTAAGCTCTTCCAAAATTATTTTTGAGCGTTGTATCAGTAAAACACCAACAATATATTTATAATTCTTCAAAGGTGACAATTGTGGTTATATCACAAAAATTACTTTCTTACAATTTTGATGATAACTCTTTCATGACTAGATGCTAAAGTTTGCCATCACAAACTGTGATGATGGTGGCTTGTGAGTGTGCCATTTAAAAGTAATTTTAGGCAAAAGGCTTAGTTGTGTCAATACCATAATACAAAGTTTCCCATGCCAATATTAGTGATTAAACAAACCCAATGATTATGATTTCTTAAATGTGAGATTTATATTTAATATTTTTGCTGCTATGGAGTTTAACAGTGCAGTTATTATGGAGGAGTCAGTTACAACACAATGTTCCCACTGCAAACCCTGATCTCTCTTTATGATTTTTCTAAGCTGTGATAAATATTTGCAAAACTATCGTAAATAGTCTGGTTATATGGACATTTGTCACATACACTGTTACATGTAGCGAAATGGGACCCCTTTGTCCACAGACATAGACGGGATGAGGACAGGCCAGTGTTGAGAGGTAGTTTTTAAGAGAGAAACAGAGAAATGAATATACATTAGGCAAAGTAGCTAAAAAAAAGAGCCTTTTCCACGCTGTCCTTCAAAGGGCAGTGTGGAGTAGGTTAAAAAAAGGCATTGCAATCAAGCACATAGAGAAATACAGGAAGAGAACATCGCAGGAGGGGTCAAGGGAAGTGGTGTAACCACTGCAGTCCGCAGCCGACATTTTCCTGCAGCCAGACGGCGCTGTACTCATGGCCCGTCAGATTACAGCGATGGAGAAAAAGCAGGCGGAGATAAGTGGATGCGGGGGAGGGTGCTGAGAGACACCCTCTGAATGGGACGATGACATATTATAATTTCCTGTGTCACTATGAGTGAAATAAACCCATAGCTCTATGATTTTCCAAAGCTAAGATAGAAAGAGGCCAAACTGGAAGCTATGATAGATAGTTAGTGGTTGCTATGGAGAGGTCAGTGACTTACTATCCCCTATGTCACTGTGAGTGGAATAAACCAACCCTCACTTCTCTGTGATTTTACAAAGCTGAGATATAGATAGGCCAAATTGGTTGCTATGGAAAATAGTCTGGTTGCTATGGAGGAGTCAGTGACATCATGTTGTATTCGAGTTTCACTTAAATTAATATATAGTTACCCCCCATGTCTCCACGGATATTTGACATTTAAATGTTGTTGCAAAGTGGTTGTAGCTTGACAAATGTATGTAAATTCACAAGGAATGTTTGGCTTGCTTGCCCTACGATGGACTGGCAACCTGTCCAGGGTGCACCCCTGCCTCTCGCCCAATGTGCGCTGGAGACCCCTGTGACCCCAAAATTGAATAAAAGGGTTGGAAAATAAATGAATGTTGGGCTTGCTTACTGATTTCATCCATCAATAAAATATTTACCAATTACAAATTTTCTTGTTATCTCTATGATGACCCTTGACCTAATTACTGATGACGGTTGCAGACAATTTTTGAAAAATAATAGATACATGCAGAGAAATCCCCCCCCCCCCCTCCCTTGAGCTTTTTGAATAGAATCTGTTGATTTTTTGACTGACGCTCTATGAGGGATTTATCTGCACTCTCTGTGGTTCTGGTTGGCTGGAGTAAAAACCATAGGGCTTATAAAAAGGAACTGAAAGACAAAAATCACTTCAAATTTGATATAAAAATTGTGCATCCTCCACTCCAGGCAAAATGTATGTTGAATGTATTAAAGCTGAAATAAAACAAAGTTTGACAAGCTTTTTTATAGTTTAAAACGACGGGCATTTGTGCGCGCACGCGTGTGTGTATGCTTGGTTGATTTTTGATGGGGTGGATTTTTGAAAAAGCGCTGTATATTATTTATGCTATGTTATTATACTGAAAGTTATTTTGTTGAAAGTTATCTTTAACCGATGTTGAAATTATGTGTAGTGATACACACCTTCCGATGGAATGGTCCAAATCCCTGCCACGTCATAAACATGCACCCCTCAACACACTATGTGCTATATTGGAATGCTGATATATTTGACAGCATCTACCTGCAATTCCAGTTAAACTATGCAGCCCTGCAGCCAATGAGCCGACGATGATCCAAGCAAACAAAACAGATGGCATGAACAGTGCCACAGGCTTACTAAAACCATGTCAAGCCATACAGATCAAAGGCTAATTAAGATGAACAAATTGTCATGAAACCAAAAACATACTGTAATATTTCCAATTGCTGACACAAAATTTTTTTGGGCTATAATCACTAAAGAGTAAAAAATACTCTCTGTAACCGCTAGTTCCACAGTAAGGGACCTGGGAGTTATCTTAGACAGTGACTTATCTTTTAAAAACACATCAGTCATACCATAAAAACAGCCTTCTTTCAACTAAGAAATATTTAAAAACTTAAAAACATGTTATCGTTATCTGATAGAAGCTCGTCCATGCATTCATGACCTCGAGACTAGATTATTGTAATGCATTACTAGGCAGTTGTTCAGTATCATTAATAAATAAGTTACAGTTAGTACAGAATACAGCAGCCAGAGTTCTAACTATAACAAAAAAATATGAGCATATAACCCCAGTTTTATCGTCTTTACAATAGCTGCCCGTCAAATTTCGCATTGATTACAAAATAATGCTATTAACTTACAAAGCCCTAAACAGTTTAGCGCCCAGTTATCTATCAAACCTCCTAACACGGTACAACCCCACACGCACTTTAAGATCACAAAACTCTGGACTTCTAGTAGTTCCTAGAATAGCAAAGAGCACTAAAGGCGGTAGAGCATTCTCACATTTAGCCCCTAAACTCTGGAATAGCCTCCCTGACTGCGTTCGTGGCTCAGACTCACTCGCCCAGTTTAAGTGTAGACTAAAGACGTATCTTTTCAGCAAGGCCTATACTTAACACCTCGTATAACTGCGATCTTACATTAAATTGTATTAATGTAATGAACAGCAGCTACGCTAATTCCGCTCCACTCTTCTTTTCTTCTGTTCCATACTCATCCTGAGACTCCCGGAGGCTCCGCCCACCAGCTCCTCACCTTAACAACCAGATTAATCCGGAGATGTTCCGGTGTCCCGGAGGCTCTGCCCACCAGCTCACCCTAACAACCGGATTCACCTGGAGATGTTCCGGCGCCCCCTAGACCTACACCTAACACAGTCATCATCTGTTTATACTATGTTATCTCTTTATACTTCCATATCATCTGTTTATACTACAGTTTATATAAATCACACTGCTGTTGTCGCCGAAATGAGGATGGGTTCCCCTTTTGAGTCCGGTTCCTCTCAAGGATTCTTCCAAAAGGGAGTTTTTCATTGTCACAGTCGCCCCAGGCTTGCTCATCAGGGACATATACACCACTTATTAATTAATTAATTTCTGAGTTTAAACTTGTTGGTTAACTGTAAAGCTGCTTTGAGACAATGTCTGTTATGAAAAGCGCTATATAAATTAACAAACTTAACTTAACTTAACTTAACTTTATGTAATGAATCTAACATAGCATATTTTTGGATTATAAGAAGCACTTCCAATCTAACTTATAATCTGGTGAATCTTCTGTTTAAATAAGCAGCTACAACACTTAGTTATTGTCGGTGCATTGAAGCTAGCACACTCAGTGGTCTTTCAAAGTATTGCATACTGTTATTCAACATATTTTTATGGTGGGTTTATAAATGCCAAAATGGCTCCCGTTAAGAGACATGTTTCACAAAGGAGGTTTCACAGGGGAGAATCATTACTAAGCACCTCAGTAACAGCAGCAAGTCTGACATGGAGAATGACAAGAGGGATGTTGGACTGCTTGATGCTGAAATCAACCAACTGTTAAACTTAAACACTGAAGATTTGTGGATGTAGAAGGAACTGGAAAAGTATATGTATTATTATTATTATTTTTTTTTTTATGTGTTACAACTGAACAATGTTGAGAGTTTCTAAATTCAAACTTAGAACCTTATAATCCAGCGTTCTTAATGTATGAAATGGTATTGCATTTTATAGTCTGAATAATTCTGCATATACAACAGTAAATGATGATATTTCTAGATGGTAGCTGTAGCTACATGGCTTAAATAGATTTTAACCTTTTCATTCGGTCTTTTGACATTGTCTGTTTTTATTGTACTTTTCAATGTGCATTGTGGATTTAATTATCAATCTGCTTGTTTTATTATTCTTTTTTTTTTTTTGGGGGGGGGGGGGTGAACTATTATTTTTTGGGTTTAACCACTTGACGTGTGTTTTTACAAAATGTACATGTGTGTGTGCTTGATAATGAAAACAACACGTTCAAGAACAAGTTCCAGGTATCATATACAGGCACGCCCGGCCCGTGGCAAAGGCAGTATAGGGAAATGCCAGGGGCCCTGAACATCCAGTTTGTTTTACAAACATCCAGGTGTAACGGCAACATCCACTAATCTTAAAACTATTTGGTATTATGTCTTCAGAAAACAGTAAGCCCACAATAGGTAGAGTGCATTGCAAAGCCTATTAAGTAGTAATATTAATTATAATAGACTTTAGTCCTCCTTTGGACTTTACCTGCTACACGGTGATCTGTTTTGAGGTGCTCAAAACAAAGACAGAGGTAATGCTGTGGTAAAGATGATGTCAGCGATGTTATTTTGCAGTTGCAGAACGACGATTGAGAACATCTTTATCAATTTGCTTAACAATCTGTAATCAACAAATAGCTATAGCACTGTCTATTAGTTTTTGCATCACTTAATGTTATAGAGGGGCCTAGTTATTATGGAAATAGTCATGGTACCCCCGGCTTCATTTTTTTTTTATAGATATATTTTTATTTAAATCCTTGTATTTTTTGTGCCTAGTCATTTCTTAAAGTTATTTTGCACAATGCTTTATTTATATTGTTTTTGTTTTCAGGTAATTACGGTTTGTATTCTTTATTTCGGCAGTTTTTAAATTTAATAGTTTACGTCAGCTATTTATATTGTATTTCATAAGTTTTTATTTTTTGTATTTGTTTCCAATTCTTTTGAATGTACAGTTAGTTAAAATGTGATTTAGTTAAATAAAGGGCAAAGCTATTAAGCTTTTTTTTTTTTTTTACAGTAGTGAATTTACTGCAATGCGAGGGGGCGTCATCTAGAATCTTCCTAAGGACGCCAATTTGGTTAGGGCCGTCCCTGTTTCCAGGTGTCCTTTGAGCAGGTCCTTTTGTTTTAATTTTTCTGTATCACACTTTTAATCCATGTTTTCTTTTATTCTTATGTATTATGTGGAAAAGAAATGGTTTCCCTTGGACAAATAACCAGTTTGTTGAAGGAACACATTCACTGCACTATTTCCTCATTTATTTCACATATAACAGAAGCACATGTTCATATATAATAGAAGCACATAAAACAGTTCAGTTTAAAAGGTCAAGTTTTGTACTTGGAAAACTGACCTTCCGTAGAGTAGGTTGAATCTGGAGCATCATGCTCAAATGGCCTGAATTTTAATTTGAACTTCACATGTTCCTTGGGGCGGGACCAAGACCATACCTTTCCATGTATCACTTATTTTATCCATTAATAATCCGAATAAACCGAATGCTACAAATAGAACTTTTTTTTGGAGAATGCTCATCCAAGTGACCCATAGATAAAAAAGCTGCCTGCAATGGAATCAACAAACTTGACAATCACCTACAGGCCTTTCTGATGTTCATTTCAGGATTGGCGTATCTATTTGACTGTCTTGTGTTTCCATTCACAGTGGGATGACAGGAATAAATTGTGACATCCAGCCTTGTCCTCCCATCCTCGACATGCCACCCCCTGTCAGCACGGACAATGTAAATCACAAGAAACACAGGCAGCTGTCAGAGATGTTATCTCATTGTGGGCACCTTTTTGTTACAAAAGACTGAAATCTGACAGGCAATGGTGACTTTGTCCATTTCTTAGTATCCGGAATGAAAGAGCAGCACTTTGAGGCCGCACAATAGCCTGCAGATTAAAAAAAAAGGAGCTTTGGGTCTTTCGAGTAATAGAAGCAATCCAAAGTGAGCTGTTCAATTACACGAAGCAAGTGTTTCCCCCCAATTTGTCACAAGTGAGGCAATAGCACGTGATGGAATAAGGAAAATTTGTATGTTTTCGCATTCAAGCTAATCTGGTAATCCTCCAATCTTCCTTCCTGCTGTTGACGCTACGCACGGAAGCATGGACCTGACTCTCTAATGGCTTCCATGAGTGGGGGAGGATGAAAATGAAAGCTGTTTATTGATGGAGAAATATCCTTTCAATACCCATGCCTGCTGTGGAAGCCAACGGAACGCAATAACAGCCAATTAAAGCATTGCCCCATGAAAATAGATCACAGCAGAGTAGTCTTCAAGCTGTATGGAGATACACTGCCCAGCAGGACTTGGCACCTGCAAGCACACTATCAAAGGCTGGTTCAGCATAGTGTTACTGTAACTTGTTGGCCAGCGAGCA
Source organism: Danionella cerebrum (assembly GCA_007224835.1). NCBI lineage: Eukaryota > Metazoa > Chordata > Actinopteri > Cypriniformes > Danionidae > Danionella > Danionella cerebrum. Next base: position 393,346 of record SRMA01026502.1, on the reverse strand, counting down.
CAATGACATGAACTTTATAGAGCAGACATGTGCAATGTTTCTCCTGGAAGCCACATGCTTTCCTTACCTTGCTCTAGTACTCAGTGTGGTCATGAAGGTTGCAGCTAAACTGTGCAGGGCTGCTGCCAACAAGGACCAACATTGGACATGCCAATCATTGAGAATCTATGAGGGCTTTTTAAGAGGAACTTTAAACTGAGGAACTATTCAAAGCTAAACCAAAAATTAAATGCCTTAAGATGAACATTATACTTATACAGAAACTTATACTATCATTCAGTTCGAAATCTCCTTATTTTAAAAAAACTGTTTATTTTTTCAATGAAGATAACTTTAAACTAATCAGAAGTTCAGTGTGAATGTGGTAAATGTCAGGTTTTTGGTGTAATATCTACATCAGTGAATAGAGGCCCATTTCCAGCTACTATCACCCAAGTGTTATTATGTTATAGTGTGTTTTCACATTGTGGCAGAAGGCTAATGGATGATTAGAAAACCCTTGTGCAATCATGTTTTAGCTGGTCATAGAAGCAATAAAACTGACCTTCCTTTCAGCAGGTTGAGTATCTGGAGCCTCACATTTATGAGGTCGATAAAGTGCTCAAAACGGCCTAAAAAGACTACTTTCATATGAACTGTACATGGTCCTTGGGGTGCGACTAAAAATATGGCTTTCTATATCTGTGTGTTGGTTTCTTTGGAGGATGCAGCCTACCCAGCCTCCAGAGGCTACCGCTTCAGAGGATCCTTAGAAGGCTATACATCAACTGTTGGTGAACGGGACGATCTTGCCTCATTCTGACTACAGAGTTTTATAAACTCCTCCATCTGCTTCTTGCTCCTTGAAATAAAATGACATGCACCAAAAGTTAGCCTACATAACATTACATTCTGGTGGCTACGTGTTAGCGTAATGAACATCATGGTTTTAAAATTAAACTATGATGTTTTAAAATGCTTCTATCACTACCAGCAGTTAAATAATCACTTGAACTTCTGTCCTTAAAAAAAAAAACTATTACATTTAAATTCAAATGTCTTTGCTCAATATTTTGAGGTGGTTCTGTTGGGGAAAAAACTCAGAGCATCTTCTTGAGGTATCTGAGGCCATGAAGGATGGTCACGATGAATCCTCTGAATTTAGAAAAAAAACCTTTGATTTTTGGTGAAATGGGAGGGCCTTCTTGCAGTGTTGTGATGTAAGCAGCCTTGAAATGCAGACTTGGAAGGATTCGGAATCTGGATTGAGACAGAGCACATGTATCACCAGCCAAAATAATTACTTCAAGGCATATGATAATGGCAAGTATCTAGTAAAATTTATAAACAATATTCATCTTTCCAGATATTACACACACAAAACTTAAAAGAGATTTACAGTGTGTTCATGCAAGTGAACTATAAATAAAAAAAATATAAAAAAAAACCCTGTAATCCTGTACATGCTTTATACACCATGATAGCACAGTAAACCGCAAAACAGTCTTCATTTTGTCTGCCATTACACTTAGTCTTTGTGAACAAAACAGTTGCAACAAGCAAAGGCATGATGCCAATATCAAACCCCACCTCCAAAAGTCTGGAAGACATTGGCTGGTGTTTTAAAAAAATGCTGTGGTACATGAAAACGATGCTGCGTTTACTTGTGGACAAACTTTACAACTGCACAGAAAAATACTCATTTTCAAAATGTATTTGAGCCAATGTAAATACAATGTGATATCTGGAGACTAGGCTAACAAACTTGATACACATCAAGCATTGAGGTAAAAAGTAAAGATAGTGACTTTGTATGGAATTGAACCGCCTTCATCACCTACAGGCTTTTCTGATGTTCATTTCAGGATTGACGTATCTATTTGACTGTCTTGTGTCTCCATTCACAGTGGGATGACAGCAATGAATCCTCCCTTCCTCGACATGCCACCCCCTGTCAGCACAATATAACTCGGACAATGTAAATCACAAGAAACACAGGCAGCTGTCAGAGATGTTATCTCATTGTGGGCACCTTTTTGTTACAAAAGACTGAAATCTGACAGGCAATGGTGACTTTGTCCATTTCTTAGTATCCGGAATGAAAGAGCAGCACTTTGAGGCCGCACAATAGCCTGCAGATTAAAAAAAAAAGGAGCTTTGGGTCTTTCGAGTAATAGAAGCAATCCAAAGTGAGCTGTTCAATTACACGAAGCAAGTGTTTCCCCCCAATTTGTCACAAGTGAGGCAATAGCACGTGATGGAATAAGGAAAATTTGTATGTTTTCGCATTCAAGCTAATCTGGTAATCCTCCAATCTTCCTTCCTGCTGTTGACGCTACGCACGGAAGCATGGACCTGACTCTCTAATGGCTTCCATGAGTGGGGGAGGATGAAAATGAAAGCTGTTTATTGATGGAGAAATATCCTTTCAATACCCATGCCTGCTGTGGAAGCCAACGGAACGCAATAACAGCCAATTAAAGCATTGCCCCATGAAAATAGATCACAGCACAACTAGATTAAACGATAATTTAGGTCTCAATTCAATAAGAGTGAAGCAAAGCAATTTAGATCTTCACAATAAGTAGGAAATATAGAATGCACTTGTCAACATCATTTGCATAGAAATGACTTTTCATCACATTCCATTATCCTGAGAATTTGGCTTGGGCCAATAGTTTTTTTAGCACAGCTCAATAACGCCAATATTAGCCCTGTTTTCAATCTGTGTTCTTGAAGCTGGAAACAAATTGACGCAAGGCGTTTTACTTCCAAATTCAGAGCATTCAAATAGTCTTTTTCAGTACTTAAACCAATTACAAGTTTAATGCCCCTTAATGTTTCAAGCTGATAGCAGTTTGTGTTTTAAGCTGTGCACCCATTTTACGTCTACAACAAATTACGTTTTAGGATGTGCAGTAAATTGCCTTAAAAGCTTCAATTCCATAATAATTGAACTAGGTTCATTTCCACACTCATTTAACAGCTATGTGAATAGTTTCCAGAATGAGGCCAGATGCATGCTGTTCACACCACCGGGACGTGAAATGTCTGCAGCAACTTTGTGAGCTCTTTCATTTCAAGGACACTCAAGTAAGTGCTAATCTGAAGCATCCACGTATGCAGTCAATCATATTACAACGTGATGGATCCCTTTGCCTTTTATACTGATTCATGATGCTTTTTTTTTTTAAACCAGTCTGGAGTCAAAGAAAACGAGTCGCAATAACCTTGAATTCTGTGAGATTGGTTGACATGGCTAAATATGTCTCCAGGATCCCAATCACAAGAAAATATTTGCGAAGCATATGATGCTTTGCATGCAAACAATTACAAGAGCATCAGGAGGAGATGAGACTTCTTATTCTACGAATGCATGAAGGTTCAGTACACAACCAGTGGCAAGTAAATATTAGGACCTGTCACACCAAGCACATCAATCACACCTAGGGTTATTGAAGCAATTACCTGCAGCTCCAGCTTCAATATTTGTTCCCACGCAAAGCATATTTAATGCATTGTAGTGGTGTCATGGTATGCTGAGAGCACTGAAACATGCTTATAGCAGGTTCAACTGTGCTTTGACATTAAGGCAAGGGGGCATACGTGCAGAGATCTTATTATTGGCTCTTTAATTAACCCAATAGGAAATTATATTTGCTACTACATTAGGACATATAGACTGATGGTTTGTTCAAGGTGAACCCTGCTTTTTGCAACACCAGAAGATCATCTAAGTGGTGTAAAGCGACAAATGCTCAAATTACTGTAATTGATTAGTTTTTCTCAGAAATTGTAATTTAGTGAGTGCCTTTAAAATGTATACTTTTACTTTTTCTTGAGTAAATTTCTAGTTCTGTGTCTGTTTTACTGCACTACTTTTTTCCACCTGCCTTAACGACTTTTATTATTATTACTTTACACAGTGATTGGCACCTATCCCATCCAATCAAAGTGCATGTAAAGAAGCGATTCCCCCCAAAATGAGATCTGAGATCGAATGTAACCAATCAAATACTGTCACATTAATATATTCAATAGAAATTTATATTTATTTTCTTTTATCATGTCAATTGCCAGGAAAATAGTTTTATTATGTCGTTCTACTGTTTTGCTCTTTCTCTCTCTACCACTCCTTCTCTCTGTCGTTCTCTCTATTTCGCTCTTGTTTCTCTTTTTTTCTCAACCCCTCTTTCACTATATCTTTCTTCTCTTCCTTTCTCTTTGCCTTTATTTTTCTCCTGTATTTCTATCTTTTGTTTTCTCTCTCTCTCAGACACACTTTATCTTTTTAATCTATCAATCTCTCTTTTATTTTATTTCCTTTCTTTTTTTTCCACTCTTTTTCTTCCAGCTCGCTCTTTTTCTTCATGCTATCTTTCTCTGTCTCTTTTTTTCTCTCCTATTTTTTTCTCAATTTCACTCTCTCTTTTCTTTATCTCTCTTACTCTTGCTCTGTTTATCTGTTTCTCTCTTAACTTTACCTCTACTCTATTTCTCTCTTGCTTTGAAACACTGTTAATAAAATAGCTTCGATGTGAGCTGATTTTTTATTTGCAGGTTAAAAATACAAGGTGAAAGATCTGTAGTTTCTGTACTCTTTTTGTCAAGTAATGGTACTTTTACTTGAGTGTGATATAGTACAAAACACTCTTTAAACCAGTGATCCGGTACCGGGCCGTGGGTCATTTGGTACCGGGCCGCACACAAAGAAAAAATAATTTCCATTGATGTTTTATTTTGAAAAGAGGATTCTCTGTTACATCCGTCTCACTTAAAGTCCTCGACACCATAAGTCACGTGATACATCCCGCTAAAATAAAGTTGCACATGATTACACAGTGGATTTACGTTCATTATCACTATTATTATTATTATTGCAGAGAAAATACCACAGTTTTTAATGCCTATCTTATCATTTTATTTAGTTTTTATCTGCTACACACCTGTAGATTGGGCCGTGAAAATATTGTCAGACAATCAACCGGTCCATGGTGCACCAAAGGTTGGGGACCACTGCTTTAAACCACTGCACCTAATAATGAGCAAATAAAATAATTCAATTGTAAAATTTCAAGCAAGTAATAAATTATTCTGTTCAGGCATCACAATCACAGAGTCCATGGATATTCGTCATTCAAAAGATAGAAAGTCTTCAGAGGAGGAAGTGCTTTCATCTAGCACCAAAGCACTGCAACGAGCTCCCTGAAAATGTTCGGATCTCAGATTGTCTGTTCCATATCTTGCATGTTTGAGTTCACCCCAGAGAGATTCAATGATATTGAGACGATGAGGTTGAGATGGCCGCTCCAGACATAACCAGTGTCCTTGTGTCTTGGATTGTTGGCATGTTCAGTCCCATGCACAGCTTCTGGGCTGATGAGTGCAATGTTTCCTCCAGTATTCTTCGATAACATGCTGCATTCATCTTCCCATCAATTTAGACCATGTTTCCTGTGCCTTTGTAGCTCACACATCCCCAAAACCCACATCCATGTTTCACAGCCTAAGAAGAGCTTTAGAGCATTTTTGCCACAAAGAATGGGCTGCTTAACCAACAGAGAAGCTAAAGAACCTCATCAAATCCAAGTACTCAAGAGACTTCAGGCTGTCATTGATGTTAAAGGGATGGGTGAAAATTTTTGACAATAAATGGCTTCACCCAACCTCCAACGATCAGTGGGAAAAAGGTTTTGTGTTATCACTGTCAGAAAATGGACAAGAAATCAATAATTTGTACCTACTAACACTGTATTCAATATCATTATTATAGGAAATGCATTTTCAACACACTTTACAACTTAATGCTAGCCCTGAAACGGACATCTCTTTTTACAGCTTTGTTTTCAAACACACTTGTCTTGAAGAGGGACGGGAAAAAGAAAACCTTCTCATTTCTTCGAGGATTCTCTGGTTTTACAACCATTGTACAGCAAACTCAAAGCATTTTCAGACAGGCTTTTGATGTATTTTTGAAATGGATATGCCTTCCTGTTGACTGCTTTCTGATATTAATATTTTGCTGAATGTGCTGGCATTACATTTCAAATACATAATTAGTTTCATCCTCTTAATGACAGCAGAACAAAGCTAATGTGTTCAGCCGCAGAAACGTCTTCCTGCTGTGAACTCATCTGTTAATACTATACATAGGTTTGCACTGACAGACAGGGGGACTATTCATCTTAACAGAATCCCGTTAATTAAACAGCACCGAAGTTCATAAAGCCATTAAAATCTACAGGAATGTACCGTATACTGGGAGTCTTTCTTGGTGCAAGCAGAAAGATGGCACTAATGTCACATTGCATCAATCCGATTAGGAATGACCTGGGTCTTCCACATCATTACCTACAAACCAGTAATCACATTGTCAAATATTTAGATACTGTACATGTCCTTCAGCACTAGTCTTTGGTGAACAAATAAACCAATGTTAATGTCAGGTCAGAACAAACAAATGCTCATGTGAGAAGGGCTAAGGTTAAACTGAAATGTATAACTTTGTAAACAAGTTTTGGAATAGTGCTTAAATGTATATACCGCATGCTATAAGATGAGGAAAATACAAAAGCAGAAGAGTAGAGAGCAATAATCAAATGCTACCAATGGCGTGTAGTCCAAAATGCCAAACAAGGCATCAATATTTTAAGGCATAGATAGCCTAAGAAAGTTATAGAAAATAAAACTAATGGAAGAATGTCAGTCCAAAACAGCAGAAAAATGGATATTCCACGTATATTATGTATAACCCATAAAATAGGTTGCTATAGAGATGTGTTCAGGCATGCACTCTTAATAGATAGTGAAAGTTTGATCCCGGTCGGAAACTGTTTGGCACTGGCAGAGTTATCACAACTTCCTGCTTCATGTTGAAACATCGAAATTCAGACCGGACAATAGACCGGACAATAACAAACCAATCAACAAAATCAAAAGCCAGAGTTTAATGGTGATCATGTGAAATCTCTAGGAGGGGTTTGGAAACAAGGATTTTACAAAACACTTTAAAATAACTGACTTCTTGTTGGTTTTGGAAACTCATTCAAATTGACTTTTTTGTAGGTCTTGGTCACTTATGTACGTTTTCCAAATTCCAATCATGTGCTTCAAACACAATCTGAAATAGCAGTATAAAACAGTAGAAAATGGTATGTTCCAAGTTGCCACAGTGTTTCAATTTCAACTTTCATTGACCACAGTTTGCACATTTAACATCCCATATTGGTTTAGAAAAGACTGACCGAGTCGTCAAAGTATGATACAAGCAAAAGGGACCAATTTTAAGAAGTTTTGGTGAAATAACCGACTTCCTGTAGAATTTCCTTTTCGCTGGTGTACTATCACCTAAGATGTGTTATAGATGGCATGACTAATATCGTGTGAGTAAAATTCTGTGACTTTTCAAGCATGTTCAGACTCAAAAATGCACCAAAAGCCACAGAACAATAATAATCAATTACCGGGTTCATTAAGTTTATGAATATTCACACATTTAACTGCTCGTTTGAAAAGTAAATGCTTTACTCTACTTACATTATATTGCTTTTCTGTCAACATACTGCATATAAGAGGCAATCTTAAGAGTTTATGATATAAACTGTGATACGGTTAAGCATGGTGGAACAGCAAGTTCTTTCCAAATAGAGACAAATGGTAGACATTTATCAAAAAAATCTATGGATTAATATTAATATATAGTAGATTTTGGGTTTAGATATAAAATGGGTGGATGTGACGTGGTCTATAATATCTCAGTGTTACATAGTTATGCTTCTGATATAAAAGTATCTGAACTTGGGTTTAGTGTTTATTCCTATTTGTCGCCAACAAGCAAACATTGAAACATGGTCTCAGTTTGTTGCTATTGACTGATTCTGACCTCAATCAGCCTCGCTCTGTAAAAACCCTGTCTGTTTACGAATTGACCTTGACCTGTTTGTTTCTGAATTCAATAATAGGCTGCAAATGGATTTACGGAAACAGTGCCAATCATCATTTTGCGTACACATACTGAATTTGGGCTTGACAATGACAATTTATGTATAAAACACAAATTTAAATTTGACCAATGTCCTATACAAAGCTGCGAGAGTAGAAATAGACAAAAGTAGCGTTAAATTGTGGAGCGTAGACATAACAGGCATGAAGAGACATAGTAAAATGGAATGTCCAGAGGAAGCACATTCCAGAGTTTGGGGGCAATCCCTGTGAAGGCACGCTCACCTCTGCCTTCCAAACAGGACCTGGGGACTACCAACAGCCTCAAGACACCGGAGGTTTCTATTTGATTTGTAGGGGATTAGAAGTTCTGCCAGTTAAGGTGGGTCTGAGCCATTTTGAGATTTATTCACCAGTAGTAAGATGTTTAATTCTCCACGCCATTGAATTGGGAGCCAGTGAACAGATTAGTAAAATTGGGGTGATGTGATCCCGCTACCATGAACCTGTTCAATATCTTGCTGCCGCATTTTTGAACACCTTTTAGTCGAGACAGAGCTGATTTGCTAATCCCAGCATAAAGTGAGCTACTGCCATCCAGTATAGAAAAAAATAAAAACATGGATCACCGTCTACATTTTCCAGAGAAAGAAAAGGTTTAATTTTGGTTAGAAGCCTGAGCTGAAAGAAGCTGGATATCAGCACAGAGTTTATCTGAAGATCATATTTAAAAGAATCATCAAAAATAAAGCCCATGTTGTTTGACCATTATTTCCTTGAGGCTGAAAGACAAATTGTTTTTGTAGCAGAGGCGGATGGAGAGGGTGAGAAAAGGAGCAGTTCTGTCTGGCTCTCATTAAACTTTAGCATCAGAGAGACATTCAAAGGGGGCTTCGCAGTTAGTGGAATTGCGCCTGAACGAAGATTTATTTGTGCAGACCATGCTTTCTGATGATTTTACCAAGTGTCAACAAGTACAGGTGAAAAGATTAAGAATTTCAAGGAATTTAAGTGAAACTTTTTGGGGTATTTTATAAGTTAAAGGTTTGAGATAGGTCTGAAGTTACTTATGTCAGCAGTATTTTTTGTTTTCAGCAATGAATAGACCATAACATGATTCCAGGATCAGTGGGCACTAATCACTTGCTTTTATATGGCCATTTATAGTTTTTTATTGATTATCATAGGCACTCATACCTCTGGCACCATAAGCCCTTGGTGACACTTTTGCTGCACTATGCACCAATCCTAATTTAGATGTATTTGGGCAAATAATTATTATGAATACAATTACAGGCAAATTAAATAATAAACCACAGGTGGTGCAATTAATGAGTCTGATTTTTTTTTCTGTTATTGTACAGGCCAATATTCTTATCACATTTGTGTAAATTGGTTAAAAAGTGTAGTGAAATGTTTTATTTCCCCATAGCTACCAGGTGGCTACTATGACCAAGACATTTGAAATGTGCTCAGACAAGAACAGTTGACATAGTTGGTAAATTTGGCACCAAGCAAGACATTGTATGGCTGAGTTATAAACAACTTCCTGTTTATGGTGACGAAATTGGTAGGTAGTGCTGTAGAGCCATTTTTCAACATTCACTTTTCAAACCCATATCAGACTTTTTTTCACCAGTTCTGACGTAGGTGCAAAGTTCTATGACTATTCGAGCAGGTTTAGACCCTCAAAAACGCACTGAAAGCCACAAAACATTATACTGAAGTTGTGATGGTGAGCTGGGTAAAGCCTTCAATTTTCTTTAATGTCGTGAACATTAAATTAACTGACACCCAATAAATGCTGACCACTGCTGACTAACCCTAATATTTTGAAGTTGAGATAATTAAGAAAACTCACCCTATTGTCCATTCCTGCACCCTCGACCTCTCTGCAGTCAGCCAAATTTATAACAAACGCTGTAATCACCAATGGAGCACACAAACCCACTCAAACAGTCCACACACACACACACACACTGAGACATTATGACCCAAACAGGATCAATCCTCCTTCACAGAAGCCGTGTAATTGGACAAGTCTCCCAGAGTAGGCCTGTTAAGTATGCTCCGCAGTGAATTATGGATGGCCAGCAAAATGGCTAATAAAATATGAATGGGCAGTTTTTGTAGCTGGCACTTTGCTCTGTGCAGATGTTGATAGCAAAAGCAGCGTATTGCTTATAAAACATCCCTGTCATCTCAGTCCAGGAAATCGGACCATGTTTTTATGAAAAGCATGAGCCTGTCCATATATTGTTGTAGAAAGACATCAAATCAAAATGATACGCCATGTTTATATATTTCTTCAGGAATGATCTGTCTGACTCTGAACATTATTTGGCAGCATGTCGTATGATTTAAGATGAAGAGTGTGTGTGTGAAGTAAACACCCTCGTTCTCTCTGTAACCTGGTCCAGATGTTCTCATTCATCTCATGAGACCACATTTCACTGTACCACTGTCACATGAATTGGTGAGTAGTACCAATGAAATTCATACAATCTCCTTGAAGATACAAACTATCAACATTTTACACAATCCAACATTAATCCCTTTGAAACAAGACCCTTTTCGATTCACATCTGTGCATATTTCAGTGGTTTTAATACCTCGCGATATCCACGTAATACATTTCAATGATGTTCATTTTCATGATTAAGCACTAAATAAGGAAATGTCTGGCATAACTACTGATTTTGAGGCACTGCTGCTGAAAACACCCTTTATCGTTTTTCAATTAAAAGTACAGGTGTGGATTCCAACATAAAAGGATAACTTTTTTGTTGAAAACAAATAAAATCAAAAAAATTCGAGCACCACTAATAGAAATTTATTCATGTAGAACAGGTGGTCAAAATTAGGACCCAGAAGCTGTCCCATGCAGACCCAGAGCTGCAGACCAAGCCTAACGATTTGATTCAAGATCTAGTGGAGCGCAGTAATTTTAATCAGAGCAGCAATTGTGATCTTTACGGTAGTTATTTAGCAAATACATGAAGGCAGTATACATTTGAAGCCAAACCCTGGTATGGAATGAGATTTGTGCCGAAAGCTTTGTTATTTATAAAAAAAAAAAACAGGTTTGAAGGTAAATAAATAACTTGACTTTTACTTTCCTTGTTCTCCTCACAAAAATTATTTTTGTTCAAAGCTGGTTTTTTTTCTTCATAAAAATTACAGCACAAATCTCATTCTATACAATGGTAGTATTGCATGAAAGAAAGGTATCTGCCTCTATTTATTAGCATTGAAAACATCCTAATCCTGACTATATCTCCATTTGCAGAAATGCAGCCCCAAATGTTCCCCATGCTTCACGTTTGCCTGCAGACACTCATTCATGTACTGATCCATACTTGGGCTCCATTGTTTTCAATCAGTTCTGAGCTTATTGCACTGCTGGACATCTTTCGCTTTCAACTGGTAATAAGCTTGAAGTGTCTTGCATCTCCAGCACACGATTCCTTGGTCGAAAAATGTATCTACGATCCTCTACATGGCCCATTTCTTTTTCTGAAGAGCTTCAACAGCACATTTAGTATCTTGCTGCTGTGCTTAATCCTTCCATGACAAGAAACTGTCTCACAACCTCACCTTGGATATCAGTTTAAATCCTTCTTCCAGTTCAAAACCGGGTTTCAACAGATGTGTGACATTAATGATCATTATTTGGGTAAAATTGAAGAGTTTTTTTCCTAAACGCCATTACTCCATTTTGATGAATTTGTTTCTTTTTTACAAAAATGGCTTGAGGAAAATCTAGATTTTCAGGTATTCAAATGTATTTAATTCTAAGTCATACAAACATTTTAATTACTAAAAGATTTATTTAAAAATATGTACATTCCAAAACGCAATACCTCAATATCCATATAAATCTTTAATTCTTTTTAAACGAAACGGTTCACAATACAACTAAAACTGCATTTATATTGAATCAAGTGGCTGGTTCCAGAATAGAACTGTAATACAGTATCAGAAAACACATGCAGACATTAAACTCACTCCCCTGAACCAGAGTTATCCGCTGCCCGCAGTTTCTCCTTTCGCCTCCCGGTGACTTTGAGCTGTCTCTGCTGGACTTTATTGACTGTAAAATGGAAAAATGGCCTAAATCTGTTCCATCTTTATGGAATGATTACAAAACGATTCAAAACTTTTTCCATCTTCTTTGCACTGATGGACTTTGTAAAAAAACTTGAGTTGCAAATATTGCGGTTTGGCAAAAAATGGACAAATCAGGACACAGCAAGTTTTTTGTTTATTTAATGGCATTTATCACATTTTGGAACCAAACTCCTTTATGGCAAAACACTAATTATATACTGTAATTATTTAGAAACAATATATAAACTGCAGTATTTATTACAGTATGTATCTGCTCCAGGATGACAGGCATCTGTATCACATGACTGCAAACAAAAACAACAATTGAATTCCTATTTGAGCACTGTATGCTGCAGTACCTTTGGCAAGAGAATGCACCTGAAAAAGCATCAATATGCCTTCAGAAATAAGCTGATATGAAGTAAAAGGATAAAGTTAATCTGAAGGTTAGCAGCTGGCATGTAAGACTGGAGCATGTCTGGTGGCAGCCCGTGGCAGCACAGACACATCGCTTTGATAAGAACTTCATTAACAGCTGTGGTCACATACACTGGCTGACAGAAGCAGAGGTCTGTGTTTAGGCACAGGGGAAGAATATGGCAAAACTGATAACAACCTTGTGACAAATAGTCATAAAGAATATCACATGAAGGCCAATGTACCTCCCCCTTTGCTATAGGAACATGTATGTGTGTTACTGGTGAATCAGTGCAAGGATGTAATTATTATTCTCATCAGAAAAATCCAGGCTATTACATTCTATTCTAAAAGACACCTTGAACTGCACATGCTCACCCACTTTATAACAAGGTAATGAGCCATATCTTTAATTAATTAGAGCAGATTATAAAAGTGATTTGACTTTCATTATTTTGACGACCCATTTCAATTTTTTCTAGACTTTTTGGTTCCAATTCTTACTGCAGACAGTATAAGGAAAGTAAATTTAAAGTTACTGGCAATCATGCAGCCCCTTGACTAAGCATGTCTATATTCAAGTTCTGCTTGATGCCTCATTAAGCTCTCAGAGGAATCTAAAGCCTCCCGAACGTCATGCCTGATGGGACAGATGACAAGAAGGTGGACAGAAAATGTAACTGTGTGGTGATCCTGTCATGTATTGTCTTATGAACAGCACTGCAGCACAATGACAAGTCATTTTGGGTTAGATGCCAGAGCATCATATGCTGAGATTAAGGTTAATTATCAAAGTCAATGTGCCTACTTTATGTATTACATTGGCTTGAGTGCATTGTTGCCAGTTTGTATTGGTTCCCACTCAAATGACTTGTCTGTAAGCAATTTTACCACAACAACAAATCAACCAATCATGGCTGATTATCAATGCCAGTTGAAACACATTTGATTCTCAATTCGCACAATAGAATACAAAAGACTTTTTACATAAAAAATGGTTTGTATGGCAATCATGTAATAGTAAATGTGTAATACAGTAACTGGTCACTTTTATTAGGTACACCTGTCCAACAACTCAATAATCACATTTCTAATCAGCCAATCACATGGCAGCAACTCACATGGCATATGGTCAAGACGATCTGCTGCAAGGGAAGAAATGTTACCGTATTTTTCGGCTCATAAGACGCACCGGCACATAAGACGCACCCAATTTTTAAAGAGGAAAATCCAGAAAAAAAAGATTCTGAACCAAATACTGTTGTAAAATATTTTATATCAACTGTGTAAAAGTTAACAGCCAAACATGTAACATGAACAGACAGTAAACAGTAAAAGTAACAAAAAAAAGGCTGTAATGTTTTTCTTTGCCCCCACTCATCACTCTAAAGTCCACCATTCGTTATCACCATCACTGTTCCAGTGCAACATTGCCCCCACATTAGTAATACCGTAATAGCCAGTAACATTGTCACTACATTACTAATAATAGCCAGTAACATTGTCACTACATTACTAATAATAGCCAGTAACATTGTCACTACATTACTAATAATATCTAGTAAGATTGCCCCCACATTAGTAATAATACAGTGGTTCTCAAACTTTTTTAGTCGAGCCCCCCTGTAATCAAACACTCCCTAATTGCAGAACATGTTACTTACGTTTGTTATCTCGTATGTACATGTGTGAGATGTACCGTTGAGAGATGATTTGAGTTTGAGTTTATTAAAGAAGAGTTTCAGTCATTGAGATCGTTTTGTTTACCTCGCGAGCGCGAGCGCGCGTGCGCGCGCACGCCCGCGAGAGAGAGAGAGAGAGAGAGCGAGCGCTGGAAACAAGCGTATGCTTTTTGTTCTAATATAAATCCTTTTGATTTTTGTCAGCTTATGAAAACCCAAATAACTCCAAAGGATCAAACTGTCCAAGATTGTGAAACTGTCCAAGTGAATGTTTAGCGGAAATAAAACCCTCACAGACTGAAGACGATGCTTATCGATCATCATCTTATTGTCAGGCTCAAAAACATAGCAGACAAACTATGAGCTGTGCCCATTTCACATCTTGAAATGTATTTTAGCGTGAGAAAACGGGTTTGTAGCGTGAGAGATCACTCAAATGCGAGAGTCAGCTGATCTCTGTAGTTTCGCTCGTGACGTAAGTATGGATGCGGATGCCAAAGGCATTGTGGGAAATGTAGTTTCCCCCCCCCGTTTTCGTTACGTCCGCGCAATGGCAGAGATGGGCGATGACGTCAGCGCGCAGCGCTTGGTAAACAAATATGGCCGCTGCTTCGGCCTAGCTCCGGAGCTCTTACACCTCTCATACGGCCGTTACCGGACTTCGCGGCGATTTGCATTCGCTTCATAAGACGCACCAACTTTTCCCCCTCAGTTTTGGGGAAGAAAAAGTGCGTCTTATGAGCCGAAAAATACGGTATTTGAGTGACTTTGAACACGGCATGGTTGCGGGTGTCAAGCTGAGTATTTCTACTGGGATTTTCATGCACAACCATCTCTAGAGTTTACAAAGAATGGTGCAAAAAAGAGAAATTGAAAAAAAGTGACCCACAAACAGGCTAAAGCAGTTCAGAAGTAAATATTACAAAAAACGGAAGTTTCAAATATGATTAATTAGAAATCATATAGAAATGCATCTATTACTCTCTTAATTTGGTATGCTAATGCAGTTTTGCTCCTGAAAAAGTTTACAAGTCGTGCGGTAGTTTACAGAGGAATCGCCAGGCACATCGCTATTTTGCTTGAGTCATGGTTGTTATTTCTAGGACAGGCCTGGCTCTCCATCAAATCAGCACAGATCTAGATAATAGCCCATCTGCAGCCTCAGCGCCCCAGTAAGTGCCTGTCGGACTCATAACTCATGTAGAGCTGCAGTGTGTCCCAAAAAATATAATCCTCCGGAACCTCTAGTCTAGTGTACACCGTTTGTGACAGAGGAACTGCTGCTCTCTAGAGCTGGAACCACAGCATTACACAACTGCTTTCTAAAGGCTAAAGGAAGATTCGTCAGAACATTGCATACGTTTTAGATTTTAGAATTCCAAAATACTATTTTAAGACTGCACTCAAAATCCATCTTGTGTTTGTAAAACTACGCTTTTGCAAAAAGGACACGTGACACTGGAAACTCCCGTCCACCCGGCTCTATTCCAGATTCCACGATGGAAAGTTCAGAGGGGAGGAACTTTGACCTGTGATCTCGGGTCACGTGATTCATCTTGAGTCACCACATTGGTGAGGTCAGGTCAGAGAGCTTTTTTGGTCTCTTAATAAGAAGCAAATGTACAGTTTTCGGGCGTTAGTATTGCCTTAAAGTTCATCAGAGAGCATCCTGATATAATTTAGAGTTATATAGTGAATTGTTTCTTTTTATTGACGCTGTTTTGTGGGCGGGCTCAAACCGCAAACAATTGGACGCAGTGAAATTCGGAATTGTTCATGAGTAGTGTGAACACGGCTTAACCATTTTATTTTATTTTATTTTTTGCCCTGGAAGTGAAATCACGATTCAACTTTCAGCATATGGAGCTCCACTTTCAGTGGTCAGGGCATATTCCATCTATAGTCTGCAGTCAAGGGTACTTACTCACTGCTCCTTGACCTAAATGTAAATAAGACCCAGTTTGTCTTAGCTGCCTGGATTACTATACTACATATCAATTTTACCCCTGACGCTGTACAAGATGCACCAAACAATTCTATTAAATAACTAAAATTAGCATAATCTGGAAGACAGACGAAAGGAAGTTAAATATAAAAGGATAAAAGGAACTTTACTGGATCATACCAAGATTTAAAAGACAGTAAGAAAATATACTCAGTCATGGTTTGAAATAAAGATTTGGTTAAATGGATGTGGTGATTCTGGTGAAGAAACCAAATTCCTCTGCTTTCCTTGTTCATTTGTTAAACAAGATGAACTCAGACCGGTATGACAGATTTAAGAAGTATCACTTCTCAGAAAAGCCAAAAAAGTTTTGTGCGCCCAAAAACTGAAGGGGAAAATGTATGCATAGAAAGCAACCCACGAAACACTAAATGTAAAGTTCTTCATAAGTAAAAAAAAAATAAATCTGATGATAATATTTGTTGAACACATATTTGTTTTCATTTTTCTAGATCAGTGTAGTGTTGCTCACTTAGCAAAAAATTCTACAAACTGGCTTATTTTATTACTGTCCATTAATCGTACAAACCGAAGCACATCGTGTCTTCATACGTATAATTTACCTTGGGTGTAGTTGTATTAAAATGATCTGTAACCCATTACTGTTGTGGGACTTGTTTCAAGATTCAGCAGTGCTGAGCTATTTCCTCAACAACAACTTTTGAGGTACACTTCATAAACAAGAACTAAAACGGGATTCAAACGAGTAGCTCATATGAACTTGCCCTTGATACCCGAGAGTCTTTAGTTTGTAAAGCACATAATATGCGTCCTTCATTAGCGGTACTATACGGGTTACGGGGACATCTAGGGGACAAACTGTGTAGCGCAAAAAAACTTTGCAAGTTGATAACAATTTATAACGAGATTCTTTATTTATTGCGTCCTATTAATTTCTGTTTCATGCAGAAATATTAATCGGCATTAAATTATTTGTATGTGTATTTTGAATGGAAAGACTTGTTTTAACAAAATGTTGTGAACAAAAAGATCTAGTGCCCCATCAAGCTAATGACATAAATTGTATTTATTTATTTATTTTTTGTGTAATTGTGAGTGCAAAAGTTTTAAATGGTACAGAAAAATTGTACACAAATAATACTTTTAGACAAACAAATAGTGTTTGTTGTTATTCATGCACAAAATTTAAATTGAGAGAACAAAATAAATTTCTTAATTAAATGCATTTGGTGTCACTTCAACTCTGACCAATTTGATGTTGAGAAATACAGTTTCTTGTCATGGCAATATTAAGCACAGCAACAAGCCGGAAGGTAGTGATACTGTATCAACAAGATCTCTCCCAGACTGAAAAAAAAGAATTCAAACCCAACGGGGTTTTAAGATGTCCTCTTCAAGTTTTTTTTTTTTTAAAGTACAAAACACTGAGGATTGTAGACTGTTTGAACTTTTTTTATGTGTATGTCTTATGATGAAACCGACCTTGTAGCAATCTACTCAGTTTGTAAAAGAGTCTGCTAAATACATAAATGTAAAAGTAAAACAAAGAATGGGGTGCAGAAAAATGACAGTAGAAATTCAGTTTTCTAAAAAGTGTATAAAAAGTGCATGGGGTGTTAAACTCTTAAGTTCATGGGCCATGTAGCATGTGATCTAGGGTGGGAAACACCAGACAAATCTCGTACAGCATCTTTATCAATTACCCCTTTTACAAAGTATAAAGGACTTTTATTATGTAATGCATTAACAAAGCAGGGCGATATGGTGGTGCAGTGGGTAGCACTTTGCCCATCCAGTTAGAAGGTTGTTGGTTCGAGGTTTGCTAAATATTCATTACAATAAACAAGCAAACCACATATTCACAGACTCCGAAACTGACTATTTTGTTCTTTTAATCACCAAATATTATATTAATTTTGCTGAGATTTATTGTGTGAACAATACATAGGTTTCCCCACAAATTTCTCTTTTTTATTCGTAATAAAATAAATGAAATTTTATTTTATTTATGGATTGATACTGTCATGAAAAATAGCTGTGACCCTATATAGGGCGCCATATATTGCATTATATATTTAATTCTAGGTGCAACCTGGCTTTAATTTACACCTTACAGTTCAGAAAGACACGCTGCACAGCATGAAGTTTAAAAGTGAGCTAAGTTTGAAAGCAAAAGAGAAAGAACCAAACACAACCTGAAATCCCCACGAGTGCAGACCTCAGAATAAAGCTTGGGTCTCTTAACCCCCGCAGAGTGGAAGCTGCAGTGCATGGCTCGTGATGAAAGATAATTAGCCTAAGTCACTGGAGAGCCTATCCACTTTCGCTAACTCACACACGTGCACGAAGAAAGGGGAACAGAAGCCGAGAGATGAAGAAATTGCGATAGAAGGAGACAGGAAGATGCAGTGCAGTGATTAATTCATTACGTTATACATCTACATTAGCAGAAGAAAATGGTTTGTACATTATTTAAGAATTGCGTTCTTCTTTCGTATTGAATTAAATCTGCAAATTCACACTTGGATCAAACAAGAATTGCAACCTTTTTTCTTATTAGTTAAAATGAATCCAGTTTAGTGCTTTTATGTGAATATGACATGTTTAACGCAACGCCTGTTTATTTGTTAAGATGCATAATGGGTTATAGTATTTAATCAGATTTATTCATCAACTTCTTTTCCATAGAATGGAGTTTGATATTATATTATATAAATATCAAAATGATCTTCTGCCATGCTGTAAGGATAGAACAACCAGAGAGAGACAGTAAGTATTAATTAAATAAAAATAATAAGGTTTATCGAATAAGTGCTTTCTTAAAAAATAGGAAGGCATCGGCCAACATAGTCTTTAGAAACCAGGATGTTGACCATAACCAGCTTTTATAGGACCACAGCTGCCAGCATGTTAGGAGCTGGAGTACAGATGAAGAGTTCAAACATGGAGACCCAGGAGGTTGAGGAGGTCAGGGTAGTAGTCCTTGCTGTAGTGTAGACTATAGTGTGCTGATGCCATGTACCAATAGCAATAAACTCGCAGACACATCATGCACTTTTAAGACAGAACATGTCCTGCTCAGGTGGACTTTTATGGTTAGGGTTAAGGTGCATGTTGTCTGCTGGTGCAAAATGTAATTTAAAACATAGGCGAAGAGAAACTATGTGAGGCACACAGTTCTCTTTCCTCATGCTAGAGGGTGCTGGTGATCCCAGATGTGGTGATCCGTCTTGGCTAAAGAATAGAATTAGTATTAGCGGCTTTATTAACTGGCAGTAATCTCCATTGGGACCAAGTAAGTTTCACATGGCCAGCAGAGTGAAGCCAATACCATTTCAGGCCAATACCAGTCTAAGGCGAAAAAGCCGAACTTTAAAAACTATTTCCTCAGATATTATGTTATGTACACAAACGGTGTTAATGGTTTTATCTACGAGTAATCTATACAGTGAACAAAGTTCAATAGTTTCTTCTTTGGTTCAAGTTTATTGTCATGTGACTCACAATGGCTAAATTTTCCCCTAATAAACAAAGTGGGACCATGTGTTTGACAGCTCTATAGAATGGAGTTGACTGGCTGCTGTTTTTACGCTGTGAGAAAGATCATTTACACTGCCAATGATCAAATTCAGGGACGCCATTCTCACATTTCTAACTACAAAATAGGCTGTGTCTGAGGGGAATCAGACATGAGGCGGAGTTCTGAAACCATGATGGTTCCATCCTTCTCAGGAAGTTGCATGTGTACATATGCACCTGTAAATGGCACCCTCCTTTCCAGCTCAGGAATTAGCCCAAAGGCAGTAGGCAGTGTAACATTGTCCATATTTTTTTACAGTTTATGACAGAGAGACTTTTAAAACTGAAGAAGACAAAGAACTTTTAAAACTGAAGAACACTTCTATAAATAAGTTATCGATTCCTTTGATCAGAATGAAAGTCAACATGTTTTTTGTATGCTACAGTTTGTATATGGAAAAATGCTGAACTCACGTTTTAAAAATAACACATTAACAGTTGCCAATCAAATTTGTAATAAACCACTTTAGGATTCATTTGCTTGTACATCTGGCTGATTACATCACTGCTTCACCAGCTACAGCACATCAGTGAATTAACCTGACAAGTGTTTTTAGTATTGTGAATAAACCCATGGAAACATAAGAACTTGCAAAGTTGCCTCAAACCACAGACCTTTTTTCTTATAGGCTACAATGCTACCCACTGCGCCATCTTGTCGCCCCCGCCTTAAGCATATCTTATCAAAAGAAAGAAGTAAACTGTATTGATTTTAAATCAGGCAAAATAACGTTCTGATAAACTCAACTGTTTTGATAAATCAACTGTCTCGTCAAATTTGTATAGAGCTTGACGTGCTGCACTGTAAAATGTATTGCTGTTAAAAATGGTAATAAACAGCTGTTGCCAGCTTGATACTGTAAAAACTACAGCACCCTACCGTGGTCTGAATTAACAGCATGATTTTGCAACATTATTAAACATGTTAAAGTTCCTTGAAAAAAACAGTAAGCCACTGGCAGCCGTGGTTAAAGGATACTGTAAAATGTACAGTGCCCTACTGTGGTTAACATCATGCATCATGTTACTGTTTATATTAATAACTGTAACGTTGCCTAGTATAAAACTGTTCAATTACATCATGTACCATTGGTGGGCAACCACTGAAACTTCAGTGAACACGTTTTTCCCATACTGCATTAGAAAAAAACTACAACTTGCTGTTATTTTCCTGTAAAATTTCCACGTAGACTTAAGGGAATGTTTTACAGTTTGGAAAAGCTAGTATATCAACCCAGCACTAATGTTGTATCAGAACTGGTTCGTTTAAAACATTAATGTTTATTTTTTTAACTATTCAATTAGACTTTGTGTAGGCCTGATCTTTATAAAAGGATCCTAAGAGGCACAACCTCCTCTCTCTCCTCTCATCTCCGGGCAGAAGGGGGTGTGTCCTCACCATCTGAGCTGGAAATCCCCCCTCGGTGAAATAAATGTAACCAAACGGCAGTTCAATGTCACAATAAAGCTCGAGGCTGAGACGAAAGGTAGCGTTATGTAGGGAGAGTGTCGCGGGTCTAAATGGGTAATTTGTTGGGCAGACTGAGGTACAAGGACCCGAGCACCGTGGAAGAATGCGACTCGACCTGGGAAACAGATTCGGAGAGCGACGAGCTTCCGGCGGGAGGAGAGGAGGAGGACAGCGGCATCTCCGAGTCCATGAGCCCGACCGACGCTGTAAGAGGATGCGAACAGCTGGAGAACGATTTACCGAGGGTATAAGCAACGCTAGGGTGCTCATCACCATCATTCGCGAACACAATAGATAATAGAAGCATTAAACTAACAAATGAATGCGTTTATCTAAAAGCCAAAGGTTAGTGTTGTAACGTTAAAAGATACCGTAATGTAAAACATCCATGGTGTGCTCATGCCAAAAACGGATACACTCTGTTAAAAAAGGTTCTTTGGGGCTTCTTTACAGGTTTTAAGGTGCTATAAAGCACTTTTTTTGGTTTACAGAACCACATAAGCTCTTTTTAGGTCTTTACCAGTTCTGGTCACCAGCACTTTGTTAGTGTAAAGAAACGGTTATGGACTTTTTGGTACTTGTGGTTATAAAGTGTTTCTTTGTTGTTTATGGACAGTTGCTAAAATATATATTATATAATATCATAATATATATTATTTCATAAGCATGTTATGGTTGGTTCTAAACAGCACCTTTGAAGACAAGTGGCACCAATAAAGGGTCCCTTATACGTAATTTTGAGCCAAAGAACCAGATTTGGTTTTATATAGAACCTTTTTTAGAATGAGGTTTGAAGGTGCTATATAGTACTTTTTGGCTCTAAAGAACCACATAAGCTCCTTTTGGTTATTCAGTGGTTTTTAATTTGCTATATACAGATGCTGGTGAAATATATGTCATATATATCATGTCGAAGTTTATTTATTTCATACATGAGATGGTTAGTTCTAATTATCACCATGAAAGTGTTGCACCCAAAAAGGTTCCCCTATATCAGTGGTGCTCATTGGAGGTGCTACCGGTCGATCGCGGCGTGAAATTGAAACAATATCAGCCGATCATCCATCCCGTCACAGTTCAGTAAAGTTAGCTGCAGATTTACGGATTCGGTTTTCTCTGCTCAATAGCTCGATACCAGAATGTTCTTAGTAAACAAATAATACCTATTTTTAGTCTGTGTTATGTAGCGGACAAACTACAAAACGTTTTTTTTTTTTATCAAAACAAGTTTCCCTCTGTATTCGCAGAAACACATTACCGTCTATGCGCAACCCGCTGACGTGAAATCACTTAGGGACCATCTGCAAATTACCAGATCCAAAATATGTTTTACCCAGAATATGCTTCATAACTTCATTCTAAATTGCTCTATTACAACCAAAATCAAGCAACACGCCACTCCTCACCTGCATATTGTACTGCACGACTCAGTTTCATTGAATAGTGAAAAATTTATTAGAGCATCATTTTTATTCTTGATTATTTGCATCAAAGCTCAATAGCTCCCATAAAAACCACTCTATTACCACCCAATTCAGGTCACACACAACTGTTCTAATGATTCAATGCAAGTCATCAAACTAAACTCACGTTATTACAAAAAATGTAAATAATGAATTATTATGTGTGTTTTATCAATTCTCTATTAAGTTGAAAATAATTGTTTGTTGATTGATGTTTTACATTTTTGTAGCGGGTAGATCACTTTGACTTGGTCATTTTAAAAGTAGCCCGCAAGCTGAAAAAGTGTGAGCACCCCTGCCCTATATGATTATAAGCCAAAGAACCAGATTTTGTTATATTTCGAATGTTAGCTACTATATTTGAACTTCAGAACACAGCTATAAACATGATTTTATAGAATAAGAATTGCATAGTTTTTGTCTTTCTCTTAATCTCTCCCAATTGACTTTTTGGCACACTCAATAAATAAATCGGATTAATTAGCCTTTAACCAACCTCACAACCCAGGAAGTGTTGAAGGTTTGATTCACACATTAAATCATAAATTCAACCAGGTTCAGTGCAAATTAAATTTTTTTTTGCAGGTAAAGCAAAGGGCTAAAAGTTATTAAGTGACTTTGAATGAAATTTTCTGCCAAAATCTAATTTAGGTCCCTCAAACTTTAAGTTGGACAGAGGTTTTTTTTTTATTTTTTATTTTTTATTTTTTTTATTAAACTGATGTGAAATTATTGACAATGTATTGTACGGCGGTCTATTTATACAAATCAACTTTACTCACACCTAGCTATGAAATCATAAAACGGCTATAGCAAATCAAAAACAACAGCAAATAATAATAAAAAAAAATGTAAATTTGTTTTTGATGAACAATAGCTGTTTTTGATTTGCAATAGTGTTGTGCTGCAAAGTTGATTCGTGTTGTGCACTAATGGGCCACCGTAGTCTTGACCATATGAAGCTCTTCCTTAAAGTCTGATTTGACAAAGACTGCTGTCGGAGTTGCTTTCATTTAACTTTATCTTTGAAAAATGTAATTCCTTTTAAAATGACACTTGCTTTGTGAAAGTTTCTACAATATTCAGATTTAACCTGTTCAGTCTGACCTATTTCCTCTTGGGAAATTTGCCAAATCTAATTTCCTGTCGCCAGAAGGAGGAAATTGTTTTTTTTTTTTTTTGTATGAAACAAACACTGATAACAGTTGAGATATAGCTTTCTTTTTCATCAGCCCTGGATTTCATCTACTGCAAATAAATAACAATAATGTTTTAATCAATAAATGAAATTTCACTGTTCTATTGGCTCTAAAAAGCAGACTTTTATATTCATGATTACTGCCCATCGTGTAATGATTTCATTCAACCAGAATGAGGCTGTGTGTTTCTACTTTATTAAGAGGCTGAGAGCTTCATGAATAAGTTAGAAAAAATGAACCTTTGTATGCCAGTGATAATTATGCTCAGATACTGAAGAGTGAAGCCATTCTATGCTCTTTCACTTCACAAATCCACGTTACATTTCTATTCTTACATCTCTTTCCTCTCTCACAGATGGATGACATAATGGAGTCCTCCAACAGGGTGAAAAGAAGCTTTTATGCTGCAAAGGACTTGTACAAATATCGACACAGTTATCCGGTAAAGAGTTAAGCGTTTACTGTCAGATATCTCATGTGCTAATGAAGATGCTTAGTGATCCGAATACAGCTGGTAAATACAGTAAACAAATCTAAAGAAGAACATAAATAAATTATTTTTTTAAGATAGATATATTGTCTGTTATGTTTTATTGTGGGCGTAAACTCGGTTATTTTATCTTTACTGTTTCGGACTTTCGGTTGGAAAAGCAATTTCTGTTTAGTCTACCAATTTATTTTGACGATGCATCGGTGCTCACAATTATTCATTCATTATCTAATAATGTCTAATACGTTGAAACTCTGGATTTGTAGCAAACTGTTCTCTCTTGGAAAACAGTTATGAGCAGATTGTGTTGATCAGGCGATGTACCTCGCCAAATACATTACCCATTTTAGGACCCGTACACAATGTCTGGTTAGAAATACGTTTGATGGTCATAAATACATTAAGCCTTAGAAGTCTCTGCATGTACTGGTGCATTTTTGTTACAATGTTTAAATTGTTTTGACCATGTCTTTGCTTTTTCGAGGGATCATTTTTATTTTGTGTCAACACTTTTTTGCTGTAAAAAAAAAGACAAAATGTACTATTCTATTTTTGTTAATGTTCAATTTCAAGTTTTGTATGAAATTATTGTGTAATTTAATGAAAAATATTTGTAAAATAAGAAACTGGGGTTTTTACAGATTTTTAGAATAGATGTATAGTTTTGCCTCTCAAAATGTATTTCTTTTCATCCAGGTCTCTTTATATTTTTCTTAGAATTATAAGCAGTCTCGTCAGCGGAGTGAATACCACAATCTGAGGTTCTATCTCAATAAGATCCCACTAGTGCCTGATGGTGAGTATCTACCATAGAAACATAGACTCAAAGCTCACATTAACACACAGTTATTAAACCATGTCAATTGTACCAGGTTTAAAATGATAACGAGCCACATTAAAAAACAAACAAACTTTGTACTGTCTCATTATATGGATATCACATTTCTTACAACAAAACATCCTGTGTGAAGAAAGTTGCATTTAAGTAAGGCATTTACTCCTCCTTTTAGAGCTCTGCTATCTGTTTGACCAATATTTGCACAAGTATTGTTAAAGAAAATTACATATTATTTACTCAAAATGCTCAGTAATTTACTCCATGACCATGTAATTTACACCTTCCCCCCAATAGTTCACTAACAATTTTTTTACTTGATTTTGAAATTATTGAAGGAAATGGAGTGAGGTCACATGACACCAGGTGGTAAGGCTTTTAAAGGGAAACTGGTTGAAAAAAAATCGCCCTGGAAAATTTTAGTCTGAGATAGTTATACATCCTTGAA
Organism: Danionella cerebrum; assembly: GCA_007224835.1. NCBI lineage: Eukaryota > Metazoa > Chordata > Actinopteri > Cypriniformes > Danionidae > Danionella > Danionella cerebrum. The sequence continues at coordinate 367,766 of SRMA01026502.1, read as the reverse complement.
AATATAACTTTCACCACATCGGGATTAAACATCAGACTGCATACCCAGGTGCTGAGCATCGTCTAAATGTTTATCTGTTTTGTTCTGTGTAAAGAAGCACATTCCCTTGAATATGTGCAAAGATCAAGCACTTTTTGGCTTCTCTGCTCATGGCCTGTCAAAAACACTTATAAATGCTTTTCAGAATTAAAGTAATAACACATTTTGTCCTAAACCTCATGTTTAAAATGCATTTTAAAACAATAACTGTTGTTCCTCTCTTCATCATTAATTATCTTGTATTATTGCACATTGTTCCTTAGTAAAATTGTTTCCCGTTCCCGATTATAGGAAATCAAATCTGCTTTATTGCTTATAATTCCCCATTACATTAAGGGAACTTCCTGTCAAGAAATCCCCTGATTCTCATAATAAGGCTGTGCCTTAATTGTTACTCGTGGAAACTTTGTTTGCCATAATAACAAACAGCCACTTCACAAATAAAGGCAATGATGCAGATAATGTTCTCTGCAGCAAACGCAATTTCAAACATGGTTTATTCCGAATGATCAATGTCCCAATCTTTTTACATTTTTCCCTTCATAGCAACCACATTTCACTAGTCACATCTTCATTTGCTCAGACTAATGTAACGATGCTCATGTATTACAGGATTAGGATACATTGGTATCTGTGAACCAAATCATAAAAATTATTAGATATCTGCTGTATTAGACACATAAAAAACACTTTAATAATTCTAACTGTAAGTAGAATAGTTACTTGTTAATGAATTCATTTATGTTATGTACTTGGTATCACCCAAACCATGTGTTACCATTATTTTTTTCATGTGTTAGTGTCGTCATCAGATACATAAAGCAATAGAAAACACTTTTTAATCGCTCGAGTTTAATCTGCAAAAAGAACAAAAGTCCTGACCACAAGGAGGTAAAAGTGTTTGTGAAGTCATAAGGCTGTATATTTTTGTATAATTGTAATAAGTTGAAATTAGCATAGAACAAGCATTAAAAACATTTAACCCTTAGAAGTCTTTGCACTCATTGGTGCGCCAGCCAATCACAATGACAATTGTTTAATTTTTTTTTTTGTTTAATTTCAATTATAATGTGTAGGTTTCAAAAATTTTTTTGGTTTTAAACGAGCATTACAAGAGTTATGACACATATTTTGCAAGGTTATTCAAAAGAAAATGCACCATCATCTTTCAGTTTTGTTTTAAAGACCCAAAATATGAAGGGGTAACCCTTGGAAGTACAAGAACTGTGATTTCGCTTGTTTTTTTGCACAGATTACAAAATGTTATACTCTGAATTAAAATTTTTGAACAATTTTGGGTTTTTTTGTAATACAAAATATAAGTAAAAAAAGAAGCGGACATTGTTCTAGAAATGCTACAAAGTATTGCCAGAAAAACTGTTTTAAAGGTAATTTAATAGAGCAAATTGTAAAGTAGGAAAAAATACTCAAAATGGCCCGGACTTCTAAGGGTTAATCAGATCGCATCTCTTGCTCTAAAATGCTAAATTTGGTAGAACTTCTTTTTACTGGTGGAAGAACATGAAAAATACTGGTCTAAAAGAATAAAAACAGTTCCCTCAGTGTTTCTCTTCTAAAACTTTATTCACTGGCAGCTTGTTTAAATTTTTACTTTTTATTTTTATTTGTACTCGCTTTTCTAAGTTTTACAGTAAAAAAAAAACATTGATTTCTTGTAGTTATGATTGAATTTTTGCAGTTTTTTGAGCATGTTTTCTTTTGAATTACCCAAATATAATTAATTACTATGAAAGCTAAGTCTTAAAAGCCTTGCTTTATTTTTATTTTAGTGCCATTTTTGTTTTTCCTTTTAAACCTTTTAGTCGTGCAGTCTTTGTAAAACAAAATCTATACAAGTTTAAATCTTAAGAAAACAGAAGCCATTTTATTTATTTTATGTTTATAAATAGTACAGGAGATTCATTTTTTTTGTTCCATAGTTGCTTCCATCATAAGTAGTGTAGCTAGGACAGCCATAAAAAGAATAAAATGTACAAACAGATTTGAGTGTACACATGCCAGGTGGTTTGAGGAAAGAGCTCGGGTTCTTGGAGTGCATCATTAGCTGAATGTTTTCCCTGCGGACCTGTTGAAACTGCCAGACAGAGAAGCCATCTCAGAGGAGACATTGATTGGTTGTCGTCGACATGTTTCAGAATAGCCTGGATCTGTTGTGCAAGCACTTAAAGGCAGCAGAACAGCTTCACTGCTGACAATGGTGAAGGTTTCACACTGAGATACTCTAAGATCTTGGAACCCATTAAAATAAAGAACTCAGTGGTTTCACAAAGTGACAAAAACAGGGCGATTTCATCACTGTTGTTGAAAAGCTTTATTGACTAAGTGTGTAACAACCAGAGAGTGAGTGAATAATTGTGATTATTGTATTAAATGGCTTTTATTTTGGTAAATGAATTTTTATGCTAAGAATAGTTGGCAATGATGAGCTTTACATATTGTCTACCATGTTGCAGCTGAGATTATTTATTGGCTTCTTTCCCACAGGTATTTATATTGAAGAAATCCTCACTACGTGGAGGGGAGACTATGAAAAGCTGGAGCACAATCACACATTCATTCAGTGGTAAGAAAGATTGTGATTTAAAATATATACATTTTTATCTGTATTACTTTGATTTATTTGGTCTTTCGGAGGCTGGGGCGTTTCTTGGGACTGAAAACGTTTGGGGCTGAGCCCAGAAACTTAAATGCAATTCTTACCCTGGAAGAAAAGTTTGAACTCTGCTTTCTTCAGCATTGTGGCATCTTGTATACGGGCAAATTCTGCCAACTTTTACCCCAAAACTAAAGAATATTATATTGATCAAAACAAGATTATGCTCTCATAGACAATACAAGGATTAATAACAGACACATAAACCCACTAGGACCAGATAACAATAGATTCCTACCAGATAAAACCTACCAAATAAAAGAAGACAAAATTAAATTACTAATGGAATCGTTGTGCATTAAAAGGAGGAATCAGCCGACATCTGGGCCGCCACGTAACACGGTCACAACTTTCACCCGTTTCATGAATGAATGAAATTAAATTATTCATTTACTTGTTTCTGCTGGTGGCTCCCTAAAAACTTGAGCCTCTGTCGATGCTTTAATTGGTTGAAAAATATGTTTCTGCTGTTTGTTCCATCTCGAATCATCTCTGGCTCAATTCAGATTCCAGGCAGAGTGGCGCAAATACTACAAATCAGATCAGCCAATAAAAATGGATGCTTGATGCAACCCTGCTCTCTGATTGGTCTTGGTGTAATCAAGTCATTTCTTTAGTGGCTCGTTAATCTACAGTACTAGTGTCTTCCTTCTAAAGTTGAATTATCTAGGGCTAAGAAAAAAAAACATTTGGGGCTTTCTTGGAAAATAACTTCCTTTCTCATGGTCTCTTTCTTAGGTTGCCATGACACTCAGCCTAGTCTACCAAGATGTACTTTCAAAGGTGTCACTAGCTTAAATATTTTTTTATATTAATTTCTCAACACAGTTGTTTCCTCTGCTTTATCGCATGGACAGCTGTCTATCAAGCAAGCCTAGATTTCCTTCTCTGTGGACACTTCCTCTAGCTCTATGAGTAGAATACTGAGACATCCCCTGTCTAGGTGTCACTGGTCCATATAAAAGGATAAAAAGGAATAAAAGTAAATTAAAAATATCTGAAACTTCCATTCTCTTCCTTAGCTGCTGTTTAGCACATAGTTACTGTAGCTGCCCTCGTCCAAATAAAGAGCCTGCTTCAATGCACATGTCTCATTAGGTTCCATCTTTATTTTTTGCTTGCCTTCTCAGAATATAAAACCAATTAAAACCAGCAAACAACAGTAAAAAACCTATTCAAATCACAAATGCATAAAACACATTTCTCATCTACAAACATTTTCAACATCGTGTGCCTCTTTATGACCTTCTACAACTGGAAACTCTTGGAGACATGACACTCTTCAAACACGCTCAAACAAATCTTGGCCTGCGTGATACAACTTTATGTGCAGTTGTATGTCAAAATAAAAGTCCCCAACAATTAACTCGTTTTGCAGTTGAAAACGCCGTTTCCACCAGTTATATAAACAATGTTTAATTCATTCATTCATTCATTCATTCATTTTCCAACCCTTTTATTCCTTTTTCGGGGTCACGGGGGTCTGCCGGTGCCTATCTCTAGCGCACATCGGGCAAGAGGCGGGGGTACACCCTGGACAGGTCGCCAATCCTTCGCAGGGCAACATTCTGCACCACCGTGCCGCCCCAATGTTTAATTTTTATCTTTTCATTTAAATCAAGATTCAGCAAAAGTTGTGTATTGATTAAATAATGGTTCGGTGCAGCACTCTGGTAAAGCTGTCAGAAGGAGGTTGGCCCTATTCGTTCCTTCCTGTTATCAGCACTGTTTAGGGTGAGAAAATGAAGATAATGAGCTTCTGTGAAATAACAACCCTGTTCTAAATCAGGCTTCACACATTCAACATGTTGCCAAACCGATGAAACTTATTAGCTTCTCTCATTTCAAACACTTCCCCCACAATGTATAGATACACGCAGGCTGGTGCATTCAGACATGCCAGCAGTGTTGTACATTAAGATCTTGTGTACTGCAGCAAGCGAGTCAGAACCAAAGGGCACAAAAAGAGTGAGACCAAGGGTAAAGATGTTTAAAGGTTTGCGATTTATTGTTTATCGGTCTGCAATTGAAAAACTAAAAAGCAGACAGAGAAAAACATATTTTTTTATTGCACTGGTTGTGACGCTTTTCATTCCATTCCACACAACATTCTCTCGAGGATGAGAGAAACTGTGGGAATACATGTTATGTTCTTATTCGTATATAGTATTTATTCAACTGCCCTTATTATGGATATGATCATAGTATCACACACAACATAAAAAAGTGTACATTTTGTATAATCTACATGTATACTTACGTGAATTTACCCACGACTCTAAATTGATTTATCTAGTGACTCAAATAGAGCAGTTGTGATGGGATTGAACATTGGATATGGAAAGGCCATCTCATTTCACTACTCAAGGATGGGGCTTTACATTGAGTTCAGCAGCATATCATTTAATGTAACGAACCGTCGCTAATAAACACTACTACATGAAGGTATAAATATAGTGGTAAGTGCAATTCCTCCCAGAGCTCTTGAGTGCAGAAAACATATTGCTGCACTGTAAATAGCTTGTATAGTAACAGGTTTTTGATTTTATATTATTATTATATATATTTATGCCTGATTTTGTTCTGTTCGGAAGTTTCACTTTGGTTTCGCAAAAATCCATTTTCATTTTTGTTATTTTTTGCACTGTACATTGATAAGTTTTGTCTAGTACAAAGCTATGATCTATGATCATGAGCTGTGATCAAAAGTATCTTAGAAACATTTTTATTTTGAAATTGCAATTTGATTGCACAGTTGTAAATTGTTTATTTTGATGTTCATTGAATGTTTTCCACAATTTTTTTGTTTTTCATTGTATTTTTGACACTTTCTTCAGTTAATATTGACCTAACTCCATATGTGTTATTAAATTCTAGGATATAAGGGTTATATTTGATGTATGGCAAATTAAAATACTCCAAAAAAAGGGCTCCACAGCAGGTAAAAATGTAAACTATGTTCTGGCGGACTACGGCAGGTCATAAAGGGTTAAAAATAAAAGAGTCAGCAAATGGATGAAAATTTGAGTAAATTCAAACATATTGTATTATTTTAAGCTGCTCTGCTATATGTTCAGCTCACTTCCTCGCATTTCACCTCCATCACTTACTTGATTTTTGAAACAAAATTTTAAACAATGTCATTGTTGATTCTTCTCGGGGGGATTTGGCTGTTTACATTCCTTTTAAGGGAGTGGTCTCACAAATGTGCTGTTCCCTGTCTTGTGAACAAAAGAGTTTAAAAATGAAAAAAAAAGCTAATAAAAGCTGATGAAAAAACATAAACATGTAACATAAAAAACTGTTAGTGAAAATGGTAAAAAAAAATGTTTAACAGTGAGAATTTGCTGAACTTGTTTATGGTTTTTCAGGCTTTTTCCGCTCAGAGAACAAGGTCTGAATTTTTACGCACAAGAACTCACTCAGGATGAGATAAAGGTACGCACACATCAAGAGAACAACCAATTTATAAACCAAAGATCTTAAGTTTATTCATCTTTTCTATATTTACTTTACTGGGTGTAATCACTACACAAATGTCACACAATGGATATACAATGTAAATACCACATGAACAGGCTTTACCAACAGCAGAAATGTTTTATTGAGAAACGAGGAAAAATTAAGCAAGCTTTCTGTCTTTCTCAAATGTTGTAGGTTTACATTTAAGCATTTAGCAGACAGTTATATCCAAACGTGATTTACAGATCAGGAGAAAACACAAGCAATTTCTAAAAAGCTTAGTTAGTCATAAGAAGAAGTGCTTGCAGAAGAGATTTCAGCTGCTAGAGCTGCGCAGTCTTACCTTCAAAAAGTTTTTGTAATAAAACTTGTAATAAAATGTGGTAAAACAAAGTACAAATTTAGCTTTATAATTCAAAGCACACATTTAAAATTTGTGATAAAAATAACATTTTAATTAAATAAATAAAATACAAATTTGTAGAACCAGCTATTCTAAATATATGAGTGCATAAACACCTTTCATGCCGATTTTATTTCCCTTTGAGCTGCTGGAATTCTCTTCCTGAAATGCTTTGTATCTGAATAACTTGTGTTTTACGGCAGGAATTCATAAGCACTCGGGAAGCCAAGAGACGCTTCCTACAAGCGTACACAATCATGCTGGATTTCTTTGGAATCAAGCTACTAGATAAAAATGGGAATGTTGGCAGGGCCGCAAACTGGCAAGATCGCTTCCAGCATCTCAATGAGTGAGTAATGTTTTATTAATCATCTATATCTCTGTAGCATTACATTTGCACTATATCTTGAATCATCTGCCAAATCTGGGAAAATTGAAGTGCCTCTATAATGTATTTTGGAAAGTACCTTTCATGCGGTGTCTGTAAGTTAACCAAAACATGCATTTTTGCACTGCCATCACAGATCCGCTTTCAAGCCATTCAGTAGGGCTCATCTTAAGTTTTCATAGACCACTTTGCACAGAAAACAGGATTGAAATAGCACGAATTCACAAATCCTCTCTTTTCTTTACATTGTTGTCGAATAGCTCCCTGTAATCAGCCACCAACAGAATAAATAGCTCAACATCTATGATTTTTTTATAGGTGTTCTTTAATTTCTCCTCTGTCGTCGTCTTCTTCTTTCCTGTCCTGAGTGCATCTTACGGCAAACGGCACCTTTTTGACACAAGCAGCGTCATTGCATCAATAATTGCTTGAAAATTCAGATTGGTGTGTAGAGTCCATTAATCTGCACTTAGACAGTTGCCTGACTGTATAACTAGATAATGGTGAAAAAGGTAAAACTAGAAAACGTAGAAATTGTTTCGATTTTCTTTTAAAAAAAAATCCATAAATTTCGAGTCCACCCGAAAAAATTGCCACTCAAAATTTTTAGCTAGATGCAAATGACTAAATATAATCAATTACTACCATCGATTGATAATAATCCTCCAGATTCATTTTTCTTCTGCAGTATTTTTAGCGACCTCTTTTTCTCTCCAAGGTCTCAGCATAATTACCTACGCATCACTCGGATCCTGAAGAGCCTTGGAGAGCTGGGCTTCGAGAGCTTCAAGCTGCCTCTGGTGCGTCTGCTGCTGGAGGAGGCACTAGTGGAGGGCACCATACCCAACATGCGCCATAGTGCTTTAGAATACTTTGTCTACACTCTGCGGCAGCATGCTCAGAGACGCTCCTTGCTGCGCTTTGCCCAGCGCTACTACCAGCCTCCCGAGAACTTCATCTGGGGACCACCGAAGAAAAAGCACCTTACAGTTGCTGGAGCCAGCCTTGGGAAAACTGATGGGAATGAAAGGCGTGCGGGCAAAACCAGAGAGGCGGAGGATTTAGAGGGAGAGTGGATTACAGTGCGACAAAGGGAAAGGTTAGATCTAGAGGAATTCATTGAGACTATTCCTCTGTAAGAACAGAAAAGCTACAGCAATATGGTTCCAAATTTTGCCTTTGTGAAGATCTCGACTGTTCAATATAAAGAAAAAAAGTTTTCTTAGCTCTGAATATTTTCAGAAAGTGTTAGCGATGAATTTCTCTTACTTGCAGCCCTTTGGAGAGTTCTTAACACATGTGCAAGTGTGAGTCTGTGCACGCTCGTCATGTTGCACTTTTGGAGTCTTCCCTTGAGTCGGAACTGTTTCTTCAGGCTTTGAGATGAGGTGGTCTGCTAGTCAGGAGCCAGTTTCTCAGTTGTGTGTTCTTCTTGTTTAAAACATTATTGTAGCTGCTTGAAACAGATAATGCTAATCTGGAACAAGTGAGAGTATATATTCTCAAGAATCAGTCTTCCATGATTCTATATGTGGTAGAGAAAGATTTATTCCAGTTTTCAAAGAAGCATTGCAGTAAAAAGTGCCTCTTCTTTTCTTCATCGCAGCGAGTCTTTTTGCTTGGCCCTATCCTTTTACCCTTCCTCTTCTGCTAAGGGGAGAGGGACATATATGCATATACAGTGTTTCCCCTTGATTAAGGTAAACTAATTTAACAAATATTTATATGGGACAAAAATATGATGTTTTACATCTTCAGACGTAATTATAAAGCATCTATCATCTGTTTTGAAACACTTGGCTACGGCTAAATCAGTATAGCACTAAGATCCTTTTACTTTTGTAAAAAGGATGCATGGGAAACAAAGTGGAAGAACACCATACTTTTTTATTATGTCTTCACTTCAAATCAACGTGTTTGATTGCCTACAGCCACAGAAGCCTCTTCTGAAACCCTCTTCCGAAATCCTATTCAACTTCAGTCCAAATATTTGTTTTATGACCTGGGAAAGGGTTGTATGACCATTCTATTCCCAAAGTGTGTGCCCAAAATTTGCATCTAGACCTACTAAAAGCACTGTAAAATATTTGCAAAAATACTTGGCTTGGCAGTTTTAAAGGGGCGGGATCAAAAGCATTTTTTATAAATGACAAAACTACTTCCGTTTGTGGGTCTTTAGATAAACAACAAACGGCGTATGACAAGTATCTGCTGGGGAATCAATCATACCCCTTTGATTGAAGTGTGATGATTGAAGTCATCCTTTCCTCTTTGTTCAAAAGAGTATTGGGACACCCCTTTACCTCACATAAACGCACAAATGGAGGAAGGGTAAAGTGGTTAAGCAAAACACAACCTCTAAAATTGTCTTAGAATTGTTACAAAAACTTTATTGCCAAAAGAATTCTCTCGTCTGACATTTTTAATTTAAGTGGGTAGCACTGTGGCCTTCCAGTTAGAAGGTTGTTGGTTCGAGGCTCGCCAGTGAACTTCCTGGAAGGAGTTTGCGTGTTCTCCCTGTACTTGTGTGGGTTTACTCCGGGTATTCCGGTTTCCCCCAGAATCCCAAAAACATGCGGTTAATTGAAGAATCTAAAATCCCCTTAGGTGTGAATGTGTGAGTGAATGTTGCGATGGACTGGCGACCTGTCCAGGGTGGGTTTAGGAGTGTGTTTCATGTTTTTCCACACCAAACTGGACTGTTATCATATTGAAACACAAAGGGGCCATCAATTGTGCTACCAGAATTTGGGGGAATGAAATTGTCTGAAATCTCTGAGTTTCATTCACTGGAAATAAGAGGCCAAGCCCAGCTTCTGAAAAACAAAAACTACTGGTTTTTAACTGCCCTAGAGTCTTGTTGTGGCTCTACACCATTGCATCTGCCACTTTCAATTTCACTTAGTGATGGATGTCTTGGATGCAGCTGCATTCCATGAAGTTGTCTTTGCACTATTATCTGAAGGCCATATGAGGTTTGGTGGTCTGTAGCAACTGGCCCTGCACAAAGTTAGCTACCTCTGTGCACTATGCGCCTTAAGAACCTCTGACCCCACTCAGTGCCTACTACATGGCCTTCCACTTCACGGCCGAGTTGCTGTGGAAATTGCTGTGCAGGAAATTTGAGTGCTGGAATTCACTGAGCCCCTGAAAGAGGCCCATTCTTCACAAATGCACTAGGTGCTTATGTTTATTCTGTAGCCAGGGCAGTGAAATTGAACATCTGAAGTCAGCTATCAGCTAATCTTTTGGCAATATAGTTTATTTTATTTTTTACATCCAAATTCTGAATCAATATGTTCCATCAAAGAGGGATTTTCATTTTGCATGTTAAACTTAATGTGGTTGAGCGCATTATTTGAGATTTTAGGTTTGTTTTCTTCTTTCCTCTAATCATTCTGGCAGTGTTAATGTGTGGACAATCAGGGCTATTGATGGTTACTATATTGAGTGCAAATAATGAGTGTGGATACATGCTAATATGTGATATCATTTTATATTTTCTCAACGCTGCTGTTTGAGTGTTCCTGGAGGGCTAGCCAGTATTCCACAGATCACAAATGTGTGTAACTTTTTGTTTGTAAAGGTACTCACACAGGAGCAGCACCCGTCAGGAATACCCTTTTTAATATAAAGCTGTTTATTGTTATCTTGTTTAGTTTCTCTGTAAATGTGTGTGATTTCAATCACAATTCTTCCAACTGGGCAGATGCTGTAACTCCAGTTCAACACTTGAAAAACTAAACTCTGTCCACTTCATGCAGATCTGCCTTGCAATATCTCAGAATCCTGTGCATGTGTTTTTTTGAAAAGGCTTCTTAAATGTCTGTTTTTTGATTGCTTGATTTATCTAATTACTTATTGCATATTTTTTATTTGAGTATTTGAGCATTTGAAACCAAGTTATAGTATAAGCTAAGTATTCAGCATTAAAGTCACATGAAGGTTAGGGACTTGAGAAATAAAGAGTGATTTCTGTCCTGTTGGGAAACAAATAGCCATTCCCTCTTCTTTCTAAAATTGAATGTTGACTTGTGTTTATGATTTCAATGTTTCGTATGCCACCAGAGACTGAACTTGTTCATCTGGGGTCAGGACAAAAGCCAATAGATTTTTATTTTGAGAAAACTGAGTAATAAATTCCCATTTTCATGTTCGCAAAAGTGGCCTACTTCAATAAAATGCAATTCTTTGAATTTATTGTGAATTTTTGTAATGCACCTCTCATCAGTTTTGCATATAGAGTTAAACTGACTCTGAGGAAGAGTTATACCACCCATTTATTTAGTTTACATCATTATTTTTTTCTAAATCTATGAAAAAAATATTCATTTAATTCCTCATTAACCTCAACTCTATTCAGAGAGGGACCAAATGTTCTCTGAATAGAGTTAATTTTACTCTGAGCATTTTCCAGTGTACATTTCACTCATCGGACTGCACCATTATGACAGAGGTGGTTATTAAATTTTTTATGATATTAACTATATTTCAACATTTTTTTACATCTCCTTAAAACCACTTGTTAGCTTGATCAAACCATTCACATGTGCTAGTAGGTACCTGCTGCAATCACTGGCAGCTTGCTTATGTGAATAGGTTGTTTAAGACTAAGTTTCATCAAAATAAACAAAACATAAACGTATGAAGGAAATCATCAATCGTCCAAATCAACAAAGCTGCTCCTCTAGTGAATGTACATATTATCTGCATTTGAATTGAATGATACTACCTAATGCACCTACTGAGGGCTGCCAGAAGGTAGAATAGACACCCGCTTAATCATATGGATTAGGGTTTGTAATAGCAATTTGTAATTTAAAAACCTACTAATGGAGGGTTAGTGGTTTCTATCCCAGTTGTTTTGCTGTTTATAACAATTTTTTAATTAAATGATCAGGTGAGAATATTTATTGCATTTGTAATATAAAAAATATTTATGATATTATTTTCTAGTTGATTTCTGAAATACACCACAACCCAAAAGGTACAAACTCGTTAATCCTTTGTGCCCAGAGCAGCGGAGATCCAGTCAAATTATAAATGCCTGTAAAACAGCAGCCACATAAATCTTTTCGCTTATTAAACCAGAAGAGTTATTTCTCAGAGTTATCATCACTTGTCCACGAGTGGATGTACAGAAAACAAATAAACAGACCCCCCCCCCCCCTCAAAAAAAAAAAATCCATAAAACAAAACATCATCTTTAGTATTTGCCGAATTACAACTCTTACATGTTTATTGTTATCTACTGTTACTTATCAGATTATAAAGCTACACTGAAAAAGAAACAAATTCCACTAATATATGTAAATATATAAATAATGTAAGATATTTAAATATTTTTGAGAGAGAAAGAGGGAGAATGCCCTGTAAATTTATTGAATATATGACGACAGAGTCCCACAGTCATCCTGCTGTCCTGACTGTCTCAATGGCAGATGGCCTGTTAAGCATATTAATTTGGCAAAATGTAAAAAATAAATATATTTATATAAACACACTTCAAAATTTGAGATATTCATTCATTCATTCATTCATTCATTCATTCATTCATTCATTTTCCAATCCGTTTATTCCCATTTTGCGGTCACAGGGGTTTGTGCACATTGGGCGAGAGGCAGGGGTACACCCTGAACAGGTCACCAGTCCATCGCAGAAAATCTGAGATATGGATATGCTATTTCAGGTTGATTTAAAAAAAAAAAACTGCAAGACATTGTCTTTTATGGAATCTCAGTCAGCCCTCTCCCATAATCCCCTGCACTCTGCTGAGAAGATCGGAAAGTCTTGGAAAAACAGTTAAAACTGATCAAACGACTACAGAGTGAGGCCATATGCTCGGTGCAGGCTGTTTGTGTGTGATATCTGCCAGCATTTCAGTTGGAGATTTGTTAGACAACCCTTCCTCTCTCACATACCTGGTGCACTTCTCCTGCTTCACTTTGACTATTTCTTTCAGTTTCATATCCATATAGCTAAAACTAGAAAATAAAACATTTTACATAGTTTGGAGAAGCAATACTTCTAGTTCAGTTCAGCTTCCTATCCTTTTTTTAGCTCAAAAATAGTAGTTGATTTAAAAAACAGATTGTATGTGGGATAATGTATGTAAGTATTTGTCAAAAGTCTGAAGAAACCCCAACAATATTCAAAATAATCTTTCATTCACCTTAGACAAGATGACAGTCCATTGAGAGTCCAACATTCCCTCACTGACTGGAATTTTTTTTACAGCATTCAATTAACCTGATGCATGTTTTTGGGACTGTAGAGGAAACCTGGAGGAAACCCATGCAGGCAAAGCGAGAACGTGCAAACTCCTCCCGCCATGTCTGAACCGGCAACCTTTCAAATAAAACGACACGGTGCCATTCAGATATTTCCATAGATAATTCCAGAAAAAAGGAGCTCAATAGAGATAGACAGGAGAAGATTTGTGAAGGTGGCAGAAGATTGGGGATGTGTGCTCATGATTATGGAGATAAATGGTTAACATTTTTTATAGATATAGAGGTTTTGGGGGGTTTAGATTCAATTGCTGTTTACTTAATACTTTTTACACTGGGCACTGTATAAATGACTTCGAAATTAGATTAATTGATTTATTACTGCCTTGCGCTTTTTGCACACTTCACCAAAATAATACACTTTTTGCACAAAAAAATTCATATTCCTGTGTAAATATTATGTGCAGTGTCTACCTCAATAATGCTCTCAATATCCATATTTATACATCTTATACTCATATTCACATGCGTTATATGTACAGTTGTATATATTGTATTTTATTTTAAAATCTTGTACATTTTGTATTAATGCTGACTGTATGCACCTTGGGGTCTGAGAGAAATGTAATTTCGATTTTCTGTATGTCTAGTACATATTGCAAAATTGACAATAAAGGTGACTTGACTTGATTAAAGGAGATCAGAAAAGATTCACAGGTTTTTAAATCACAACTGAAGGCCTTCCTGTTTAGGGAAGCATATCTTCTGTAAATGTTCATATTTTTGTTTTAGCATTTTTATGGTTTAGTATTGTATTTGTTGCTATTTATTTGAACTGTTTAATGTGTCCTTGGCTGGTTTAAAATGGTACTTTCAAATAAAATGCATTATTATTATCATCCCAATATTCCTATTGTAGCTTGGATCTCAAAGTGATTCAGCAAACTCGTGCGTCTTCTTTTAAGTTAACTAAAAAAGTCCTTTTTATCACATTTTGGCTCATCAATATTGTTTGAAAATGAACAGGATTGCCAGTTTTTTTAATTGACATCAAATTGAAGAAAAAAGTAATAAAAAAAAAACGCTACACTAACATTGATTTGATTTCCATTTGGCATCCAACATATTTGCTCTTATACAAAAAAAAGACATTTTTCTTACCAACAACATCATTTTGTTGTCCAAACACCACTGCAAATATTATCTCTGAAGACAAAATCATATAAAACATGACTAATTTTTGATGTCTAATTGATGTCTAGGAGCCCGCTGGCTTAGGCAGAAGTCAATTTTAATTATGAATTAATAATATTGCAGTGTTTTTTTTTATATATGCATACATGACTTAATTTTGCATACAATATATCCACATAAACTGAGTATAGTTTACGTGTGTTAAAGTAAATCACACAACTTTTACTAAAAACTCACTTTTTGTATTAAATTCACACTTCTGGAATCTTTTACAAGATTTTACTCAGATTTACTTCAATTTCGCTTATTATATTGCCATGTTTTGTAAGGACGTGAACATACTTGAATAAAATTCCTGTAGAAAGTACTCTGCCATTCCAGAGATCCACTTCCCTGGCTGTTGTTCAGATGCATATGAACACAGATTGTGAATTATCAAAACAGCTTGACATGTTTCACTTCCCTGTGGTGGAGAACTTGAGAATACCCCAAAACCCAAACTTGCTAATAGGTTTCTACTGACTGGAGACATGCAGAGTTCACCAGACAGCTCCTTTCTGACAAATCTAAATTTACCATGACACATGAGTCAGTCAGTTTCATATGGTTTATGGATCAGAAAAATTCCTGTTTCACCAAACACTGCATTGCGTACAGTAACACCATTTTACCTGCAGTGCACACTTTACACAACAGTTCCACAAAAGTGTCTCAGATTCCTGTAGCTTTGCAGCCTGGAGTGATATAATTGTGTGAAATGCTTCAGAGGAAATTGGGCTGTTTAATGAAAATTGCTCTGATGTCACAGAAATGTGTTTGGATTGTTTCAAAGACTAGTGAAACCAACATTTGATATCATCATACTTGAGTTTCCTTTAACAGGAAAAGTCTGATCAGATGCTGTCTGTCTGTTTCAGCCGTGACGTTTTAGGTTCAGCTTTAGGTTTTAAACATTACATTTGGAGTCAGGAGTAGCAGAAAAGAGGGCGTGACAGAAGGTTGTCTGTGACTTTCCTGTGAAGGAGTTAGCATCTGGCTACCCCCAGAATCCCAACAATGTGTCAGGTTAACTGAATGGTGAGGGAATGTGTCTGTTTGCCCTCAGTGTATATCAGAGTGGTCCAATGCTAAGGTTCTCTTTGGGCGTGACAAGGGTACGATTTGTATATGGTTTAGAGACAATGCCACTTAGCAAGAGACTGGAAGTAGCAGAGCTGAAGATTCTAAGGTTGAAGACTCTTTAAGATTGGAGCAAGTAAATCTGAGAGACGACTCGTGTTAGACGCTCGGAGGACAAGATTAGAGAGGCCAGGTTAAGATGGTTTGGAAATGTTCAGAAATGCAGTTGCCAGGAAGAAAGAAAAGACAATGTATATAATAAATGAGGATATGGGAGCAAATAGATAGGTGGAGGGAGATGATTCGCTGTGACGACAACCCTACATGATAAAATATAATGCTATTTCGGGGCGTTCCTCTCAGGGGGTGCCGTCGGTCTCCATGGGGTTGGGGAGGGTCCGATTCTGGGCCCCTGGTCGTGTCGCCTTGTGGAGGGTGGACTGGCCCATCGGGTGGCTCTTGGATATTTGTGTGGAGGAGCTTGCATAGTATCTGGGCTGCAGAAGGCTGGAGGTGGCAGATAGGATGTTGGTTTGCTGCTTGCAACTTGTGGATTGGGTTAGTTGTCCGGGGTGCTTCATTTATTTTATGTCTGTGTGTCTCCGCTCAGTGCAGATTAGTTCATTATGCGACGCGTACATTTCTGTTCACTCCTACAGGAATCCTGTATTCTAACTGACCTCATTGTTATCTTGCATAGTTCATTAACTGTGTGTATGTATATCTATACATGTATGTATGTGTGTAGTTATGTACAAACTCTTAAAACTGTACTGCACAAACTTTTATGGTATGTTCAGGTAAGTATTGTTCACAGTCGTGAATCTTTCCCCTTCATCAACATCCCTCATTCACTTTCCCCTTTCTTTTTCACACCCTCCTGTCCTGATGTAAATTAATGAAAACTGGTTGAAAATTAACAAATAAACCACTAAATAAATTCACTGCTTCCATCTAGAGGAGGGAACACCACATCAGGTGCTCGCTCCCCTGGAGATAACAAAACAGTCCAGCTCACATGAAGCACCTACTCCCTTATGTGGTGGCTCCTAAGTAGAACAGGACAAGTTAAGATAAAAAAGGGGGATCTCTTGGATTAATGTATCTCAGAAAGAAACAGTTTTCTTACATTGCACCACTGGAAAAGGTTGTATAAATCTTAAAGGGTGATATTAAAGTGTTTCACATGCTTGATTTATCAACCAGACCATTGTCCTCAAGACCTCAGCATTTGTCTGGAGTTTTACCGCCCCCTTGTGGCCATGCATGAAGGTTATTTTTGCAACGGTATTCCCATGACAAAAGTGTTTAAAGGTCAGTGGTGCAGTAAACGAGGGGATGTGAAACCAAAACACAGATAGGGGTGTGCACACATACCATTGTGAGCTCTAGATATTGAACATATCTCCACGGAGTAGAGTTCACCCTTCATGAGAGAAACCACATTTGTCAAAGGAAACAAGGGAGGAGACACCCATCGGAAGGGTGCCTCTCTGAGGGTAAAAATAGTCACTTCCTGTCAGGCGTTTCCATCGGCAGCTATGCTTTCAGGGAGAAGGGTCAGAAAGCTTGAAGGGGAGCTTGAGCTCAGCCTGAAATGTGTATAGACAGGCCCTCGCCCTTTGAGGCCTTCCAGAGCATACAATGGAGCTCACTTCCTGTGTGTGTTAAAAGAGTTCACATTCCCACTTTGGTCAGTCCACTTCAACCAGCCACGGAAACAGCCATCTTCTTTTATCTTCATTGATAAAACACACACAATGGTTGTTTGCTCGCATTGGACATCATACAACATTGATTTGAAGTAAAGACCCCTTCCATAAATACAGTTCATCATTGTGTGAAGAACCCACGTCATAACATACATGTATTAAAACCATGTTTATGCATTACTCTAAATATATGATTTAGTAGACATTGAAAGGATGCATAAAATTTAGTAAATAATATGATTTTCTCATGTTTTTGACCTGCTAAATGATATTGTAGGGTCTTCTGGGATCTAGAAAACCAGATGGACACTACTCGAGTAGCCATATTCACACTTTTTCTGTGGCCATTTGGGAGATTTAGAGGTACCCTAAAATAAAATTTGCAGCCAATGTAATATGAAGTATGGTGCCGCCACTAGTAGAGCATTCCCATTTAATTAGGAGTTTGCCAATTTAAAGCCAGATGGGGCCTTGCAAAGTTAATTTTGCAGATTTACTTTGTGCTTGCATTGGAATCCTCCAAGTGTTCCAAAAACATGCTTGAGAGGAATTGAAGCCTGAAGATTCATTGCAGTGGTAAATATGGCTCTGTGATTGACTGGAAACTGTCTAGGGTGGACATTGTGGTTCACCTAGAGAGAGAAGAACAGAATGGATAGATTGTATAACAATTTTATTACATTACTACTTTAAAAAAAGAAAAAATAAACAACAAATAAGAACACTCTACTGTTGTTTTTTCAATCAGCAATTCTGGAGTTGTACTTGACTTTAACGTAGATTTCCAAAGACCCTGCAGATACTCTTGAGCTCTTGTTGTTGCTTTACATGCTTACTGTCAGATAGTCTTGGAGAGAGAGAGAGAGAGTAAAAAGCTCTCAAATTCAGTGATAGCTACATAGTCTTCACATTCTTTTCCTCTGAGACGCCTCAACTGCATGTATTTGTAGGTGTGAGCCGAGCAGATGAAGAGAAGCTTTGCCTCCATTGGGCGAGCAGCTGTTTTGAGCCAAAGAGCGCAAACACCCCACTCCCAGCGGCGGCAGCTCTGCTCCAGCTGAGAGTGTAGGATGTTTACACTCCCTGAAGCTCACACATATTTCCCAGGCTGTCTGCAGAGATCTGTCCAAGGCCTGAGCTCTTGACCCCAGCATACCTGTGGATCACAACGCCAGCAGTGAGCAAGCACAATAGGGTTCTTTACAGCATTTTTTAATTATATTTTCTGATTTATTAACTGGTAAATAACATAAACAACTTTTTACATTCTGAAATTCAAAATAT
Organism: Danionella cerebrum; assembly: GCA_007224835.1. Classification (NCBI taxonomy): domain Eukaryota; kingdom Metazoa; phylum Chordata; class Actinopteri; order Cypriniformes; family Danionidae; genus Danionella; species Danionella cerebrum. The sequence continues at coordinate 349,261 of SRMA01026502.1, read as the reverse complement.
TGTATAAATTTTTGTGACTGAATATTAATTTCTAGGGACTGAACAGCAAGGAAAAACCATTTATAATAGTTGTTATGAACTGAGAGACCAAAAAGAGCGTAGTTTATTTTTAGTAGTTTAAGAAGTAAAATGGTTTCATTTGTTTTGTAAAACAGCTTGCTCCAATAAATCCTGTTACAGAAGAAGCCTCTTGACATTTGCCTTTCCCTTTTGCCTCGTTCCTCTTTGTGATCAAATCTAATCCCACATTCTCCAAGATATAGACAAAGACAAACATGCTGAGACGAAGCTGCCCCCTGGTGGAGTCTGCTGCTAAAGATGGTTACAAGGAATATTAGTAGATGCCCAGTGCCACAACTCAACATCATAACACTGCTTGTTATATAATTCTGATGTCATGAAAGAGAGGATAGTTTTTGTTAACGAGCAAGTCAAAAAGAACACAAACACTTGCCATCTTAATTTTACCATGGGTTGTTTTAACTGTTACCTGTCGGTTTCTGAGCTTATTAATAGATTCTTTTTATAAGTAACATAAAACAAACCAAAAAGAGCATAAAGAGATACTTATAAGGACTTTTCTTTTGCAATAGTCTGCAGTAACAGGAAGGGGTGATGCCCAAACTGTTCCTACATCTAAATTGAGATTCGCACAAATCTTGGGATGGCTTCTCAGCAGGGTGTTCTTCGTCTGTGCCGAGGACCAATTGATACAATGACACTCCCTGCCTGAAGATGCCTTTTACGGGGGAACCAGGAAAGAAGACGACAACGACAGAGAAAAATCAAAGAACACATAGAAAAAATCATGAATGTCAAGTGGTTTATACAGTTGGCTTTTTGAAAAAAATGTGGAGAAAACAAAGGCACGTTTTTTTTTTATTGCTTCCTGTATGAAGTCGTTTGAAAACGTGGGATGAGCGCCACCAAGCACAACTCTTTTTCGTTGGCACCACTTGTTCGATCAGATGTATGAGCTCTCATTGGAGCCCATTGCTTCAATTGAGGCACGTTCTTGCACGAAACTTTGTATCGAATATTCTGAATTTTGCTCTGGAGCAAAGCCACCATTCCACTCTACTTACTATCCTATAGGGATCTTTAACTGTATCTGTCCTTCGCCAATCTTGAGAGTTGGCTCAATGCAGACAAACAGTCACCATTCTACATAACAAGCACCAAGACCACTCGTCCTTTAGATGATGGAGAAGCAAGATTTGTCACTTTAGAGATTGGGTTTACTGTTCTAGAGTCGACTGGTTGCTAACCTTGGATAAAATATCACGGTTTCATGGAATTGTAACTACTGCTCTACAATATTATATTTAAATGTCTGGGTAAAAAAAAAACAACTCTTCCCAATCAAAATAAATAAATAAATGTAGACATTTAGTAGCTCAACAATTTTTGCAGACATGCTTATTTTTTTTACACACACTTTATTCAGTCCAAGTTAAGATGCAGTAATGTGAACATGTTCACCTTTCCTGAAATAACTTTGGAGGGGTAAGGTATGAGGAAATGTCCACGCTTTCACTTTGACAATACAAAAATGCACATGTTGTAGGAACGGAATGACTTTTTTAGTTTCTTGAAAAGAGATTTGTGTTTGTCTGTCAAATTTCATAACTTTCCCGCACTCTTACTCAAATTCTCTAGTGCCACCACAAGTTCAAATAACTTTTGAACTAGTATATGGCGTCTAGAATTTCCCATTTATATTAATTAAAAAAAAACCTTGTTCCCATTTATATTAATTAAAAAAAACCTTTTCAAATAAAAATGACTTACTTTTATTTTTAAAACCAACCTTGAATTAACCAGGTTGTTACTTGCTTTTCCTAGATGCTTTAATTTTAAAAGCAACATGAATGACTGTTCACTTCTTAAATAAACGTAAAAAAGAGAAGCATATGGCAAATTGATGGAATTTTTGAGGAAATGAGGTCATTGCCAGTGAGTGAGTGTACGTCACAGACGTGCTTTCAGGAATTTGGAGATGTCAGTCATTGGTGTTTGAGATAATCTAAGTACACTATTAATAGAGGCGCATTCCTTAGCCTCCAGCAGACTGGCTGCTTCTGTCCAGTGGGCTTTACGACTGAGGGAGAGTTTGTTTGTGCGAGGGTCTGACGCCATGTCCTCAGGGACAGAGGGGCGGCAGAAGCACAGGGCGCTCCCACGAAGTCGCGTCATATGAGGAGCCTTGGCATGGCTCCTGGCTGCCGCCCAAGACCCCAAGCTCTCGTCCTAAAAGCATCCCTCCCTCCTCCTCCCTCCTGAGGATGCGGCCGCTCCCAGCCCTTGAGAACTGGCCTGAAAGCCAGCTTTCACATTCTTTAGTCCTCTTTCCTCTCCTTGGACAAGAAAGCTCTCATTCTGGCCATCTCACTGTGTCTTTAGCAACTCTTCAGGGAAAAGTCATTAGACTTGGAGCCAGGTTATGGGCATAAAGTGGGGCGGAGGACAAGAAACAGAGAAAGGGTGATTGAGTTTGAGAGGGAACAGGATACAAGGCGAGAACTAAAACAGGAAGTTACAAGCTTTTTCATGTTTGTAGATCTTTCAAATCAGTTTTTCATTTTATTATGACATTCACTTCCATGTATTTGTACCTGACTCAGTGCCACTGGACTGGTTTAGTATATTGGGAATGTGTGTCATCATAAGATTGATTACACCCAACAATCAATATTTTAATTTTCTTTAAAAACATAATACATTTCTGGCCTGCTCATTGTGGATTGTTGGAATCCTTGAGGATCAAAGGCCTATCATGGCTCTCTTCCACTTTATGTTGCTGTTCAGCCCCTTCTGATCCAATAACTGGGTCATTAAGGGCTTTGAAGTATACAGATCAAAACAAAGATGGCAGTGAACCAGTGTCAGAAATAAATGTATATTATGGTGTGGCTTATCTACACTATATATATTTTTAAATTGATTCCTTCAACTCTATGACAGTATCTGAGGACACTCACTCGTTTCTGATGCAAGGCAAGGTTTGACCTGTGAGAGCTGTCCATAGTCCTGAAACATGTCATCATTAAACCTTTTTATAACCTTTAAATATTTTTTTTAAGCTTTATTAATAAGGTAAACAGAAGACCAAAACTAATACTGCAAATATTGCCTTCTTGAGCACCCCTAACTCAGGAAGGTAAGTTTCTTTAGATACCTCTGGTTGATGGCAAGTAGGGTGAAGGGGGTGGGGGTGTTTGTTCAAAATTTCAAAATAGTGCGAACAGTGATCCCTGCATTCAAGTTGCCTACTGGTCTCTTAATAACGTCTGCAATCTACCAGTCTACCACCATGGCAAAAACTGTCAACTAAGAACAAAGAATGTATTCAGAAATATAAATAACAATAGTTCATTGTGTACATGTAAAAAAAGCAAAGTGTGCTTTCTTAAAGAAACACTTTCACAAAGTGCGATTTTGTAGCACTTTGTACCATATAAGTGTGTGATTAATTAATCCTTATAGCCATCCGTGATTGTGGAAGGGTAAGGAAAGTTTTTTTGTCATTGCAAAATTCAGCACAGCAACAAGACACACGGTAGTTTTACTGCATCAACTATCCCAACCAAAAATGTCAAAGCAGACTGGGGTTTCAAGATGTGGCATTCAAGCTTTTTTGAAGAAAAACAAAGAAACAGAACATGTAGACTGGGGACTAGGTACACCCCCCCTCCCCCCAACTCTCTGGAGGAGTGTGCCCAGAAGTGGTCTTCATGGAAGACTATGAAAGTATAAAAAGAATAGAGGTACAAATAAGGCCAATAGTTGCTCTTGACGGATGAATTCAAAATTGAAATACTTGGCTGTTAGAGAGCAGTTCAATCCCATTTTTAAGAATAGGGATCAGTTTCAGAGCTTTCTACCATTATTTATCAATGGGAGAGTGGTGAGACAGGACCTAGAAGCGCTGCGTGACGTCAATTATTATTTTGGACATTATTCTCTGTTATCCCTCACTTTCTGAGATAGATTGGTGACCTGTCCAGTGTGTACCCCCGCCTCTCTCCCCCGTGACCCAGAACGAGAACAAGAGGGCAGCAAAATGAATAAATGAATCCCTCATTTTGCAAATCAAAAGCATCAGAGGCAGGTCATACACATATGCTTGATATTCTTTTACAACATTTATTTAATCTCCATCATCTCTGACAGGGTTGATGCAGAGGCCCCATGAAAATGCAGATCAGAGAAGAGATACAAGACCACCGACAGAAACACAGCAGAAAACATTCCCCACAATTCATTTAAATTTAAACATGAATATCATTTGATCACCATTAATAATTCAGTTTGTGACCCATGCAAAAAATAACAACAAAATGAATCAATGAATAATTTGAATGGAACTTTCAAGATGGATGTAGCCAACTTTTTAAGCAAACTGGGCACCAAAATAGCTGATGGTGTGCAAGTCTGGGACTTACCACTTGGCACTTACCATTGAATGCTGTATTTTTGTTAATTTTCACACACACAAAATGTATTTAATTCTTAAATAAAGGCTTGTAAAACATGTAAATGGCACATTTGTAGAGAGTGCTAACGTATCAATTGCTCTAGTGAAAAGAGCCTGCTTATAAAGTTTGCACTTTGCTGAGCCAAAGCTGTTCTTTGGGATCAGCTTTCGGAGCGTTTCATCAGGCGCCCTGTGGGAGACTTCATGCAGGAGGTGGGCAAGCCAGAGTCCCGTGCTCTTGGGATCTGTGTTACAGCCCTTTGAAACTCTGAGATGGAGTGACCTGCAGCAGGGCAGGCTCAGATAATCTGGGTCTTAGCGCTCCGCAGGTGTTGCGGTGGAATGTGTTTTACATGATTGAAAGTGTTATGTAGTCTGACAAATGTTAACCCTTGGCTTCTGATGTTGACTTTTAGCCTCTAGAGACAAAGTTCGATCCTCGCCTGAGCCTGAGGAGAGCCAAGGCCTAGAACAGAGTCACCCTAGAATCTGTGTTTGCTCGTGCCATCCCACTGAGGGATCTATTTCAGCCTGTTCTCGGTCCTCACAGCTACTATATATCAGATACAGGGGATCAACACTGCCACTTTTTTTGTGCATGACCAATGGACCATGAAGATATGAAGGCTGCTGGATGTATAATCACACAAAGTGCCTCCAGAAATTAAATTTCAAAATGGAAGAAATTTCTATGATTTCTGATTTTTTCTAATTTATGGAAAAAGAAAAACGAAGAACCAAAACTGTGCACAGGTGCATACAGTTTTCACTGATCATCCTTTAGATGTTCCTACAGTTTAAATGAAGTCAATCTTGATAAACTATTATTGGTTGATTAAACAATAATTGGAAAGTCACACACCTATTTACTTCTTAAAAGCATCTTTAAATAAAACAAGTTAGGACTTTCCGGGAGCTGGTGGACTGTCTAAACTGAGAACGAGAAGAAGAGCCTTGTCATGGGGGTTACCAAGAACCCAAGAATGAAGCCTGGGTCACACTACATAAAAACTCCATTGACTTGAATGGGATCGAGTCCAGCAATGTGAAAGTGGAAGCTCAATTTAGATGAGTTGGTTAGTGAAGATACTATTTTGTGGGCAGGCTAATGATGGAGTTCGGCCTGCAGTGTAATTCTGCATTTTTAGAAGTATTGTGACCACCCTGTTACTCCAGATTTTTTCTATGGAGAGAGGAGAACCTTCTAGAATGATAACAATCTTTCCAGCACTCCATCCATCAGGGGTCAGATTGGAACTACTTTTTAATAAAATGTTCATTAGTAAAAGTTGGAGCTTATCTGGAGTTTGCAAAAGACACCTGAACAAGAGATAATTCTTGTCTTAAATACCTGGGGTCCTTTTGGGATGAATCCAGGCACTGCTTGTTTCTAACCACCCATACCCGGAAGCATGGTGGTGGGAGCATCCTGTTGTGGGGATGTATTTAGAAAGGAACTGGCTTCAGGGTATATAAAGTGATATTGAGTAATAAGGGTGAGTGATATAACAATAAAATCATGTCACAATTATTTTTTTCTGGGAAAAATTGTGATTCACATTTTTATTCAGATTTTCTTTCATTATCAAGTGAATATCAAGAGACGATTTAACTCAAGTGAAATTCTAGAGGGGTTTTCTTGCCACATCACTGTGAATAAAGCCTTGACTGGCCACCGATGGCTACAATTTTTGTTTTGTACACCTAGGGGAACTTTCCTTGAAAGCCACTATTTTACATATTTAGGTGGAGAATATATGTTTATTGGGGGGGGGGGGGGGTATTAATAAAAATAATAAACAACAATCTTATTCATTAATTAAATAACAATCTATAGACTCATCGGGTAATTTGTTGTGATCTTAGAGCAAGATTTTCCCCTTTAAACAAGGGGTTTAAATAAGCTTTTCTCACATTAATGAATACTGTGATGAATACATTTCTGGAAGCATTGAACTCAAGTAGAAGAATGTGATTTAGGTTTGCCTACTGTAAATGAGAGAGGATTAGTGGTATTCTATGGTACCTTATTATGTTCCTGTAGTGTTTACTGTGATTTAAAAATTGCTTTTGCTTTGATTTGAGATCTGGGTGCTCTTTATAACCAGGAGACCTCCATTTAATGTTTATTATGAAGGCAACAAGCTAAAAATTTGTTTAAATCAAAATGTGATTTCCATTCATTGGCAAAAGGAATCCATGAATCCGCTACTAACTTTACTGGCTCAATGGCACATTGTTAGCACACCCTAGTGCCTCCAAGTAATATCTTGGTTAACAAGATCGCTGAAAAGACAAAGCTCTGCGCAAACTGTACATTTTATGATAATCTTTCTGAAATTTAGCTTAACAACATACAGTTTTAGCGTAACAACAAACTGACTGACTAAAGGCCTCTACACACCGGTCCAAACATTTTAGTTTCATGCTAGAACGTGCCTCGATTGAAAAATATGAGCGCGAACAGGAGCTCATTGAACGAGTGGTGCCAACTAAAAAGAGTTTGGCTCTGCCATATCGGATTGTTTATTTGCAAGAAGAACGACCAAAGCTGGCTCTTTTAATGAAGCGAGTACGATGCCCATCCCAAATTTTCATAGCGACTTTCGCACATGAAACAGGAAAGAAGAAGATCAAGAAGAAGAAGACTACAAAAATATGGAGAAAAGAAAGGATTTGCTATAGTCTTGGATTTGGGAGTCGATGGTAAGTTTTACATCTAGTTTAATCCAGCAAACGCCATCTGCAAACGCCAACAGTCCTAACTGTTCTTTTTTTCCTGAGACATATCCCCATCTAAATCATTTGGTTGCTTCCAGGTGGTGTCTCCTTCACGGCACAGATGTTCAGGTGAGAGTAACAGCAGTTGGCTGCTGCAAACATCCGACTGAAAGCTCCATAGTACAAACCAGCTTCCAGTCAAGGATGTTTACAGTAGCCCATACTGCCAGCAGGTTCCTGTCAACCACAAGGCCCATGTCAATCAGACTATCTATATCTACAAATCTGCTGCTAGTAATGATTGAAACGATTGAATATAAAGCAAAAGATCCTCTAGGGACACTGTCACTGTGGCTTACCTTGTAACACATTGAGGATTTGGTAACCATGACAGAAGAGAAATGTTGTATTTACAGCAAAAACAGTGGAAAACCATCGCCTGTCATTTGTTTTGCCATGAGTCTCCCACAAAGATCCAATCTGATGTAGCTTCACACGCAACATATCCCTGCTGACTGCAAACATCTCCTAAACACAAACACCAGTGCAGCTTCCTGCCCACTCCCTTCAATCACAAAGCATGCATCTCTGTTTTCTCTTTATACCAAGCCATTCAGACTAACTACTGCAGTAAGGGCTGAGATGGCAGATTTCCTCAACTCCCTTCCGCGCAATACTCCAGTCTGCCGATCTGAGAGAACCTTGTAAACTCATAATGTTTTCCTGCTTCCACTAAATTAATGCCAGAATCTTAAAGTGAGAAAGTGTTGACTTGAAAGAGGATACAAATGTATGACAGTCCCATAATGACAATGATAGTGTTACATTTATAGCATGGTATACATGGTAGCAATCACGACTGCTTAGTTTCAGGATATAAGGCGATACTCTTACCCTACAATGAGACACTCTAGTTTCATTAACAATGTTTGGAAGAAGCGCGTTGGACAATTTGCCTGATGACCAGGTAGATGGCATTGGCAATGATGTGGTGTGAAATTCGCTCTCTAGCTCTCACTAATCGATGAGCAACCCACCACCACCCGTTCGCCACACTTCAGGGGTGGTCACTCCATTCTTGGTTACTCCTGGACCCGAAGCCTTTCCCTGGTCATATTGCAAAATGTCTTGTTTCGGTTTCGCCCACCAATATTCCACCGGCCTTAAGTTTCATAGGATTCCGACAGGATTACGGCTGTTTAAGAAGAACCTGACTACAAGAGATCAAGAAAAGAAATCAAACGTGTTGAAATAAAAGAATGCACACGTCTGCAGAGCCAACTTTATATAAGATATACCACCCTCCCATAAACCTGTTGTAACCAATCATTTAAAAAAAACTCAAAAAATGTTGTTCAGTATTGCAGTGGATGTGGGAAAAAAATATTTTTATATGCTGGACATTTTTGAGGCCTCTGATTGGCTAAAATGACTGTGCTCAGAATGGTTCTGCCACCTACTTTATTGGAATGCTCTAAACAGCACTTCATGAGGTGTTTTTGTGAGGCTTTTGGATGCTATGCGGTACTTGGATAGCCATGATTTTCTTGCATAAGGTAATTTTAATCTACTAGTGTCCATGTGGACATTGCCTAAGTCTATGAACGTCAGTGTGAACACATCAATCTCATCTCTGGTTAACTCAAGGCACTCAGTTTGAGCGAAAGGCTATGCCCTAGACAGGATTTTCACCTATTTTAAGGTGATTATATACTTTTATAACAATTATGTTTGTTGATAGCTTCTCACTGTAATTTTTTGTATGGTTTTCCATGGTGCGAATGTAACTTCAGAGAAGCTAGACTGGACACACCTCCGTTTATCACTGGCCTTACTGAAAAAATCAGGAGGAAGTGGCCCAAGAAAAAAAATCTTCCATTTATCTAGTAATGACAAGAAACTGTTGTACAATGTTAAAATTAAAAAAATAAACACATTATAAGGTGATACTGATGTGGTTGTCATTTCTCACGACAGTAGCTCAAAAAAGAAGATGCATGTTATTGGAATACACATTGTGTTCTTTTGATTGTAGTTTATATTTTATCAAGAAGAATTTCACACTTTTTTTCTCCACAGCCTCAAAGCCTTATTTTCTAAGTTTATGGAGAAGCCTGTATTTAAACTTCATCTTTACAACAACTTGTTTAAACAGCCAAATGCATTAGTTTATACAGTCACTCATAGACTGTATGTATTAAGCTTCATATTTTAAGGTAATCTACAACTGTAGATTTGTCTTTTTGGAAAGAAGTGGCCAAAGTTGTGCAAGCACAATGAATTTGATCATATGTTTGCTGCATTACAGCTCAGTGTTCTGAGCTAAAGAAGGCTTGATGGCTCAACTTTTGGCACCCCCAAAAACAGACCTTTTTTAATTGTAAAAAAAAATTGTGTACTTTTATTTGTGCCATGTGTACACCACAGTACAGACCAAACAGAGGTTTCTAATTAGATATGGTTTAAAATTAGTACATGTGTATGTTTTGTGGCTACAACTGATAATGCATTCACACTGAAGAAACGTTGTTGAGCTTCGTGCAGAATAAGAGGTTGCCAGGTAGACTGTCGGCACATTACATATAAAGAGAATTGAATTTCTTAAAAATTTTGTACATTTTTCCACAGAGAAGGAGATTTAAAAGCTGTGAAAAATTAATTTCCACATTTCAGTACCACCTATTGGCTGCCAGAGAGTGCTGTTTTTCAGTTAAAAAATATCAGTTATGATCAACTTGTTTTCACTCTTCTACCTAAATACTTTTCCAGCTTGGCTCTCTAAACTACCGTATTTTTCGGCTCATAAGACGCACTTTTTCTTCCCCAAAACTGAGGGGGAAAAGTTGGTGCGTCTTATAGACCGAATGCAGAGCGCCGCGAAGTCCGGTCACGGCCGTATGAGAGGCGTAAGAGCTCCGGTGCTAGGCCGAAGCCGTGGCCATATTTGTACAGCCAGCGCTGCGCGCTGACGTCATCGCCCATCTCTGCCATAGCGCGGTCGTAACGAAAACGGGGAAAAACTACATTTCCCACAATGCCTTTGGCTTCCGCATCCATACTCATGAGCGAAACTACAGAGCTCAGCTGCCGTTTCTCACACATTGAACGTAAGACTCTCGCATTTGAGTGATCTCTCACGCTACAAACCCAATTTCTCACGCTAAAATACATTTCAAGATGTGAAATGGGCACAGCTAATATTTTATCTGCGATCTGTTACTTGAGCCTGATGTGACGCTTGTGCCGGATAGCCAGTGGAAAAAGAAGGAGCTTCAAGACGAGCACATCATCCCAAACTCAAACCTTTATTTTTAGCCTCCTTCAGCGTCACAAAACAAAAGTAAACAATATACAACAGGGTAGCGGTCCCAGGGGAAGAGCAGCGCACACACTCGTCTCTCCCTCTCCTCGCACACACTGAGGGTTTGGGGCGGAGCTCTTAAAGGGCAACATACATACAAATACAATGTGGTACATAGACCTAGCAGTGGACGTTCCACTTACATTAAGGAGTAGTTACATTTATTTTACATTAAAATAATTATTAATTAATTATTAAATAATTATTATTTTACATCTGAGGGTGCCCAGATTCTTTTAAAGGTTTAAAGGGGGGCTCGACTAAAAAAGGGCAATGTTGCACTGGGACAGTGATGGTGATAACGAATGGTGGACTTTAGAATGATGAGTGGGGGCAAAGAAAAACATTACAGCCTTTTTTTTGTTACTTTTACTGTTTACTGTCTGTTCATGTTACATGTTTGGCTGTTAACTTTTACACAGTTGATATAAAATATTTTACTACAGTATTTGGTTCAGAATCTTTTTTTTCTACATTTTCCTCATTTAAAATTGGGTGAGTCTTATGTGCCGGTGCGTCTTATGAGCTGAAAAATACGGTAACTCAACTAGAGCTAAACGCAACATCAGACCAGGAACACAAAATACAAGAAACCAAAGTAACACATCAGGAATGGCGCTTGGAAATGAACCAGCTGTGATCAGATTATCCAGCTCAGAGACAAAATCCATAAGGGAATAAATAGAGACACTGCTGGAAACAGCTGAAAACGGGAACGAGAGACAGTTGCAGAAAATTAGAACAATTAAGGAGCGCGGGATGACGGAGCACGTGGGGTTACAAAACAAATAGAATGCACTTGCAGAATCACGCATGCGCAACAAATACAGATGCATAACTTCTGGTCGTTTATAAATTTCTAAACATGTGGTATACTTTGTGTAAACAATGTTGTGAAAGTTATTAGTCAACATTTTTCTCTTTGAAGCATTTCTAGCATTTGTTTTGTGATTTACAATAACTTATTCCGACACGAAATCTAATACAGAAGGATGGATTTTTTACTTTTTAAGGCTCTTGAACTAAAGCACATGGCTAACAATGGCACATTTTCATGTAAAACTAGAGATTTTTTTTTAGTGAGTTCAATTTCTTTTTTGATCATGTGTACTTGTTACATAAAATGGTTGTTTTCATATTACCTTTGTAAATGACAAAAAAAAAAAAAAACGATTTAGAGACCAACTTTCTATGGTCCCGGTCTTGTACCAGAATCAACGATTGCAGTCTTGTCTCACTGTGATCTCTGTATCGTCTCGCCTGTCTCTGATCTCGGTCTCGAATCTTGTGTCTTGGTGTTTTTAATATATAAACAAAAAACAAGCCACTAGAGCTAAAGCAATCATGCTGGCAATCATATATATTAAAATAAATTTTATAGATAAAACAATCATATTGGCTATTTCCCTTTTCCTAACAAGAACTAACAAGGTATCTAACATGGGTTTAAAGCTCCAAATCCAAAAACAGTAAAAAAAGTATTCCCTGATTTTCTGAAGGAGCTTAAAACACACATCGCACGTATAGCTAATAAAAAAGAAAGACTACTTCTTTTATCACATCTCATCTTTATTAGCCCCAGAAGCAAGTGTGCACAAGCGCTGCATGAAACCTATTAACACGGGTCTAAAACAGGACTCTGAAAAAACCCAAGACAGAGGACTGTTCCAGATTCTTGCGTTCCAGGCAAGAGGCTTTGATGGGGTTTTAGTGTCATTTCCTCTCTGTAAATCAGCTTGTTCCCATTCACCTGGCCTAATGAAGGCAGATTTATGATCCCGCTGACGCCTTGGGGGCAAGTTTCACACTAAACCATCTTGTGAAGACACACATGTACAGGCCTCTTTCCTTTAAACACAGGACTGAATCTCTATTGAACCTTTAGAACATGTGAAAAGATCCAAGATTGTCTATAGACCTTTTAGAATACTGTGACTGACCATGTCATACACAGCAAGTTTATTCAAAACACTCATTTTGACAAAATTACCCCATCAAAAAATGTCCCCTTCAGAAGCTTGCTTTAAGAAAACAAACATCATCCTGTGGTTAATTCTTAGAAAATTTCTCATCAGCAAATTCTCTCTTACTGGTGGAATAGACTTTCGATACCAATTGATTTCAATGCTGAACTTTTACCACAACAATAGAGGTGTAACGGTTCACGGGGAACTATTGAACCGTTTCGGTGCGGCCTGTTTGGTTCTGTCCATTGCGTACCGTTTCGGTATATTTTTTTATTAAATAATAGAAATTTATTATTAGCGCGATATTAAGTGCAGCGGAACAATGTTCTTAGGCGAGTTTACGCACGGACGCTATTGAGTGACACACAGTAGAGGTGCACAAGTAGCTGTGAGAAATGGCAATAGCGAAAGAGAAGCCAGAACTTGAAGACCCTCCCACCTCACTACGGTCTCCTGTTTAGGAACACTTTGGCTTCTCCTTCAAAATGCATAACGGGATAGACGAGTGGATAAATGTAAAGTTGTATGCCGACATTGTTCCACGGAGATCGGGTATGTGGCAGGCAACACATCTAACATGTTAACGCACTTAAAGCGGCATCATCCGAATGTGAATATCACTTCTACTAAGAAGAAAAGCAACCTTGTGCAAGTACCGCTAACGTCGGCATTTAAACAATCCCTGTCAAGTGTATTGTGTATTTCTCAGCTTTTCTAAATAAAGATTTTGTAAGTTTTTTTTGTACCGAAAATTAACCGAACCGAACTCTCCAAGACACTGTACTGAACCGAATACGATTTTAGCGTACCGTTACACCCCTACACAACAAATATGCAATATTTGAAATAGCTGAAAGATTTTCTATGTAAATGTGAAACGTAAATAATTCATGTAAACTCAAGACAAAGAAACTGTTTAAATTCAAAATCTGATTGTTTATTGAAATTGTCGTTTAACTTGTAAACCAGATTTTCTCATGTAAACAACATACCTGCAATAAACCATCAATACCATCTAAATTAACCATTGGCTTGAAAGCTACATTTGTTATAGTTTATAGATCACAAAAGCAAGTAATATAAAGAAAAGGAATAAAAGAGACCGTCCTATAAAAGAATCTGAATAACAAAAGAATTCTCCAAAGGAGGAGGACTAAACTAAATGAAAGAATGACCAGGCTTTGTTCACAAACTCACTATTGTCACATGTAAGGCCTGTGTTGTGTGACTAACCCTAACCGAACCTCAACATCCTCATCTCTGCCTCTTGTCTCTTCCTCACTGCCACAGTCTCCAACCCATACATCATAGCTGCTCTCACTACTGTTCTGTACACCTTTCCTTTGATTCTTGCTGACACTCTTCTGTCACACAACACCCCTGACACTTTTCTCCATCCACTCCAACCTGCCTGCACTCGTCTCTTCACCTCTTTTCCACACTCCCCGTCGCACTGGACTGTTGACCCCAAATACCTAAACTCCTGCACCTTCTTGACCTCAGCCCCCTGTAACCTCACTGTTCTATTTCCCTCCCTCTCGTTCAAACACATGTATTCTGTCTTACTGCGACTGACTTTCATTCCTCTTTTTTCTAGAGCAGACTTCTTTCTAGAGCAACTGTTCCTCCACCTGCTCTCTGCTCTCACTACAGATATGTATTTTGTAAACCGCGTATAACCTGCCCCTGCTGTTGTATTACATTGTTGTAGTGGTTTTATACTCTTGATGGTTTTGGTTTTATGACATGTGTCCTCAACTATTACTGTGGGCAGTATTTTATACAGGGAACGAGATAAGACATAAGAACAGGTAAATTCTTTGTAATTATGGTCCTATTCATCTTTCCATTTAAGCACAAAAAGTCAGGGTGACTACTAAGCAATTTTAAAAAATGAATGCCATTTGTTTAAGCATTTCAAAAAGTTTTCAACAAAAAAGGTTAATCATCAAAAGAGAAAGCTTGCTGCATCTTTTCTAAAAATGAGCTTCTTTAAATTCAAAACGAACTACCTTTGGACAATCAGCGAATTGGGCTGATTAACAGCAATCCAAAGACTTTCAGAGCAAACAGAGCTTTAATACACATCAGCTTTATTGTGGCAAATGGGGCCAAGGATCCAGGAGAAAGAAAGAGTAAAATGGAAGAGAGAAAGGATGAAAGGCGCTCTGTTACTGGCCTCCAGGCTCTCTGCTTGGCTGAAGTTTACAGGTTTAAAGTTACATTAAAGTTCCTCCTCTGAAGTCACGTTAAGTTCAATTTTGTTCTCTTGCCGCATGCATATTTTTACAAGCACTCTGAAAGTGCACGCTCATGAAAAAACAGCATGGGAAGTTCCATGCGAAACTATTAACCTAAATCCTCTTGGAAAGCGCTGGAGAGGAAACCCAAAGAAGCTATTAAAGTTAATCTGAATTCATTTGTTTACATTCTTCTCTGATGAGTCCTTGGTGAAACTGAAGCTGCGCTCTTTAAACTAATGTTGAAGCAGATGCCATTCAGCTCTTCAGTGAATCCAGGATTAATAATAGCAAGAGCCAGGTCATTAGAGCAAGTTTGAAAACTCTTGGGAGACGTCAGGCAACATCAACTGTCTGAGAGAATCCTTACGGCCCGCACACGGGGATATATTTTGCTTGTTCTGTCTAAAGATATTCAGTAGTGCAGCAAAAAGAAGTGTTAAATAATATTGTTAACCTGGGCACTCAATAGATAAAAATGGGGATTTAAGATTTATTTCACATTTTTAACACTGCAAAGTGTTTGTGCTGAATGAGAGATGAACATCTACTGTAAACAATCCCACGTGGAAAGTTGCAGTGTAAAAAAATATATTTAGGACAACCATTTAATGTAATTCAGGGAATTAAATGTTGAAGAGCATGATTTCATAAAATCAACTTTTCTGATATTCCTGGCATCTTTTAGCATTGTTAGCTCATCAAAAACATGCCGCAAGCTTTATTCAGAATCTTTCATGCATGTTTGTGTAATCCTATATTCCTTTTATATGAGCTGAAAACGGCTCAATGTTCCTTGCAATGCCCATGGTTCTTACCTTCGCCCTCTGACCAATCAGATTAATCTCTAGTGCAGGGGTGCTCACACCTTTTTACCTTGCAAGCTACTTTTAAAATGACCAAGTCAAAGCGATCTACCCGCTACAAAAATGTAAAACATCAATCAACAAACAATTATTTTCAACTTTATTGAGAATTGACAAAACACACATAACAATTAATTATTTACATAATAAATAATTTTTTTTGTAATAACGTGTTTACTTTGATGACTTGCACTGAATTGAATCATTAGAACAGTTGTGTGTGACCTGAATTTGGTGGTAATAGAGTTATTTTTATGGGAGCAATTGAGCTTTGATCCAAATAATCAAGAATAAAAATGATGCTCTTATAAATATTTCAATATTTATTGAATCTGAGTCGTGCAGTACAATATGCAAGTAAGGAGTGGTGTGTTACTTGATTTTGGTTGTAATAGAACAATTTAGAATGAAGTTATGAAGCATATTCTGGGTAAAACATATTCTGGATCTAAGTGATTCCATGTCAGTGGGTTGCTCAAAGACGGTAATGTGTTTCTGAGAATGCCGAGGGAAACTTGTTTTGATAAAAAACGTTTTGTAGTTTGTCCGCTACATAACACAGATTAAAAATGGGTATTATTTGTTTACTAAGAACATTCTGGTCTCGAGCTATTGAGCAGAGAAAAACGAATTCGTGAATCTGCAGCTAACTTTACTGAACTGTGACGGGATCGATGATCGACTGATATTGTTTCAATTTCACGCCGCGATCGACCGGTAGCACCTCCGCACCCACGTAATGAGCACCCCTGCTCTAGTGCAACTCATCTCTAGGCAGATTGGGTGCGCTGCCTGAGCTGGAAGTGAGAACAGCAGATCTGCGCTGAAGAACAATGCAGAGAAAGTGTGTTTTCTGTCAATTATGATGTAATAGGCGCTAGGGTTGGGCGGTGTCAAAAAATTTGGGAAACGATGATGTAAATGTGAAACATCGCGATGGACAATGACATTGTCACAATCACCAACTTAGATTTGTTAACAGTGTTAATGTTACAGAGAGCAGTGATTTTGCATAATAAATAGTGACCAACCCAAAATTGCACAAAACACCCGAAATCGGTTAATGTCAACGAAACACCATAAGAAAGAATAAACACATTCTTGACTTCAAACCCCAACAATATTTGCATAAAAGGATACAAACTTTGTTCATTAACATAATTTCACACAAAAAGCACGAAAAACGTTAGAATACACAGGCACTGAACTGCGTGAAGCTCGTTGTTATTTCTACACATTTACGGTTGATTCATTAGCTTGTGAAGCGATGAGACTTATACAGAAGCCTTTGATGCACTTTGGACTTTATTTATGTCCCTTTCCAGCCTGGGTGACACACAGAAAACTACAAGTCCCAAAGGGGGTGTGGCAAAGGCATGACTGGGACAAATGGGGTTTGAATGGTTTGTTTTGCGAGGCAAAAAACATGAGGTGATTCAAAGACTTTTTATGATAACTATTGCATTTATAAAGTTACTATTAGTGCAGGGCTACTATAGAGGGCTCAAATATTTATTATAACTGCTTTAAAATCGCATGTCACCCCTGTTAATTACACTTAACATTTAGTTTGAGTTAGTGATAAAGTGACCCGAGTTACTCTTATGTAAAGGCCTCTACAGTTAAATAGAATTTATTTATTTTTTTTGAGTTTGCAAAGTTTTGTGTTTTTCAGCTTGCTCAATTTGGATGTTTCGCGTGTAGCAGAAAGTTGTTATGACGTGGTCATACAATGTTTGATTGGGATCAAACTTGCTATACATGTTAAGACTCGGGCAGGGCCAGTGTTTCCCTTACCATTATATTAGGGGGGCGCCCCGCCCGCCCAACGGCACCCCCCGCCCCCCTTGAAGGTCAAGTTAATTTTATTTTATTTTCGTCGAATAACAACAGAAGTAATTTATAACAGGTCTTTGCTTTTTTTCTTTTATTAAACTAAATAGCATTATGTTATTTATACGATGGCATGTAATTTCTGTCTCAACGTTTGTCCGGTTACAATTGTCCTCCGTATCGCGCAAGGCGGAGTTCCGCCCCGATGTGCGCGCACTGCGAAGTTCCGCTCCGATGCGCGCGCACACACACACCCATCAGCGGACAGAGAGAGACCGCGCGTCGGAGAGTATGTCGCAGCAGGCAAAAATATCCGCGCTTTTTAAACGCTCCCAAGGTGGTGACGATGACAGCACGTGTTCTGCTGCGAGCAGCAGCCGGTGTAGCTTTCCTACTCCGAAACAAAGTACAGAAAAGAGCCCAAGTGCTGCATGTCTTGCCCCTGACAAGCAGCAAAAGTCTAGCCACCACAGAACGACAGGTTTTGACCCAGCTTGGCTGTCAGAGGGGAAATACTCCCCCTGGCTGTACAAGACTGATCTTGGTAAGTAAGTAAATACACACAAGCATGAATGAACGAATTGATAAATAAATTGCTTAATTAATAGCTAGCTAGTTAGTTATACAATGGCATTTCCTGCTTTAAACTATCACTATGTTAAGTTGATTTTTACTGTTGTTACTATCAGTTATCACTTTTAAAGCCTAACAGTTAATGTATTTACAGGTCAAAACAGACATTCGCAATATGCTGCAAGGGGACCATCTTGCAGCCTGCATGCGGATCTCAATAAATGGGCCAGAAGTTTCAGACTATCCATACCAAGATGCTCTGGAAATGTTCTTTCAGAAGCCCAGAAAGATACACTGCAGTGACAAAAGCTGCACACTTTGTGAATAATTTACATATTAAAATAAATCTGATGTTTAGTGTTTAGTTCAGTGTACAGTTGTTTAGTTATTGTACAGTAATTGTTCAGACATTATAATATATTGGTATACTGCAATTAAAAGAAACATATAAACACTATTAAGTGTTTGTGTGACCACAACCCCCCCCCCCCCCAAGGCCATGATCCTAGGGGAAACACTGAGGGCATTGAAAATGAGTCGTGGTTGGGTATTCCTGTATGACAATGATCCAAAACAAACGGCCAAGACAACAAAAGATTGGCTCAAGAAAAGCATTAAGGTCATGGAGTGACCTAGTCAGTCTCCAGACATTAATCCCATAGAAAATCTGTGGATGGAGCTGAAGGTCCGAGTTGCCAAACATCTGCCATGAAACATTAATGACTTGGAGAGGATCTGCAAAAAGGAGTGGGCCAAAATCCCCCCTGAGATGTGTGCCAACTAAAAGAAACGGCTGACCTCTGTAATTGCCAACAAAGGTTTTGCCACCAAGTACTGATGCATATTTTTCAAAGGGATCAAATACTTATTGCCTTCATGGAAATGCAAATTAATTTATAACTCTTTTTGGAACGCATTTTTCAGGATGTTTTTTCATTGTTGTCTCTCACTGTTCAAATAAACCTACCATTGAAACTACAGACTGATCGTTTCTTTGTTAGTGGGTAAACTGACAAAATCAACTGGGGTTCAAATAGTTTTTTCCCCTCACTGTACATGATAGTTAACAATGTAAGAGTGCCACAATAATTGTTTTGTAAGTTGATGGATGTTTTTTTCCATGTAGTTGAATACAGTGATTGTACCGCACACAAGGATAAACCATTAATCAACTGTAGCAAAAGTGAATGATCTCGTCGGTGCTCTTAGTTTTGTCATGAGGTCAAATGTCCGACAATGTTCGTATGCGAATGTTGGTTATACGACTCCTTAAGGGTGGCAATACAACACCAAAGCACAAAGAGCAGTTTCAAAGCAACAATAAAAGCCTTTCTGGGATTGGCACGTTTGTTACCGTTCCTCAAGCTGCTGAACTGCTTGTTTTAAGAGTTCGCCATTCAGATGGCATCCAATCAACATGACATGGGCACTTCTGGACTATGGGATAGATGAAAACATTTCATCCTCCTCTCCCAAACCCTCATGTCCCTTCTTCCCACAAGAGTCCAGTTTAAACTCCTTCACCACCATTAACATCTCCAGGAACACTGTAAGGAATGGATGAGCTGTAAACCAGTCATTGTACACTGGTCTCAAAGCATTAGTGGTTCAAGGGGCGAGTACTGAAACCCCCCCGTGAAGCCACTTAACAATAGGAACTGCCAAACATCCCAGAAGCAGGGTGGTAAAGACACTTAACTTTACCCCTCACTGAGCATGTGCAAGAGCAAAGGTATTTCTTTGAAGTTCCCTTCATTCTCAGTTTTTTCACCTTCTTTCTTTCACTCGCACTTTACAGCCTGTTTGTCCGTCTGTGAACCTCTAGCTCACATCAAAAGCATGGTCAGGGTCCTGCACCGTAAATCAAGCCACCTTTCTCCACTGGGAAGGAGCCCTCTTTCCAAACAAGAAGCTTGTAAAAGCCTTTGGGGCAAACCCATCACCCCTTGGACAATAAAAGCAGTGTCATCACTCGTTGAGGAAAGAGCTGCAGATCTTTAAGGATAGTGTCTGGAGTGTAGGGGTTATAGAGTCTTGCTGTCATGCAGACTTGAGATATGGCAGAGCTGCGGCTTTGCTGTAAAACGCTACATTACTTCTTTAGTGCTAAGAATATGGTTTGAAGGGACTTGCAGACCACCAAACACTGCTGACCAGTGAGCACTTAACACAAACTCAATTATTAAATGACATTACAAAACTTTGTAGACACATCTTTAAAAGACATGACATCACCAATGACTTATAAGCATTAACATGATCAGAAGAACTGGTTTTAAAACAAGTATGGACTATAAACAACTGTCACGCTGCAAATTTATAGTTGTGCAGACGTTTAGCATCTTGTGATTGAACTCTTAGAAGTCCGGGTTTATCTTGATTATTTTTGTGACAATGCTTTATTTTTTTTTTCCACAAATATTTATTTAATCATAATATACAATAAAATACAGAAATACAGGCAGATTCTCATCCACGATGATTGTATCCCGATAGTTTAACAATCTAGATTAAATTTGTAAAAGCCTAACGAGTGCAATGATATGGGTTCGGTCAAGACACATTCGGAACATTATATATTTTTTTTGATTCATCACTTGCATATCTGCCATGTGTATTATTTATGGATATGACCATGTGCATGTCACAGAAAATCTGAAAACTCGGTTACTTTGTTAGTTACTTACTCTATAAAGTAATTATTTACTCATAAAAGGAAATCGTTTTTTTTAAATAACGCAACATGCTTTGATGCTCCCTTTAATGCCCTTATTGCATAATTTCACTGCTACATGGAAAAGAACGTGTTTATTGAACAATGTTTTTCTTTGTTTTTGTTCAGTTATTTACCTTAACTGTGCACTATGCATTATGGTCAATAAATACTGATTATGAATAATATAAAGGTAAATTATAAATGCTAAGTAATTCACATAATATATATATATATATATATATATATATATAAATATAGTATTTATAATCAGTTCTTATTCTCTCCACAGCGAACTATCAGATCCTTCTGTCCACACTCGCAACAAAGAGCATCTCCGGTGCGCAGTGTCCAAGTCGCAGCAGCTACTCACAGGAGTTCCACAGGGTTCAGTTCATGGTCCTCTGCTCTTCTCAAGCAACATCATCTTACTTGGTCCGATCATCCACAGATTTAGCTTTTCCTATCATTGCCATGCCGACGACACTAAACTCCACCTTTCATTCCATCCAGATGATTCTACTGTTACAACCCACAAAACAGACTGTCTGAACGACATTTTAACATGAATGAAGCACCATCACCCACAGCTCCACATGGCAAAGCCTGAACTGATGGTTATCCCTGACAACCACACCATCCAGCATGACTTCACCGAACAATTAGAGTTGTCAACAATCTCTCCATCCACCTTTATCTGAAACCCTGGAGTGATCTTCGATGAGTAACTAACATTCAAGGAAACAAGAATGAAATACAGCACCATAAATCCTCTCTTTTCTCCACATTTTTGTCAAACAGCTTCCCCCTGAACAGTTTGATTTCTTCTCTATCATCAACTTCTACTTTCCTGTTTGCCTGAGAGGCACAGAGTGCATCTATCGTACCATAAACGCCATCTTCCGGCAGGGAGGATCATTGTATCAATATTTCCTAGACCCGAATGGAGAGCACTTTGCTGAGAAACCATCTGAAACTTTGTGTGAATCTCAATTCAGATCGGTGTGTAGAGTCTTTGCTCTTGTAGATGGCATTCTTGGCGGTGTTCTGCAGCCTGTACATCTGTATGCCTAACAACATCCCTGGTATATCATTAACACGGATGTTTTCAGCCACTTCAGGGTGATTCCATCAAAATGAATGGTTCAGATGTTGACTACTCTTATTTTTACACATATTTTAAGAAAATGTTTGAAATGCACTATACGTTTGTGTTGTTAAAAGGTTAAAAACGGTGATAAACAAATCTTCCCAACCGGAATGACCACCAACAATCAAGAATGCATGATTCTTTGGTGTCATGGAATCGAAATCTATAAAGATTGTTATAATGGAAGCCAAAGGGCCAGAACAATAATTGAGGTAGAAAAAAATGACAATCAGCTGCTACACAAAAACTAACAATCCACCAATGGCAATGTTGTTACTAATGTTTGAAAGGACCAAGACTGATAAAAGGCAACAAAAATTCATGGAAACAATCATTTTTCCCCCCAAAATCATGACATGTAAGATCTTGACAAATAAAGTGTAAAAAAAAGTAGTTTTAATTAGAGCTGAAGAACAGAAGATGTTTGTGCCAAAAATATATATATAAAAATATTGATCTGATTGATTTTTTCAGCAGTTCATTTTGTGGCTGTTAATCGTTGTGGCAAACTAAGCGCAAAGACTAAAAAAATATTTACAAAATCAGAACCAAACCAAAAACTGTGGTTAAATACAGAGGTATGTACTGAACCTCTCATATGCCTAAAAATTCATTGTAACATGTAATTAGATTTATGTAACCTAGGTTTCTTACACTGGAAGTATGCATTTGATCAGTTTTTACTTTCTAGAGGAATCAAACCAGTTCTGATGGCAGGGTTAAAGCACAGCAGATACCAATTAGAAAACTAAGGATTTTCTTCAGATGTAGTCTAGTCTAGGAAAGCAGGTGTTGTGTCACAGCAGCCCATAACTATTGTTTCGGTTGTGGGCTCATAAATTCTAAGGTGCATCTCAAACCGGGAACTGCTTGGCTTTGGGACCACTGTCCCATTGCCCTTCAAAGGCCGTGCATGAAAATGGCATCCAAACCGATTTAAGGATTACACTCACTCCGTGATCCCAAAAGGGAATAAGCAGGTTGGAAAATAAATAAATGAGTTACACTCACCCTTCATTATTTCCCGGATTAACATTGTCTGTAATATTGTGCAAAAATGTTAGCTGAATAATTATTTGTTCACTGGCTCAAATTTGAAGTGCACCGTAACTAAACATTTAAAAATCAGGAGCGTGATTTGACTACACACAAATGCATTTAAATACACAAGTCTATTATTTTTTTGTATGTGATTTCAATATTAAAAAGTTAAAACACAATTCTCTAAAAACTTAAGTGGTTACACTGTAGTAGACTTTATGAAGTTGCGTTTTTCGTAGAACTATGTCATCGAATGTTCCAAAACCAAGATGAGCTGAGATCTGATTGGCCAGAGTAAGTGTGACATTAGGACTTGCAGTGATTGGGTCTCTATTGAACAAAGCACAAATCATCTCGAATGGTACATAGAACATAGGACACAAAGAAAATATTGGTTGAGAATATATGTGGGAGAGGTGTACTCCATGTTATGGAGTATTGCTGTATTTTGAGTCTCTAATATGTTCCAAGGAGACATACGAGTGGGACACTACATTTATTCTGTTCTTGTAGATGTATTTGGGAATACAAGAAATACACCAAATTTCTACCAAAAAGTGGAAGAGCAGCAAAAGAAAAAAACCTATGAAAACTTAGATAAATAAAGTAGTTATATTTAAATTTGACCAAACTTTAAATATAATTTTGACTAACGATTGAACCAATAAAGAAGAGCCTTGTATTTTCCAAAGATTATCTGCAGATAAACTAAACATCAGTGTCAGTTACAACTCATTCCTAGAAAGTGATCTTCAAAGAGCTTCAGAAATAGGAGTTTTCTTTAACTGAAGACAGAAATATAGAGCTTCAATGTAGGTAACGTTGATCAGACCAGGACCACCAGGGCCTTACAGTCCCCTTGACCCACCAACGCTAACGCCTGGCTTTCATCAGTTGTCACAATCCCCAAGTTTCTTTCCTTCCCTCTTTTTCAAAAGAGCAGGCTTAAAGGAAATCACTTTTCTATTTATGGTGTCTTTTCTCCATTCTCCTCAGGTGTCATAAAAGCATAAATCTCTTCTCAGCACTAGCCTTTGGGCTAATAAAACCGCCCCTGTTTTATTAGCCCCTCTCTTGCTGAAGGTAAACGAAACCTACCACTGGTCGCCCTGCTTCAAACATAAATAAATTTGTTCCAGTGCTAGATCAGAAGATTAATGGTGTAAAAATCAGAAAAATCAATAGCTATTTATAAATCTAGCACTCCATTTTACAAATATATTAGCGAGTGGGTTCCTTTCAGTGGCTTCTGGTTCTTGTATTGAGTGGCTACTGTAAAGGATCAAAGCAACAATTTAAAAATGTACAATAGCCATAAAGATTTAAAAAAAAAACAATAGTAACATTAGTACTCCTGCCCGCCAAACCTTCTCTACCCTGGAGCCTCTACTAAAAGACACCCACTGAGTTTATTAGAGCTCTCTCTCAGCAGACCTCCAAAATCACCGAGCTGGACTCCTTTCCTGCTTGATGATCCCAAAACAATTCCCTAATCACGAAAATGTCCCCGGGATACTTAACAATAATGACAGACTTCACTTAGTCGATGAGTGACATGAACGCTGCTGTTTTAAAACCACAAGTTTTTCTGGTCTTTCGTCTACATGAGGCAATGAGGAAATCGATGACCTGACACAGGTGACAAAACTGAAAACAGACAGACCATCAACAAGGACAGCACATGTGCTCACATTGTAATAAACAATAGTGTAATCAAAACAACACAACGATATCCTCATAGAAACCAAAGCGGATGTTTGTTATGACTGTTGTAGTTTGCTGTAAAAATGTTTTTTAGATGAGATTAAACTTTATTATGTTCGCTTGTCAAAGTCATTGTTATTCGTGTTTTGCTTCGGACAAAGCATCTCTTCCTAAACAGCTCAAGCTATAAGCACCAAACTTCGGCAAGATATCCGAACCAGTCTGACTTCAGTTGCTATATCTTTTCAGACTGGCACCACTAAAGGAACTCTGGGAAATTTTCCATTGACTTAAAATGGTGTCAAACTTTGTAAAACTGTAACTCAATCTGAAAACCTCATAGAAACTTCAAACATATGTGTGGATGCTATCAATCTGTGCAAGAACATACCCACAACTGTGCAAAAGTATTGGGACCCCCAGGCTCTAAAAGGGGCTCAAAATCTACCATTATAATGGCCATGGGAAACGCCAACATGGTTTTCGGTTCATGGGATTTAGATAATCATCTCCCTGTACCCCGAAGAGAGTACTATGGCTCTTTCCATTTTAAAATGGAAAGAAAATTGTAAACATTGCATATAATCTGATAATAATGTTAATCAGTTCCACAAAAAATATGATGCACTGGCGTGTCGCTGCGACTGATGGAATGACACGCTTCGTGTGGGAAGACCATATATAAGAAGTGTTAGTTCTCTTCTGTTGAACCAATGTAAGCTGTTCAGACGCCCCTCTGAGACTCAAATGCTTTTCTGTTTATTCTAATGCATCGATAAACCTGTTTTCTTTCTGTTCATTACAATCCAGTCTCTTGAGTCTTTAATATTAACATGATAATGTAATATTTTCTGTAACATTATTAAGTTACATAAAGTTCTCCTAAATATGATATGCTTTATATTTGTTGGTATTTAAAACTTTTTTTGACCAGGTGTAAAAAAAATCTGTGTTAAACATGTCAGTAATACACTGGTACCTAAAAGATACGAATGGTCTCTCAGGAAATATTTAGCTTCGAGAAATGAAAAAAAAAATCCAAGATATGAAAAACACAAGTCTGATATCGTGATGGGCTTCAGGGTCCTGGAGTTCCACGATTATTGACAGACAATGGTAAAAGGTTCTGATACTTTGATCATTATCACACAAAAAACAATTCAAATCAGTTTTAAATCAAGCAAAAAATTATGTATAGATATAGTATTATTGTTATTTATTAAAATGAATAATGTTTAATAAAAAAACGCACGGATTAGGTGTTTTACATGTGAAACTTGCATCGAGATAGGAACGCCTCCCTGGAACGGATTAATTTCATATCTCAAACATTTCGTATCTCGACCACTGTACATTCAAAATCTGAAAGGGACCGTACAGATCTGTAAGTTCCTAGTTGCCTAGATGGCCCTCTAAGTGGAATTTAAAAAGAAATTCACTTACGTCTGATCTCACAAACGAATTGTCGTCCATGTCAGAGTCATTTGGGTCCAAGACATCCTGGAACGGTGGTAATGCTTGTGGCTTTCTCTTCTCCAAAAGTTCACCATTTGCTCTATGGCGGATCTGTGGATTGTCCTTCGAAACCTTTTTATCCAAATGATGGTGCTGTCCAATTGGAGGACACGTCTGCTGCTTTTGGGAGCTCTCAGAAAAACTGCTTTTCCGTTTTTTGGTAACATGACCCTCACTGTCCAACACAGGACGCCTTTTAGTTTGTCCCAAGTTTGAGAAGCTCATCTCTGTTGGCCGTGGTTCCTTCGACACACTCTTGGGTTCCTTGAATCCCATTTGGGGTGTAGGTCGATCTTCCCGAATTGGTTGATTCTCTTTGGGTTTTTTGGAATCTTTAAAGAGTTTTCCAGAGTCCTTGCTGAAATCTCTGAAGGCACTTTTAGACTCTTTTGAGTCTTTGGAAGGCTTGTCTTTCTGCTCCTTATGGTCCTTCATTGGTTTGTGGAGCTTGAGGGAGCTGCTGCTGATGTTGGTGGTGGTAAGAGCCCCAGTGCTTTTAGACCCTTCCTTTAATGAGAACAGGCTAAAATTAGAATGTGCTGGTACAACATGCCAGATGGTTCTACAATCATTAAAAAAAAGTTAATACAACACACAATTCAACATCAAATAATATATTATACAAATAAGCATACACTTAAATACTTCCCTTTTAATAGCACACACATCTTTCAATCACCTTCTAACTTCCATATAAGAGACACAGTTGGTGAAGTTCTGATATTGGTGAGAATAAGTCACCTTTGCCTATTTTTTAATCCAGTTGCAGTAATGCTTTTAGCTTCAAATTAACTCTGCAGAGTATCCTCAATTATGTTTAAAAAAAAAACAGGTTGGACCTATTTTCACAGTATATAGGAAAATTGATGTATTGCAGAAGAACTTATTAAAATACACTTATCACCTTTACAATAGCGATGCAAAATTCCCAATTTCCCTGAGTATTTACATGTTCTAAACTCATCGCTGGTCCTTTTGTTAGTAAAATAGGAAACAACACATTATAGATATTCAAATTTTCACAGTTCTGACCATTAAGGGCACAACACAAGCAAACCCAGACGTGAAACCTTTCCATAAACCATTTTTCACAATGATCAGGAGCATAACTCATCTGGAGGAAGGGTAAACTGGGAGTTTTTCCTTGACTTTAACGACAGGCGTTCTTATCGCCAGGTCAAGCTAACTAGCCCCCGTCAATAAGTCACTGACGCTGTAAAGTTGTTAAAGAGTCTAGACAGAGGAGCTGTTCCAACCTGTCCAGACACTACCTCTAAACAGCTTTTACGATGTCAAATCTGCTCCTTCTTCAGCTCTGGGATCATTTTTTGCTTTTTTCCGCCTAATTCGAAAGCGTCCTCCGCCTGTATCAGGTTTATTGACCTACAGATACACATTTGGTCTTTTGTTTTAAAGATTACTTTTTGAAATGTGAGTTCTAATTGCTACAGTTTAAGCATATTTTTGTTTTGGTCTTTTGTTCTTGAAAGTACTCAACTCTTTTGTGACATTCTCCATCTTCCACCGAGATGAAAGTCGTGGAAACTATTAAACTATTCAACTATTCAAAATACTGCCGTTCTTCAGTCCTGGCAATGGGAACTTTTGGCATAGATCACTGAATCTGATTAAACCGGCAGTATTTGCATATAAAAGGATTAATGCGGTTTCAGAACTATTTAAAATTACGTTTATATAATAAATAAATATAAAATAATCTTATTGATCAAATATGTTACATAATACATAATCATTTTAATTGAAAGTCCCTTGAATTTTATATGCTTACAGGCGCTTCATTTTATTACTTTTATTAAATTTTATTATTAAAAGCAAAGTGTACTACATATTACTCTTATGCAAATTTAAGCTAGACCATGTAAAATATTTATAATATCCAAAAAAAAAAACACTGACAAACAGCATTTACTGCTTGGCCCAAGGCTCTAATGCTACACTTTACCATAAAATATGATTAGGATCTTTTAAGAACCATTTTGCGCTTTGATGTGTAAATACATGTATAATATTGGTTTCAAATACATTTATTTACACAAAAATCCATGCTTTCTTAGATTAACAAAAAAAAATTAACATTTTAGTCTTGTTTCCCACATTATACTCATTCCTGTAACCCTAACCAATCCCCCTCCAGAAAACCTGGAGAATTTCCAATAATGCAGTTTTTCAGCAGGAAGTTGCATCACTTAGATCTTTAGAATGTCATCGGAAGAGCAAATGTATGTTTTCTAATTTTTTTTTATTTCCATATTTGATGATTTTGTGATATCTTGGAGTGGGTAGCACTGTGGCATTCCAGTTAGAAGGTTGCCAGTTTGAGGCTCACCGGTGTGAATGTGGTGTGAATGTTGCTCTGTGATGGACTGGCGAGGGTGTACCGCCCAAAGTGCGGTGGAGATCGGCACTGGCAGACCCCCGTGACCCCAAAAAGGAATGAGCAGGTTGGAAAATGACTGAATCTTGGAGCATCGTTTAAAAATACTATCCTGTTACTTGTATTTTAAGTTTGTGTTAAGTTTGGTGTAAAAGTGCACATATTCGGTAAATAACTGAATTTGCACAATTTCCTGGTTCTATAATCATGTGCACCATGTAGCTATTTAGCGAGTATTTGCTACTTCTTTGCTAAAAACTCACTACTGTTATACCTCGGTATGTACAGCGGGAAAAATAAGTATTGAACACGTCAACATTTCTGTCCAGGGTGTACTTCCGCCTCTCACCGAAAAACGGAAAAAGCGGGTTGGAAAATGAATGAATATATATGTGACTTAAAGCTGGAAAAAAAAATTGGCAAAAAAGTGTCAGTTGATCACAAGAAGGGCTCAAGGATGTTTCAGCTATTTTCACAATCAATTTAGTGATTAGAGCTTTTTCATCCATCAAAAGATTTAAGCTGTTTGTAGTATATGCTATTTTTGATTTATTAGTAAATCGTTTATCCCTTCCTAAACTGCCTTTTCCAGTAACCAATACGATTGGTAGTTAATCCACCTCTTTCCAATCCTGAACCATAACATCAGATGAAGTAGAGGAAGCACAGTGTATTTAACCAAAGCAGTCTGTGCAAGAGAGGCGGGTGAGAATGACCCCTGATCTGTCAGTAATCCATCAAACGCAGCGGCCTGTTTGCATTAGGAACTGTTTCCATGTGCACTGCTTTAAGAGCTAGCATACAACAGAAACAGCTTAGAGGCTAAGTGCTAGGGATGGGTGCAACTTTCCTCAAATGATTCAAGTCTGAGCCACGAGCTCACAATTCAGTCTGATCCACAATATCACTTTAATCAAACATAACATATTAACCATTACACCTTTCATGGGGTTTGTATCATTAAAATATAATTTAACCATCGATTACAACACTGGTCTGAATCAGAAAGTGAGCCGAGCAGATCTCACGTATTTGCAAACCAGGACACGAAGGGTTGTCTTCCCATCAAAGTCTACCGAAATCACAGAAAAGTCACTATATTTGTCACAGAGCGGGTGGTACATTTTAAAAATGAAGAATCTAGACAGTGCATCAAAGTAAATGGTGAAAACGTGGAAAAGCTGTTATGGATTCACACAACTTATATTAGTTTGGCATCATTTCGTCACGTACAATCACTTATAACTGAAATCCTTTGTTGTAACCTATGCCAAGTAAAAAAAAGCACTCAGAATTTAATCCACCACTAGCATAGTCTCTGTGGTGGTCGAGAGTTTACAGGATTCATTTATTAACCCGCTTATTCCCTTTCGGGTGGACAGGGGTCACTCCTGGTGCCTATCTCCAGCACACATTGGGCGAGAGGTGGGGGTACACCCTGGACAGGTTGCCAGTCCATCGCAGGGCATCATTCACTCACACACTCACACTTAAGGGGAATTTAAATTTTAAACTTTACAGGATTTAGAATAAACTGGTAAGTGGCATATGTTATTTTGTGCCATTGGTGAAATCACTTTGCAACTTTTTTGGTGACAAATTCCACTGTGAAATCTGACCAGGCCAAGAGGCTTATAAAGGTTAAAACTTTGTTTTGTGTACTTTAACAGGGTTTAAAACTTTAGCGGTTTAGAATAAAAACCTCCAAAGCACTCAATTAATTCTCAATCAGCTGGAACCGCTTGTGTTTACTCCCAAACTGTAAGTCGCTTTGGATAAAAGTGTTTTTTTAAATTCTGGCAAATGTCCCCAGAAGAACCCTCTGTAGACAAGTTTAGGATAAGAGTACCCCTGTTTAACCTGCTAGTGATGTACTAGAGTTCTTTTTTTTTTAACCAAAACCTAAATCTTTAAATTTGAAACAAAACTCACAAACGTAGAAATTTCCCCTCAAAAAATATGTGAGTTTTTTTTTTTTATAAATAATACTAAAAATGACACATTTTAGAAAGTTTCTTCTTATCAGCTGAGGGCACTATGCAGTGTAAAAAGGGGGAGAGAAGTAATAAAACGAAACATTTAAAGAGAAAAGGGCTGTCTAAACAGCAGAGTTTTAAGATTAGCTTAAAAACTTCCACAGACAGAGCTATCTCAGGAGACAGGAAACTATTGGGTCCAAAAACATCATCGATCATCAATAAAAAGGATTAGGCAGGACTTTATGGACAAACTGGAGATTTTTAAAACTACTACTAATCTCATGCAAGGTTTTCAAAGTTCTGTTGCTCACTGTTGGGTATCCACACTCACCTTTTGCACTGGGAAAGGCTTGCTCTTTTTAGTTTCTGAGAAGGCCAGTGTTAGAGAGCTGCTGGGTAATGTGGGCAGCTTCAAATGCTGCCCAAACAGAGATGTGGCACCCTCCTGCATTACCATTACCTAAACGAGAAGAAAGGAAGTGCAAAAAGCAATAAATGCAATTGGAAAAAAAAATTAGCACCAAAATAAGCTTCACATATGGCCTTTTTTGTGTTTTTTCCCATTTTCCTCAAAGTGCGCCAAGTGGTTATTTCCTGCCAAAAACCCATAAAACCATCACTTTTTGATCACACTGCTACAGCGGCAACAGTCTTTCAGTGTTTCATCTTTTTTTTAATGATCTAAAATGAATAGTTTCAATGAGTCTGTGCTATTTGAGGACAAGTGAAAGCCATCCAACAACATAAAATCTCAAAAGAAGAGAAATTTAGGTTCTGGAAAGATACCAGCGATTTCATGCTGCTCACCAAATCGAAACGTTTTTGCAAAGTAGATTTCTGAAGTTTCTGTGCAGCTAAAGGTGAGAGCATTTTTTGTTCATTAGTAATACAGAATATGGCACAGAAATAGTTGTTAACATTTTTTTCTGAACTTGAATAAATGTATGGTGTTTGGAAGAAAAGGAGTAATGGGTTTATAGTATTTCGTGAAAATAAAATGTTTAGTACATTTAAAAAAAAACTGTATATTTGATTTTTTTGGCGCTATTGATCTTTTACAGTTTGAAACAGAAATAAAAAGATTCAAACCCATTAATCTTGTCTAACTTGTAAATATTGTCAACTGAAATGTTTTGAACCTTTTGGTTGCAAAAACATTGTAATTAGGTTGAAGTAACTTTCATTTTGAAATATTTTAATCTCAATCATACTATGATTTTGGAATGTTTGAACAGTTGTAAAATGCTTGTATTTGCACTGTATTGCCAAAAGTAGTTTGACACATACGCCATAAAAGTTGTCTGCACACCACTTACAGCTACAACACCTTGAACTCTTCTGCTGTGAGCTACAAGTAGTCAAAGAGTCAAAATCTTCAATACCGAACATACCGCTCATGTCTTTATGAACCTTGTGCTGTGCACAGTACTGATGGAACCAAAAGGACTCATCCCCAAACCGTTGCCACAAATTGTCTAACATCTAACAATAAAAGGCTCCTGAAAAACAGCCCCACTCCATAATTCCCCTCCCCTTATACATCATGTAATATGTCTCCTCTGCTCATAATTTACCATGTATATCAATATAATCCATGTAATATCAAAGATTCCAACTGAAGCTTCCCTTTACCTTGGAGTCTTCTGAAGATCGTTTGTGAGGATCTCGTTGCTGTGAAGGACAAATCACAGAAAGTCAATGGAAAGTAACAGAAACACACACAAACAGCCCTGTGTTGCACTCAAAGTCTGATGGAATGACAAAATGTGTTCCAACAGCCAAAACAATCAGGTAAATTGGAAAGGTCCCCTCCTCTTGAAATTGGCATCACTCCAGCGAATGGTTTTCTCTTAATTAAAACAACTTCCCGCACAACTGCCCCTCTTCCAATAAACCATTTTGACTGCTACCATGCCTCATCGTTTAACCAGATGAGCAGCAAAGGGGCCAGTGGAAGAGGCCAAGTTAAATCTACTTTTCGACAGGAAAAGGATGCTAGTCCATCTAAAGCACTCGACTGGCACTCTCGGACTATTGGATAGCAGACGACATGTGACATTCGCGCTTTTTTACCTTTTACCACTCTCTCACAGCGGTAATAATAGAACAGGGAAACAAACAACTAATCCTAAATTGCACAGATTGGTTTTTGTTTGAAGTTAATATTAATTTGACATAAGATTGAGAACCGGTGTTGTTTCATCGTTAAATAAAGTTGGCTTTAGACACTTTGAATAAGTTAATGGTACTTTATTTCTTGGAACAACACTTCTATATTACACATATGTTCTCTTCTATAACGCTATATGTATTAACCAGTTAAACCTCAATCACCATAGCGCCATCTACTGGTCCTCAATTAATTACAATTACAAAACACAGTATTTATGTGTTACCGGAGAAGCGGAAGAAGATGGATGGATGGTTTTATATGTTGATATTTAGGGCCACAGTTTTAAACTTAAGGAACACGTTCATATTATAGAAGACAACCACATGATAGATTAAGGGAAAATACAACAGAACAATATTTGAATTTATTCTAATCTGTAGACTGACGGTACACTTTTAAAGTTTGGTGTCCGCACTGTGTGTCGTATGCTATCCAATACAGAGCGAGTGAAGAGTGGTCCAATAGTTGAACAGCGGCAGTCAAAGTTTGTAGCTAGACACTCTTTTTACAAAGATTAACAAACAGAGCTACACTGAACAAATCATGCGCAAGGTTCAGATTGATCTTTTTTTTTACAGACCCTCCCTTATGACCCAGGACATTTCCTCTCCTTGTGGACAAATGAAGCACCATAGTTAGTTGCCTTTGTAGGGCAAGAAGCAGGACATGAATTGAACTAAAATGTCAAGATCTAACACCCCCAGAGTTGGGAGGCTAAAACTGGGTTTTAGCTAGCCTATGCCATCTAGGAGGGGAGTCCCTCCAGGGAATCCTGATTAGACAAAATATGAGCAGAGGTGGGTCGATGGCATAGAGAGGCCAGAGTGACTGAAAGTCAATATACTCAGTTTTATACCGAACTGAATGGCACACCGTCCTTGGTTCAATACAAGATTGTTATGAACTGCGGTTTTCCGGTTCCTCATTTGAAAAACTCCCTTATATATCATTATTTCAAAACGTCGGGCAAACTACTTGTTTATGGATGTGAATGCTTTTCTGGAGCAAATATCAGATCAGTGACCTGCTCCTTGTGTAAATATCCAATCAGCAAGCGCTAAAGTTGGAGGAGGGCAGGAGTTCTGGTCTGTGCGACCAGTGCACAGCTCCCTCAGTCATTGAAACGAGGAGGCTTTTAAAGCTGGATACATACATCTGTTTTGCTGTCAAATATTACAGAGATGAGAAATGTCACAGATCTTGTACTTCCAAGTGCACTGATGGCACCAATTTAAGGTCTGTAAAATTAAACTGAAGAACCTTGCAAAGGGTGCATCATAACTCTTGTAATGTTCATTTAAAACAAAAAATATAACCTTTTAACCTTTAAACGTACACATTATTTTTAACCTCTTAAGCCCTGAGGCCTATTTTCCGAAAATCCTATACTTTTACTTTTTAAGGCATTTCTCAGCTTTTACAAGGTCTAAACTGCAAATCTTGGTATCAAAATGAAGATAGGTTCTTGGGGAGTGGTGTGGATGAGTTCATTTGACAGTCAAGAACACTGGGTAAGAGTAATTGATGTTAAAATGGCCAAAAAATGAACTCCGCCTAAAAAAAAACACGTTTCCTCCAATATCTCCTTATTTTACTTATAACGAAGCAAATAAACACAATCAA
The DNA here is from genome assembly GCA_007224835.1 of Danionella cerebrum. Lineage (NCBI taxonomy): Eukaryota > Metazoa > Chordata > Actinopteri > Cypriniformes > Danionidae > Danionella > Danionella cerebrum. The sequence goes on along the minus strand of SRMA01026502.1, from coordinate 314,930 downwards.
TTGTAACCACTACATGTCAAGGACATCTGTAGCAAGTTTGGTGTCCATACTACAAGAAACTTATATTCTGTAAAGGTTTTGATTGATCAAAGTTCAGGCGTAATCCATGTTGGCACAGTTTGGCACAATTTGGCACAATAATTGAAATATGGAAAATCTTGTCCAAAGCTTCAGCTACGTTCATAGTCTTCTTTTCTTGCTTACGGGACATGATTTCAGCAAAAAAAACTCCTAAAGAAACGCTGTAAAAGGGGGGTGTAAGCTCATTTACGCCATCTTCCTGCGCTTTTGGGTAACGTTTCATTCACAGTACTTCCTAGGTTCTAAATTCCTCGCGTCTCTACCCCCCGACCATCTGTCCAATCCGGGAGCTCTATATATCGTTAAAAAGCTTGGAATCTAAGGAAGCCAATGATATCCACCATTTTGAGACTGACATGATCACAGACAAATCACAGGACGCGCAGCGTGGAGAGACCAGCTCTTATGCACGGGGAGCGTTTCCATATTTGGTGATGTTACGCGAGCACAGACAAACAGAAAAGAGCCAAAATGGAGTTTTCGCAAAGCTATCGACCGGACATAACAACAAATGGACTTTTATCGCTATGGAAATAACTTTTTGTTGAAAAAACGGCAAAGGTAAGACAAGATTTACATGCTTGCTTGGTTTTTTGCTGGCGTTTTTTTTCAGGGAACTTTCGCTCCCTGCTCTGAAATACTTTGCGCCATGTAAATGAGTTGCATATCGCTGGATTCAACTGGTTGTTAGCTTTCATTTGATGCCATGTTTTGGACATGTTGTTGTTTATTTGCATGGCGTTCGAGCTGTGGTTCACGAATATGAAATTGAATTAGATACGTTTTTAGAGGAGTTTCCGCTGAACACAACAGTATTTAATATGTGTGGGTTATTCTCAGGGTTCGTGAGCTATGAGTGAAAATGTAACGCACAAGGGGGCAAGTCCCCGGTACCGGGGACTCTCTGGCTTAAGAGGTTAAAATCAAAATTTGCGTCATTCCTACTTAATTCCAAACAGTTGGTGAGCACAGAGACTTAAAACTAAATATTATGGTAGACACATCAAAAATGAACACAATATCATCACATTCATAAACAAAATGACAATTTAGAAAACAAAAAATAGAAAAACAAAATAATCATTCAGAAATAACAATGGTAAACATAAAAACAAATGATTGAAGGCTGTTACACACCTATGCGTTTAATTTTCCGTCAAATAATTAATGCACAGACAATCTCCTGAACACTAGATGCCGCTTCAGTGAACTGCAATTCACTCCATGCCCCATGGTGGTGCAGAAGCAATTCACACAGGTTGTTTATGGAGAAGGATAAGCGATAACTTATCTGTAAAAAAATAAAGACAAACTATTCGTTTTCTGGAAAACAAACCACTTCTTATTAAAGCTGGTTTCAGGCCTGATTTTTAGCCCCGATTTTGAGTTTATGCCCAGAACCGCAAACAAATCAGGATTCATGCAGACATGTGACAATTGCACAGATTGAAGTACAAATAACTCGCTCTGTGAGTCACAGGCTGGCGAGATGCTTCTCAGATATCTGTGTCTGTCGACGAGTCACAAACGTCCATAGACAGCATAGACGGCAATATAAACAGTGGTTTCGGTTCAAAAGGGAGTTTATTTTCGGTTTATTTAGACCCAATAAATGAATTAAAAACTGGTATGCTCCCATTTTGATAATAATACAGATTCTAATCCCGTGTCTAAAAACAAAAAAAAAAAAAACGGCGCGTTTCTTGAAAAATGATGCATTCTTTCTTGCTGGTGTGTATAGTTACATTAGCGCCGTGTAATTAGGCTAAATATTTGCTGCATGCAGCCCCTGCATAAAAAAATGCATAGGTGTGTAAAGGCCTTGAGTCCTATAACAAAACACAATTTCTGAGAACATAAAGACAAACCAGACAAAGAGAAAAGGGCAGGTATATCTTAATAACTGTTGCATATTGAGACATTATGCAATCATGCAACTCCAGTGGTGACATCGACATTATTTCATTAATTCATGTGCGCTAAAAACTGTGCTTTGTGTCAAATGCAGCATTAAATGCAAATGGAGAGGAAATATGACGGCTACATCAGTTTCATTTTGGGTCCAGTACAGATGTCAGATACAACCAGCTTACGAAATGAATGACTTACAAGCGATCCCTAACGTTTTCTATTGTGACATAGTATTTTCTGAATTTTCTATTTTCTCTAATCATGTTTTTGTTTTCACTTTTTGCCCATTGTATGATGACAAACATTTATTTATTTTTAACAGGTGCCATTCACTTAAAGGTACCAGAAGTACAAGAAATTTTAGAATTAGTAATAAAAATAAATCGAATTGTTATCAATACCAAGACCAGGCTGATAACAGCATATTATTCTGATTATATTATAGATGATGGAATTTATTTATACAAATAAATAAATAAATAAATAAATAAGTCATAGCTACTCACCCCCCCGGCTTTGAGTAGCTTCCTGCGGAAATCTTCCGTTGGGTTGTTGAACGTGAGCTTCTCACAGCGCAGATGATTGACAGGTGGATGGCCCTCTAGGTGCAGGAACAGATCGTAGTCAAAGCGCACTTTTTTTGGTTCTTCCTGGAAGAAATATACAAGAACATTTCATTCTGAAGATTTTAAAATGGACTTCCTGGATAAAAACGCTAAAGAAACTAAGGCAAAATACCTTATTTTTAAAGTAAACTTCAATAGGCAGAATGAATCCTGCGTATCCCGATTCTTCAACTTTATATGGTGGATCCTTGCACACTGCCAGAGAGAAAAGACAGTTGGTAGATTAGGCATCAAGCATCAAGTCGAAACACCTTGAAGCTTAAGGTACAAATCACAGATTATTTGTTGATAAAAAAAAGTGGAAAACATTATCCAATTTTATTTACTTCCAGGTTTCTACTTCCCTTGCTTTGATCAGCCACACCCATTCCACAATTACAGTGGCATTTCACAACAAAATGCCATGGTACATGATCCTGTCTACCTTGCTTTTATTATGGTGCAGATGTCCTGTTCCACACCACCAAATCATAATGTTTCCACCACCATGTTTAATGAGGATTTTCTCGTTCCGATCATTCCGAATCATTCAGATGTTCATTGGCAATTATACTTAAAGGGGTCATGACTTTGTTTTATTTGTAAAATTTGTTCACATTGGTCGAATTGTATGGGAAATGTGATTCTTTTACTCAAAAACTGACGTGTATGCAAAGTTGAGTCTGATGGTCAACGTAGATGTGAGGGAGTTTAGAGTGATTAATTACGAACAACTTCAGTGAGCTATCAACTTTTTATTAAAGCTATATTGAGTTGCAGCAATCCCCAAAACATGCGTCTGTTTTTATTGGCTGATCTGATCTGAAGTGTCTGGACGCGCTGCATGGATTGAGCCAGAGATGCGAGGCAGAAACAAGTGATATTAGACAGTTTTTCAGCAAATTAAAGACTTGACAGAGGCTCATGTTTCCAGGGAGTCACCAGAAAAACAAGTTAATGAATAACTGAAATAATTTTTTGTTAAACGAGTTGTGACTGTGTTCAGTGATGACCCAGATGTGAACGTTGGCTGATTCGCCCTTGTAACACACTTTAACATGACAAGTTTAATAAAAAATGTGATTATTAATGAAAAAAGGTCTTGTTTTATTTTGTGAGTTAAAACATTCAAGCAAAAGGAGAAAGAGAACTCAGGAAATAATTGTACAAAGCTGTCCCTACTGGGATTTGAACATGTTACAGGTTGTGCCACATATACTTAGCAGGTAAGTGTCATGGTAAACAAACTTCCTTGATTGGCGTTGCCCATTTGTGCTAGCAAAATGCACGGAGCTAGCAACAGTCTTTCCCTGTGTTTGCATGTTTGTTTCCAAATATCACGAGTGAAGGTTTTGCTTTTGGGAGAGGGATAGTGGGACTTTCATGTCCAGCCTTGACATAACCATTTGACTCGTGTGACTTCGTCAATAGCGTGAATAAAACCAGACACAACGTTGTTTTTTTGTTTGGGAACGATTTGTGATTCAATCTCCTCTTTAAATCACTATAAAAGCCCCAAAAAGGCTCAACATGTCACGATCCTTTTAATTTATCTTCCCAAAGTAGGACATAATATTGCTATGTGCATTAAACAATGGTGAAGGAATGTATTTCAGGCAAAGAAAATGGTTAGTTTCCAAAATTCATTGATGCCCATTTATAAAGTGTATGAAGATTGATGACTGTGAAACAAAAAAGTGAATTTCTAATAAACAATGGAATAAATTACATGGTGAAAAGCTGCTGTTAAAGCCTAAAGAGGCTCTTAAAAGACTTGTTCAGACTCTCACGGGAACTTATTAGCGCTTCGACATACAGTTGAAATGACCTAGAAGGTGTCACAACTCTTTTATAAAGCAGCATTACAGCTGTGAACCTCTCTCTTGTCGTTTTAATTTACAGCCTTCATCAAGAGACACCACTTCTTCAAATACACCACTCCTAAGTGCATTTTCTTAGCTTACACCAATCACTCATCATAATCACACTAGGTGTAGTCGGATCAGCACAGACACTTTCAAATAGTGACCCCTTCCTTTTCAAGCTAATTTAAATTCACTCATTGCGCATCAAGTACACGTCAAGAAACAAGGAACCAAAACATCAGGCGTGGTCCCAATTAGAGCTTTCATCTTCAGACACACGGGAGTTTGGGTCAGGTGACAGCCCATGGGGACACTTGTTTGTCTCGCTGTACGAATCCCAAATGAGCTTCCAAAGAGCTTCAGCAATTAGACCAAACGTACTGTTGACACTCGCAGATGGCCTTGAATGGAGAGAGGAACTAGTTCTTTCCATTACCCATGTTTAATGCAATGACAGGAACTCAATAATAGCTCCCAGTTAAACCACTATTCGCATTTGCTGCTGCAAAAAAAGAGCTGAAACAGCTCCTTCGAAAAACTATACTGCAGGATTAAAATATAATAATATAATCACACTCTAATTTCAGATTTCACTTTCTCTCAGAGTTCAAACACACGTAAAATAATGAACAGGTCATAAACATATCTAATAGATTCCAAATAAGGATTTTTAAGTAAAAAGTGGGTGAAGCTTGGCTGTACATCCCGGAGTGTTGAAATATTTGAAAGACGGTGTGACACAGTTTAAGACGAACAGAGCTGAACTTGTTTTCGGTCTCCCTCTGTAGTCTCAACTTTACATCTTTGGTGTTTAATGAAAAGGTCAGGGATGGCAGGGTCTGTGTGTGTGGAGCAGGCGGACGAGTAAAGAGCAGAACACATTCATTGAGTTCCAGTAGAAACACAGAGATGAGAGCCAGAGCAGATCACGCTTTCTCTCGATCGCTTTCGTTCTCTCTCATACACACTACTCCATATCCCATGATCAAACAATGGGGCGAGCAGAGTGGGTTTAAGGTGTGGCTTGTTGAAAAGAGGCGTGAGAAACCGTTAATGCCCAAATGTAGATGTGCTCGTGGAACAAGTCCAATGCTCCCCATTCTCCAGTTCTCGTGGCTTTCTTGAGAAAAATTTTTGCTAAAAATCAGCAGTTTTGACGTGTTGGTGACCGACTGCTCGAAGACACAGTTTAGCTCTGACTTCATCACTGAGAAATGTATAACGCAACACCTTGAGTACCAGTCTTAACTCCAAACTAGTGCCTGGGCTTGCAACTTTACGGGATGTGTGAAGAGTTAGTCGTCATTAATAATTAATACACTGTGTGTATCTCATAGTCGAGCTCATGAAGAATTAAAATACAGATGAGTCAACAAAGCGTTTTTAGAATTAGAAGCGTTATACATCCATTTATTTTCTTTTCAAACAGAAAGTTAGAAATCACAAACAAAGAAAAGAAAATATAATCTTTACATCCTGTATATCGTGGCCTTTATAATGCTCAATTCAGATTGTTTTCTAAAGAATTATTTTGAGCCCTGCCCTGTGATGGACTGGCGACCTGTCCAGGGTGTACCCCCACCTCTTGCCCAATGTGCGCTGGAGACCCCTGTGACCCCAAAAGGGAATAAGCGGGTAGGAAAACGAATGAATGAATATTTTGGGCCTATTTCCCTTTATTACAACAGAGCAGATAAAACAGCAGAATGACAGTAAGAGAAGCTGGTAGAGAGAGGGGGTTGCTGGGAAATGACAAGGTGTCGATTCGAACCCATTGTATTGGCTGGCATCTTTAAAACTTATACCTCTCAACACCCACCCCTCTTTTTGAACATGGGTCCGAAAGAATGGCTGTAACTCTCACATTTTATGGGTTACAATACAATAATTGAAATATGGAAAAAATCTTGTCCAAAGCTTCCGCTATGTTAATGGTCTTCTTTTCTTGCTTACGGGACATGATTTCAGCAAAAAAACTCCTAAAGAAACGCTGTAAAAGGGGGGTGGAAGCTCATTTATGCGCTTTGCGCAACTTCCCATTCACAGTACTCCCAAAGTTGGAAATTCCGCATGTCCTACCCCCCGACCATCTGTCCAATCCGGGAGCTCAATACATCATTGAAAAGCTTTGAATCTGTAGAAGCCAATGATATCCACCATTTTGAGACTGACAGGATCCCTGACAAATCACAGGACAAGGAGTGTGGAGAGACCTGCTCTTATGCACGGGGAGTGTTTCCATATTTGGTGATGTTACGCGAGCACAGACCTACAGAAAAGAGCCAAAATGGACTTTTATCGCTATGGAAATAACTTTTTGTTGACAAAACGGCAAAGGTAAGACAAGATTTACATGCTTGCTTGGTTTTTGCTGCCGTTTTTTCGGGGAACTTTCGCTCCCTGCTCGGAAATACTTCATGCAATGTAAATGAGTTGCATATCGCTGGATTCAGCTGGTTGTTAGCTTTCATTTGATGCCATGGTTTTGGTGTTTCCGTTTATATTGTGGATACATATTGCACATAAACAAAAACTTGGTCATGAATTATACTCTGGATATGTTGTCGTTTATTTGCATGGCGTTCGAGCTGTGGTTCACGGATATGACATTGAATTAGATACGTTTTTAGAGGAGTTTCCGTTGAGCACAACAGTATTTAATATGTGTGGGTTATTCTCAGGGTTAGTGAGCTATGAGTGAAAATGTAATGCAAAAGGGGGCAATTCCCGGTACCGGGGACTCTCGGACTTAAGAGGTTAAGACACTAGTCTGAAAAAAAAATGCATAAGGAGATGTACAGTTTGAAAAATTAGTTGCGTTGGGAAAGATGAGACGAGCAGCCTTGCAGTTAGCCTTAACCCTTAGAAGTCCATGAGGTCCTCTGTTTTTAATTGGGTATGAATGACACAATCCACTTAATGTTTAATTTTGACCCCAAATATAATGTGTAGGGTTCAAAAAGGTTATTAGTTTTAATATTTGTGTTTTAAACTAACAGATCACAAGTTATAATGCATAATTTGTAAATCATAGAAAGTAAATCATATTTAAATGAGATAAAATGATCTGAAATGTGATCATTTCAGTTTCATTTTAAACCCCAAGTCTGTGCCATCTAGTGGTGAAAAGAAGAGATAACACTTTGACAGAAGACCTGTCATAAGGGCTGTCTTTGGTTTTTGGGGGGGATTTATGAATCTCAACACATTACATTTTTGTTATAAAACATAAAACCTTTTGTCAAACAGATTTGTAATTTTTGTACAATTTCAGTATAATTGTGGATTTTTTTTGTAATGTAAGGCACAAAGAAACTTATAAAGATAATTAATTAGAGCATATTGTAAAGTATTAAAAAAGTCTCCAGACTTCTAAGGGTTAAAAGCACAGAGAGCAAAATAGAATCATTTCACCAGAAATTATTTTAATGCCATTTAAACAATGTTTTGTTAGCAATACCATATTGAAAGATAAATTTAGTTTTGCATAAATGGACCAAATAAACATATCTTGTTGAAAAAATGTCTTCCACTTTAAAGGAAGCATGTTTTTTCTTTACCTTGCTAAATGGCTAGAAACACACAATGCCTTGACTGGTCTCCAAGGTGTCCAAACATGAGGGTTTTTGTGAAGCGAATTGTACTTGGTCTCTGATTACAATCTTTGTCCAAGTGGAAGATTCAATGACATGATATCCATCGGTAATACCAGCAGAAGAATAAAGATTAAACAATCTCTGCGAAGAGTTGGACCACCTGCCTGGGTTCAACCGAGGCCAGAAGCAAAAGCACGCTGAGCCAGAAATCCCTCTGCAACCTCATCAAATATGAACAGAACCTAGAAAAGATCAACAGCGACTTACTAATGACAATCTGAGCTATGTAGCCAGAAACAAGGGGAAGCAAATAAAATCTATGTAAGAACCATACACAGAGAAATATCTCATGCTTTAGAAACACAATTATTCATTCAATGAACATACATTGAAGGGAGGGAGTAATCTAAATATGCTTTCTATTTACTGAAAAAGTTTTTACTTCACAAGAACTATGTCAGGTTTCGTTTGCACAATTACTTCGCTTGTTAATGGGGTTAGAACCCACAGTTGTGTTTGATTCAGATTGGTACACAGCTGAGAGCTCTCTGTGTCAACTGCCCGCTTAAAGTTCTCTCTCTTTGTAATATTGGAGCCATTTGCTATAGTAATTTTTTCCCCCAATACTGCACACACAGCACCTCAAACTGACAAAAAAACAAAAACAAAACTGTTCATGCCTTTTTTCTTTTTTAACAGCTGTAGCCTTTATTGATTTTTTTTATCTTTTCCTGTCCCGCTTAGTAGCTGCCACATAGGGGAGTAGGTGCTTCATGTGAGCTGGACAGTTTTGTTATCTTCAGGCGAGCGAGCACCTGATGTGGTGTTCCCTCCTCTGGATGAAAGCAGTGAATTTATGTAGTTGTTCATTTACTTTTTTCCATGGACCAGTTTGCATTAATTACGTCAGGACAGGAGGGTGTGAAAAAGAAATGAGGGCTGTAGACGAGGGGGAAAGATTCACGAGTGTGAAGAATACCAACCTGAACATACAATATATGTTTGTTACAGTTTGTGCAGTAGAGCTTTCATAGTTTGTACATAACTACACACATATACAGAAACCCTACCTAGAAAGCCATGTAATACTTCGTGCAGTACAGTTTTTGCAGTTTTGTACATACATGTATAAATTATACATACACACAGTTAATGAACCATGCAAAATAACAATGAGGTCAGTTATAAAAGAGACTCTAGATCACGGAGGGGTAGTATATACATATATAATACAAGGGAGATCATACATAATACATAGTTCTGGTTCTCTGTGGTTCTGGACTCAGAAAACCTACCCCCAGTTTAGCACTTTCCGGAGAGCTCCCGGCCTGATGGCCGTCACCATATGCTTTAATGTCTGGCACCTAGTCTGTGGATTATTCGTGCCTTTTCCTGTTTTTGGATTGTTTCTAGACACTCTGCCTGTGCCTTGTTTGTGTTTGTTAGAGCAAAATATACAATCTCTTGCAACTGAGTCTATTTTGTGCTTTTTGGAGATGCGCATTAAACATTTAAAAAAAAAATGCGTAAATTAAAAAAAAAAAAATATCACATGGTCCTTAGTATTCAGACCAATATTTACCAAGGCATAATGGAAGCCCTTTCATGCACATGCAAATAGATAAATTATAATTGCAATAAATCAATGAATAAAAATGTAATTATCCAAGAAGTACAAATGTATTACATAACTGTAATAGTTACTGACCATTTAATATTTTTTACATTTGAAATGTTTGTAAACACTGATCTATTGTTTGTAAATAATTTCCAAAACAAAACTAAAATCTTATGCATCATAGAATATCTCTACATAATCAACTTTGTTTATTCACTAAACAGATCAGATGCAAAAGTATTTAAGTGACTTACGAATACATTGCATCATTGTATTTTACAAACATTTTCACTTAAGCTCCATTTCAGTCATTTCACCTCCACCTCCAGTGCCATATAAATACATACATACGTACAGTAGAGGTCGACTGATTTATCGCTGTGATATTAGGTATTTTTTCATGTTTTGGCATCGGCTAATACCCATGTTGAGTAGCGCAAATTTAAAGTCAGGCACATCAGCGGGCAGCCATGTGTTATTGATGCAGTGAAACATGCTGTTGCCACATGTGAAGGACCCCAAGCCAAAAGAAGACAGTCCTGGGACATAAAGGTATGGCTTCGATTGTAATACGTTAACGTCTAATGGCCATATATTTACTATACATTACTGGTAATCTACGAAGAGTTGCTTCACATAGTGAAAGATGTAATATTATTCCATATTTAGATTGTTTAAGAACAAGGTATAGAGCTGCTCTATAGGAACAACTTCTGTTGTGATCTGGATATGATGTATAAAAGAATAAATAAATGATGAAGTGATGTGTTCTGATTAATGACTATATGTTGTATGTTATCATAATAAACCTGTCTAAGGGATTAGCACAGTCCTTACAAACAAAGCTGTGCAGCATGACGTGTTTTAATTATTTTAATTACTAGAGTATTTTAATTTGGTTTGTAACTTGAAGCAATCTGTTAACAACAAAACAAAAACAACATATTAGTGAATGTTTTTTTTTCAATTAGAACACTTTTTCAATGGTTATTGTATTCTTTGGATTTTAGACTGAAGGTAAACTACTGAAACGCTAACTATAAATGTTTCTTCTGTTTAGTAAATGCTGTCTGATGGCTGTTATTTTAAACTAATTTTAGTAGTTAATAATTTTATTTTTTAAATATATTTCAGTTTAGTTTATTTTTACTTATAAAGTTGTTCTTATTTATTTTGTGCAGTTTAAGTCACTATTTAATAACTGATGGTGTTTGGTCAAAAGTGCAGCGCAAGTACTTACTTTTATGATATTTTAGCAGAAATGAAGGGGAAATCATCCTGATACCAGCACTAAAAATAGGCAAAAAAATAAATAAATAAATAAAAAAATCGGCAAAACTGACCCTGACCTCGAAATATCAACATCGGCTATAGAAAACCAAGATCAGTCGAACATATATACACATACACACACACACACACGCACGTACCTGGGCTACAGAGAAGCAGCACTGGACTGTTGCTCAAATTTTGCGTGTCATTCAGAAATCAAGGTGCCAGAGTCTGGAGGAAGACTGGGGAGAGGGAAATGCCTGAAGTCCAGTGTCAAGTACCCACAATCAGTGATGGTCTGGGGTGCCATGTCAGCTGCTGGTGTTGGTCCACTGTGTTTTATCAAGCCCAAATATTGATCATGCATTCAGAAACAATTGATATTGTAATAAATTCTATGAAATTGTAGAAATTCTTGATGTTGTAACACTTGCAGAGCCACTAGCCTTGATCCTTTCATTAGTTCAAATGTGAACCAGAAGCTGTGCTTAAAATCTCAATGGTGAAACAAAAGAAGAGCAAACATAATGAGGACCTCTGTAACCTCCTGCCCAGATTTAAGATAATCACCTGCCTCTGTCAATAGATCCGCACGCCTCACAGATCATTGGCCTGTTGATCAAGTTTTCATCCATCCACAGCTAATCAACCTTAAATACAACAAAGCTAGCACTAAGTTGTCAAACAGCTAACTGTTGCAAGACGTTCACCCCAAAACCTCCAAATTGCTCAACAAGTGTCTTAAAGCCCGGTCTGCCTCATTAAAGACAAGTAGGTAGCTTTCAACCGCAGTGCCCTCACTGTGACTTGGGACTCCTAAAAAGCTCCCATTCATTTTCTTTAGAAAGCCGGCTGACCTGGAATAACAAATCATTTGTGATGTGGAATCTGTCGCTCCGTAATTGGTCCCAGATTCAAGAATCACATTGTCAGCAGCCAAACTCTTGAAAATACTCAATACTGCAGCTCTTAAAGTGATCGCAGCGGCTGGAGGAAAATGTCTTTATTATGTTATTATTATCCAGAGCATTGTTCAATCAAATCCAATAAAGTCTACTAAAACCACCCAGTGGCACCAAATATCTCACAACCAGCTGCGACTCCCCTTCTAATTTTGTAGAGTGAGTCTTTGGTAGGTCACACTGCGATTTTCACATGCATTCACGAGCCCTGATTTGCCAGCAAGGCTTTTCAAAACCTGTCTGTGACTCAAAATCGAGGCTAAAATCAGAGTTTGAACCCGGCTTTAAGCAGTTAAACTGAATAAAAGAAAATAAATTAAAGAAAATGCCAAGAGGGGCTTCCAGTTAGAAGGTTGCCAGTGACCTTCCTGAAGGAGTTTACATGTACATTGCCCCGCCTCTCGGCCAATTTGCGTTGGAGATAGGCCGAGAAAGAAGAAAGAAATAAATGTGTATCTGATTTCTGTGGATTAACAGATAGATCCTCTAGAATCCCAATCAATAATTCAACTGTATTTGAAGGAATATGAAATGCTGGTTTGTGTTTTTTATTATTACAGTCTAGATATTTGTTTGTGTATTGAATAAACTATATTCAGGGACGTCACTAGGGTTGACAGATAGGGGAGCTTAGCCCCTGGAGGGCTTCTCGTACATTGCATGGGGTGAAATTCTCATTCCTTCTCTTACCACAGGTAAATGTTCAGATTAAGCAACAATCGCTGCTATCAACGTGCAATCGCTGGCAGTGTGTACACCGTGTGTTTACTACTGCTGCCTCCACACTGTTGTCTTGGTCCAGCTGCTTATGCGGCCGCCTACCACGTCACGCTTGCGCATGCTAATGAGGCATGATGGGAATCACAACGATAATAATTTTGAAAGCGAACTTCAGTTTAACTCGCTTTCTTGCTGGCTCGTGTTCGCTGCATGTATGCACTTATTTAAAATATATATTTTAAATATCAAGATAATAATAATAAATAAAATGCCGCCCCAAATTATAGGGGGGGCTTTGGGATATTTTAGGGAGGCTGAAGCCCCCCTAAATTATGGCTAACGACGTCACTGACTATATTGCTATATAATAAGCATTTTTAGATTTTATAATATTAAGTATCATTTTGATTTGAAGAAGTTAAATAAATAGTTAATTACCAAAACGAAAACTGTTCAAATGTTTTAGATTAATTATGCTAATAAAATACTGCCATCCACACTGAAATAAAAATAAAAGAAATGTATAATGAATACATAAATTGAAATAAATACAGAAATTAAATGCTAAAAGATGGACTTTGTCACACAGAACGTTGTAACTCAACACCTTGTTCATGGGAACCACTTAATGTCACAGAGTCCAGTGAGTTTTCAGCCATGGGGTCTGATCTGGACCCCATGCTTCACACTCACTTTTCATTCTCGCCACATTCTCACTAAATTTTATTGTCCAGAAAAATGAGATTCTCAATCAAGAAAAACTTCTCAACCCCCAGTTTACCCAGACATTTGTTGGCCGAGTCCCAGCCCCCGTAGAGTCACACTTCTCCATGCCATAAACCAGCTGTGCTTCAAGCTCACAAATGGTGAACCTCAAGCACAATTTAGGACCTTTATACACATGTACCTGGTTTTTGCCAGCCAAGGTGAGACGCTTTTCTATCACCTGGGAAACGTGAAAACAGCTAAAACAATTGTTCCGTCACTGATTTTATTACAAAAACCAGCATATAGGCAGACGAAATGAGGAGTGGGTTGTTGTTTTCTCTGCTATGTTGGCCTAAGGGGGTTGCAGACTGCACGATTTTAGCCTCGATTTTTAGTTGCAGACAATCCGATGCGACTGGTCAGAACAGTCAGATCAGAGTTTGTGTGAAGTACCGCAAATTATCTCTGGGAGAGTCGCAGGCTGGTCGTGAGATGTTTGGCTGCTAAATATCTGTAGCTGTCGCCGAGTCACAATCAAAAAACTCAAATAATGTCTGTGATTACCTGCAGCCAATGAAAGAGCAGCATCCAGAGCAACTTAACATTTCGAAGGAGATACAAAGGAATAGACGGCAATATAAACAGTGGTTTCGGGTCAAATGGGGCCTTTTTTCTGTTTATTTGGACCTAAGAGATTAAATAAAAACGTAAACACTCTCATTTTTTATAAAAATACCAGTCTTGAGCACACATGACTCCGTTCTGTTTTCAAATCTTTCTCGCGAGTGCTTGACTGTGAGACACACTTTTAGAACATGGGCAAAGTTCTTCGTGATTCTGTTTAAAGTCTTTCCATGTGAAAGCATCTGTGACAGACTGAACTCGCCTTTACAAGATTAAGGCCTCTACAAACCGATCCGAACTGAGATTTGAACATCTGGACCGAAAACACCAACATGGACCGAATCACTGAACGATTGGTCAAAAGAGTGCAGAACTTGTTTATCATGGGAAGTCTACATGGTGAGAAACAATTTCCAATTGTTTTCATGATTGTTTGTTTACAGTATAATGCTAAGCATAAACATGTTTTTGAAACAAGTCTCTTCTTTTTAATTAAGGAACAATCCACTTTTGAACAGTACAATAAATAAAAATCAAACCAAATCTTATCCACATAAGTGTGATCTCACTCCCTTGAAACCACTTTGTAAACACAATCAAGAGTCAGAGTGCGTGATATAATCCCAACCCTAGTCATTTTGGCCAATCAGATACCTCCAAACTGTGATTGACGGCTTCCACATGAGGCAAAGCTGTCCACACTCAGCTTTTGCTGTCCCCAAAGATGCCATACCCTGCATCTTCAAAAAAA
>SRMA01026502.1:127532-299902 GCA_007224835.1 Danionella cerebrum | reverse complement strand
TATATATATATATATATATATATATATATATATATATATATATATATAGTTACAAAACGCACCGCCAAGTCAAAAGCACCTTCTAAGTGTTAATACCAAAAAAGTGTCTTTTGAACTCACACAGTTTACATTTTACACTGGGGCAGTGTTTAAATAGCTCCTCACATTGACACCAGCAGTGTTGATTTAACACTGTGAATTTGGATCTTTGGGTTTTCAGGGGCTTGTCTTTCACATGAATGCTTTGTGTCAAGTTTCAAATGAAATGGCACACATTTATTTACAAAAGCACAGGAAAATGACATATTTAAACTGGGAATTTGCATGCTTTGTAAGCATTGTCATTGTGC
Source organism: Danionella cerebrum (assembly GCA_007224835.1). Taxonomy (NCBI): domain Eukaryota; kingdom Metazoa; phylum Chordata; class Actinopteri; order Cypriniformes; family Danionidae; genus Danionella; species Danionella cerebrum. Next base: position 299,552 of record SRMA01026502.1, on the reverse strand, counting down.
AGAAGGCACTGGGGATTTTGTTCTTCAGCTTCACTGAAATATTTCATGTTTTCACAGTAGATGATGGGATCAGTAAAGTAGTTGCTTTTGATGCTGAGGGACATTGAGTCGTCACTCCGATATCTACTTCATGGCTAATCATGTCGCTGCTCCTCTTCAGCTCACTGCATATGTTGCCAACTATTCAATAAATGATCTAATGTTGAGAGTGTATGTGTGTTTCATTTCCTTTTTGTGTTGTCATATTCACAATTGTGTAAAAAAAAAAGTTCTCACCTGCCATTGAATCTTCAGACTGGTTTCGCTAACTGAAAACACTGTGAGCTCAGACGGTGCCACATCTGGATTAGACTGCAATGTCTGCATCACACTTGATGGCTGACTGAAGGGACTCGAACCCACAATGTTTACCTGCTTCATCCGAAACCTGACAGCCATAGACATGACAAGAGACACAAAAAGAACACTTTTAATTCCCTGATCCTGCTCTTGCCTTCTCAGACAGGATAACAAATCTCTCAAGTCTCTGATCATCTCTAATCCCTAGAGGAGATAAGCGTGCTAAGAATCAAAAATCGTTCCAAGGGACCTTGACAAAATCAATTAGGGACAATAGTGAATGCGAGAAAGAGTGAAAGAGAGAGTGAAACAAAACATAGAGTGTATGGAATAAATGCTGGGTAAGCAATTGCTGGGTGAATGCAAGTTAATGACCACACACCACAGTTCTAGAGAGCTATTCAGTAAAGTAAGATAGCTTTTAGTCATAGCATAAGCATATTAAATGTATACAAATGGTATACAAATGTGTTTTACCAGAGATTTCACCAATTGTTGCTGGGTGAATGTGGTGTAAGGACGGATAAAAGCTATTTCCTGAACAAAGACTATAACAATGACTGTAATCTTGGCAGGTTTTCCTAAGTTCAGGTGCAGGGGAGGTTTTCTCGCAGTGTTCAGAGTTGAGGTGAGAGAAAGGTGAGCTGCAGGTCACAGAGAAGCACAAAGAGGGATGCTTCTGCGTGTGAATGGCTATGAAGGATCAGCAGATGCATCTATCCTGGTAGTTTTACATTTTGTAAACATATAAACAATCAAATGAAAATGTGGCATGCTGTTCACAAGTATGCTGTGTAACGTTAATGTTACTTTTTACTGACACCCTGACAAATAAAACTAACCTGGCTGGTAAAGCTAACCATTCTGACCTGCGACCTGTTTTCTGGGAATCAATGTTTGTAAATAAAAGGTTTATGTTGAAAGAAACATAAACTCTGCTACAACTGCCAGAAAAATTGTAAGGGATGTGAAGGAAAAGCCATAAGCTGAAATACAGGGCTTTCTTTAAAAATGTGGCTGTTTCAAGGAACACTATAAGGAGACACTTGAAGAAAAATGTGTTGAATGGTTGAGTTGCCAGAAGAAAAGCATCACTACACAAATGCCGCAAAGGAGTCTGATTATAACACACCAAACAGCTCATATAAAAGCCTCCAAACTACTGGAACAAAGTGAGACCAAAGATGTAACTTTTTGGCCATAACCATAAATGGAACACCATCGACGGTGTAACATTGAAGCAGGTCACTGATGTTTTGGAGATGTCTGAGCTCAAAGGCACAGGAAATTTGGTCAAAATTGATGAGAGGATGAATGTAGCATGTAAAATGTGCACTCATCAGCCCGGAAGCTGCGCATGGGACGTTACTTGACATCGACACCACAATGATCCAAGACCAAGTCCACGCGTCATTGGTTACAAGAGTTGGAGGCTTTTTTCGGCAACAACATCACTGACAATTCCCTCAAGAGACTTCAGCTTATCATCAGCAATTTTGATAAAGTATGTAAACTTATGAACACAACGGTACTCTTGGACAAGTGGGACATAAACGTATGCTTTACTATAATTGTAAAACTTTTATAAACAACAAAATCATAAACAGTGCAAACCCACTCAGCCCTACTCTTTATGTTTTGTTGCTTTTAATGAAACTTTTTGTTATACTTTAGGATCATTCTGGTTTAAAGGTTTTGTTATTAGTTTTTTGTGACAGCGAGTAAACTGCTGATAAATATTGAAACAAAGTTTGAAAGAAGTGGATGGAGAGTAAAATAGTACTCATTATGGATTATATTATTATGTATTTATCTTTTTAAATGAAATGAAACAGACACTAAGCTGAAAACTTTGCAAGAGCTGGATTTAACTGGCAAAGGAAGGCTCATTCAGGCTTACCTGTACCGAGTGAAGGGGCTCAGATTGGGAATCTCCAGAGTGTCTGTGATGGGGGGTCTGTCTCTCTCATACACAACTTTCCAGTCCTGCAAATCCAGTCCAATATCTTCCTCTTCTTTATCTACAGACCCCACCTGCAGATTCACAAAGAAACAAAATGGAGACTTTACGGACACCCACAAAACTGCTGATTTAAGCCAGTTTTTATCTACAGCTTTAATCTTCTTATGTACAGTGATATACAAAAGTTTGCTAAATGTTCTGTAAATGTTAATGACTTTCTTTATAAATCATTGATCACCTGAAAAAGAAAGTGCAGTTAAATATATCATATTAATATTTGAGAAACCTGTCCAGGGTATCTATTGGCCTCTCGCCCAATGTGCGCTGGAGATCACCCCCGTGACCCCAAAAGGGAATAAGTGGGTTGGAAAATGAATGAATGAATGATGTTATGTGCAAAATTAGGCATGTGCATTAAGTTAGGCACAATTTTATTGATTTTAATACCTTTAGCAGTAATTATTATTAAAAATGCCTTATTTTGTTATATAATAATAATTCTTGCTCACTTTCCATAAATTATATAAACTTTATTTAACTCATCAGATATTAATAATAATAACAAAAATGATAATGCCTTCATTTTATAAAGTGCTTTTCCAGACGCTTTACAATTTTCAGAGCATTATTCATTCATTCACTCCACTTTCACACACTGGTGGTGACCAAACATGGCTGCCTTTTCGCACCTACGGCCTCCTGACCACCACCAAACACACCCCACCAGTTACACACATCCGTACAGGGCAGTCTGGGTGGGGGCCACAATGGCAGAATGAACCACCAACCTTCTGGTTCTAGAATGACCAACACCACCAATACACCACTCCATATGATATATTTAACTGAAATTTCTTATCCAACAAAAGATTTAAGAAAAACTGTGAAAATTTCCAGGGATGCCCAAACTTTTGCACAACACTATATATTTGAGATATAAACCATTCATTCATTCATTCATTTTCCAACTCGTGTATTCCTTTTTGGGGTCACAGGGGTCTTCTGGTGCCTATCTGCAGCGCACATTGGGCAAGAGGCCTCAACAAAATCGATGTCGTGGACGCTTCATTAGTTTTATTCTTAACTTTTTATTTCCAACTGAGCACATTTAGATCTTTATGTACCTCTTATTATTTTAAGCCATTGAAAGGTGTCATATTTGGACATTGAGAGCCTTGAAGGCATGCTGAAAAAAATGTATTAATATTATTGTCAAGTATTGTAAAGAATACTGCACATTTTTTGAAAAATAACCAGCATGTTATACTCTTTACCTTTCAGATTCTAAAAGCAACTATAGGGAACTATTACACAGTGCATTCATCCTACGCAAAAAATGTACAAACTGCTATACATGCTTACGTTTTGTTTGTGCCTAATCAAGTGCTAACTTATTTAGTTCAGAAAATATTGGAAATAATTGGAGTTTGCACTTGAAATGAGTATTATTTTGATTCAACATTGAAACCGAACCGCACTGATTGGCACTTACGACTGTATTGCTTTTCTAGATTCATTTTTATTGTTTTCTCTAAATCAAAAGTGTGTTGGTATGGATTTATAACACTGACATATATGCAGCAGAAAGGTCTGTTTTTGAAGCCACCCTTGATCTTCATGAAGCCATAATGAAGTAATGAGCTTATTAAAGTAGACGGAGTATTTCAACCAGTCATTATCCACAAACAAAACAACTCATCTTTTCAAACACTCCACAGCCATCGTGACTAATCCGATTCAGTTAGCTCTTTCCTATCAAAACCAAACATGAGCTGTGAAAAGAGGTCATTCTAGATGTAGCCTTAAGCTCACGCTAGTTAAAGCTTCATACAGAACAGACAGGAATAATTGTAGCCTCTCTTTGACCCTCTGACCATTGCTGCTGAATAGTTGTCAGCTTATTGGACAGTGCTCGGACCTTCTAGCAGTCCATATGATCAGTTTTCAGCAACAGGCTTTAAAAATGAATAAAAAATACGGACATAAACATAATTTTACACAATTAGTTTCAGATGTTTAATTTCTGATCTACTTATCGAAATTGGACCAGTTGTGGCACCATAGAACACAATTTAAAATGTTACTGGTGTAGAAACTGGTGTAAATAAGAGGAACAAAATAAACTGTGCAGAAAATGAGTTTCCCCCTAACTGATTCTCGCCAGAAGCAGTAACCTTTCAGGTACTTCATGCTGCATCTCAAAATGTATGAATCTGAACCAACTTTCACCTCACCAACAGATCAGATGATCTCTAATCGGCCCTCAAGAGTTACCAAGATCTCCCCCTCTCTAATGTTAAATGCTCTGAGTGCACAATTGCTTGTGGTGCTCCCTAGTGGGTAGATGGATACACGTTATTACAAATTAAACTAGGCGAAAGCGTTCTTAGCTTTACGGTCTTTAACAGAATTTTCGCAAGAATTGAATTTAATAGTTTGCAAGTTGTCCTGTTTTTATTTTAATTCAGCTTAACTTTAATATTTGTATATAACATATCGTATAATTATGATAACATTGTGATATGCATCATTTGCAGAGTGTGTACCAACACCCATAATAAACTCATTTCCTCTTCCTAAAGCTCATATTACTCTTGCACTCAGTACTCTTACAAAAGTGTTTTAAAAGAAATTGGCTCAGGTTGTTCCAAACATCTTGGAGAACTAGATACTTTCTCACATACTTCTGCCCCTCATGAAATCCCACACACTCTTGATGAATCAATAGATGTCAGAATGTCCAGGATTTCTTCTAATTCTTTAAGCTGAAGATAGTTTGTAATTATTTTGGCCGAATGTTTGGGGTCATTGCTCTGCTGCCTAATACATTTGTTGCCAATGATAGACCTCCCCTGATGGTATCCCATGCTGGAAAATTATCTATCGGTATTTCTCAGAATACAAATACCCAAACCTTATAAACATTCCCCCCCAATGTTCGTCGCATGCAGACACTCATTATTGTACGAATTTCTAGGCCTTCGATGAACAAACTGTCTTCTGCAACAGCCAAATATTTCAGATTTTAACTTATCAGTGCAGAGCACCTTCTGCCATTTTCCCGCTTTTCGTTTTCATGTATCTTTGAGTTCCTTGGCCTTCCAATGCCAGAGGTAAGGATTTTTGTATGCAACTCTTCCATGAAGACCAGTTCTGGTCAGTCTTCTCTGGACATCATGAGTCACCGTCCAACTGGTTTTTCCCAGTTCTGAGATCATGGCACTGATTTCATCTTCTGATTTCAAAGGATAAATATAACTGCAAGCAGTGATACGAGGCGAAGCATATAGAAGGCAAAACGTGAGCATCAAACAGAAACACAAAGACATTTCAATGCTATTCTAAACAAAATGAAATAAAACTAATCGAATTCAAATAAATTGAGTAATTTTTTGACCAGTAGGTGGCACTCTAAGTAACTTATGTTTTGGGGTTAGTCTTAGGGACTGCCAACTCACACCAAGTTTGGTGCCAATAAGGTTGCAGAGATACAGCCTAAGACAACGCCATCAAAATCGTCATGGCTGTTATCAAAAAATGTAACTGTAACTGTAAATCAGCATGACAAGAATAACTTTTTTCAACTATTATATCAATAGTTAATAACTATTAATAACTATTGCAAACAATTCAAATTTAGCAAAGGTTATTAGCATTTTTCAAATTTGTCTATATCTTAAGACCACAAGCTGGCACTGGGCTAAAATTTATTGAGTCCTTTTGAGGCGTAGTGCCAAAAATGTATGCCAACTTTCAGATTTTTAAGCTTAAGCATTTGTGAAATACAGTGTTTAACAATTGAAATATTGGCATAATGCTCCAAATGCATTAAGTTTTAGGATTTTGAACCTCCGATCGCGCTTGTTACGATATACACCAAGTTTGTTGTAAAAAAAGCATCATTATATAGTTATAGCCTTACAACCAAAATGTACCATCACTAATTATTGAAAATGGTTTGACGAATCAAAAATCTACTTTTAGTTGACACAGTTGGTAGATGATGTGTACCAAATTTCGTGAACAAACGGCCAAAGAGCAGTTAGCAAAAGTAGGTTGTTCAAAACAATTTTCATGGTGTAAAATGAAGTGATAAAGCAAATTTGGCTTGTTTTTGTTTGTTTCATTATGGTTCAAAGTTATTTGCATAAACACACATGAAAATTTGGCCTAGTGGTAGCGCAAGAGGGTTTCCTACACAAGCTTCTATTGCCGAGCAGTAAGATTAGGATCCTCAAAAGGACAATCTGTATAAAACTACAAAATGCCCGGCTTTGTGCAAATGAATCTATAAGAGTGATGCACGATTGAAAAACAAAATTTATATATTTTGCAAACTTAGAAAAAATAAACCGTCATTATGTGTATTACAGAATGTATTTTTTGTTTACAGAATTGTTCACGCCTGCCTTTTGCGCAGTACTGCATAAGTCATCAATTCAAACCAGACATCAATACTTCACCCTCGCATTGTGAATCGAAGGCCTCATTTCTGCAGCTCCCCTGGCTTTTATGTCTCCTCGATTTGAAGTCAGCACTTCTACTATTACTAGATGTGTTTTAAACATGAGAACCTGAAGATACTTTTCCCATCTCTGAATCCGAAATGTAAAATTGGGAATCTTCATCAAATGAGCAAATGTTCCTATAAAAATATAGATCCTCATGTGCTAATGGCGCTACAAATAATTAGAGCGAACAGAGGATGAAAAAGGCAGTCTCTGTTTTCAATATCATAACTCATACATTGACCCAAACAGCTCTTGGAGTCTATGAACTCCCGCTGTGTTTAGTGAAGCCTTGTTTGAGCAGAAGAAAGGTGAGCAGATTAAAAAGAGAAAGAGACCGGCTACAGAGTACAGCTGTGAGGAAGTCAGCTGTAAAAACCACCCGGCACTAACTGATTTCTAACCCAGCGACTTAAGACCCCATTAGCGCCACCTCAGTAGCTCTAACCTTCCTCTCTCTCTTCTCTCATCCCTCCATCTCACTCGCTCTCCCTCGATTAAACAGTGTTAAAGACAGGAGTGAAGAGAACGGAGGGAGGATTCTCATTAGGAGGAGTTTTTCTCTTCACGCTGCACAGCGCTGGACGTCAGCCAAGATCGGCTTAACACATATGCTCTCTCTCTCTCTCTCTCACACACACACACGCACTCGCGCGCACACCTAAAGGACTGGCATCTCCGTGGACTCCTCGTACTGTCACATTTCAGGCTGTGTGAGGGTGCATGTGTGTGTTGCATATGTCTGCGAGTGTTTTTTCTCCGGGGGAAGATGTTTTAGTGCAAGAGCAAGCCTGTTTTTCCCTGGAGATGAAGAAGCTGCCAGACAACAGCATCTTCACTGGAGCACAGCCTGCCAGACATGCATGTAACACACACCCACACGGAGAGATACACACACATTTAAACTGATGAGCACGAGCCCAGAAAAGTCAAATTCCGAGGAGCAGTCTCCGATAAGCTATAATTGTCGTTGGTGGAAAGCTAACCATTCGGCACAAGGGAAATTACAGTTCATTGCAAAGTTTTGAGGAGAGAAAAACTGAAACTTTTACTGAAAGGAATGTAGCCTTCACTGCTAAATTAATCACTTTCCACAAAGAAAAGTGCACTTGAACAAATGTAACTATTGAACAGCCAATTGTACAATTGAGGGAGATGGCACCTACATTTTTCTTTCCAGCAAAAAAAGTATTAATTTTGAAAACATTTGAAGAAAATAACAGCTATTCAGAGCCCACAGTAAAGACAAAGGTGCTATAGATGTATTGAGTCGTCTGAGGGACACCTTGCAGATAAAAAAAATAGACCAAATTAAAGTTGAAAAGGATCTCAAAAGTCAAAAGCAAACTGCAAAAGTGGTCTGAGACCTGCTCAGGGAGGTGGTTTTGGAAATAAATCCAAACGAACTCTATCATGAAGACGAAATAAACATGAAGACGACAAATGCATGCCTTGTGAACGAATATAGCCACTGTCCTCGACTGTCCAAGGCATTATGGGTTGGTGTTTGTCTGTTTACATGGCAGCATTTCTCATGACAGCTACCGTTCATTCGCATCGTGCATCACAAGCGATTAACACAAATGATAATGTGAAAGATACCGAGGGTCAAAATCAAAATCAAAGTCTGTGCATCTTAAATATTTTGAGATGATCGGTGGTCACAAAAGAGTTGAGTACTGTAAAAAAAATGTATTCAGTTTCCTCCATTCACACAATTAAAAGATATACAGACAAAAAAAACATATTTAAAAAGGATTGAAAAGAAAACTGATGAAGCGTACACACCTGTCCTTCTACGATCCATTTAGAGATGGCGGTTTTGCCATCACTCCCAGGTTGGAACCTTATAGTAACAGAACGAGGGCTGATGTTGGAAATGATCAGATTGGAGGGTGGGCCAGGAAGCTCTGTTCACCAAAAAAACAAAAAAAAAACATCAATGCAGCACACAGAGAGAGGCGCTATTAATTGAAAAATTTCTACATTTCCAGAGTTTGTTTTCTCCATCCTGTGTGTTCATTATCCTTCAAAGGCAACTCTTGTAAATGGCCCCATAACTCACTTCAGAGTCGATTAGCTTCTGTGTACAGCGCTGTTCATTGTGTTTGTGCATATGATTAATTGGTAATTAAAAGGATTGATAATGATATTTGGGGGGCTCATTCAACAGTAGATAAAGCTCGTTCGCTCCTGACTCCGCGGCGTATCAGCGGGAGATAATGAGTGTAGCTTGGCTTTTGGTCATCATCATTTATTTCATGTTCTCTCTAACATTCGCGTACACATATGCGGCGGACCCAAGAGCTTCATACCGACTCAGTGTGATGTATTACAGTCTTACTGAGTGTGTCTCGGGTGGCTGTTGTGTGTGAAAAATGCTCCCCACTGCGCCATGCAGAAATTCTCTCTTCTTTCAATACGCCGACCATCACTGCTCCCCAAGGGAGAGTTTGATGCATTAAAGTGATGTTAGCATTGAAGTGTGTTTGTATGAGAGTGTGGAGACCTGGCGGCAGTCCTGTAGAGATGGTGGAAGAGGTGGGGGTGCCCGCGCCTGCCTGTGTCACAGCAGCCAGACTTAGAAGGTACGTGGACAGGGAAGTGAGACCGGTCACTTTGAAGGCCAAGGTAGAGTTGCTTAGCGTCTGGGAAACACGGGTTTCATTCTGAAAAGCCTCTTCCCAACTCAAAACGTAACCTATGGAGAGAGAACGAAATTTCTGAGGTAACCTGGTAATTTCTTACCTCTAGCACATTTTATTCAAGTTCCTCTGTAAAAAACACATCAGATGACAAGTGTATTAAATAACATCATGGTTTCCATCCACATATTTTTATGCATATTTTGGAATAAAGAAAAAAATAACCCTGAATAGAAACTATAAAAAGTAAAACTATGCACATAACTGTGTAGAAAATAACTGTTATCCAATAATTGTGTAGAAACTTTGATGACATTTACAGATTGTCTTAAAAGAATAAATTATTATTATATTATATATAATGATTGTGATGTCTTCAATCAGATAAAAGAAAGCGAAATGTAATGAAATGGAAAACATAAAAATACCTGCCATTTTTAAAATACAAAAAATGAAAGTACCGGTAATTGCTTTCATTTCATGTAAAAAAACCCCACAAAAATTCAGATTGTTAAAAATATTCAACTTTTTGTAATTATTTTGATGGTAATTTTATTTAGATTGAATATAATGATATAGATTTTATGGTAATGAATGAATGAATCAAACAAAAACGAACTAATTGTTTACATGCCTCACCTGAAAAAAAGTTACAGTGGTACCCCGAGATACAAACGCTTTGAGTTATGAAATGTTCAAGATACGAAAGGTCTCGCTGGAAATTTTTTGCTTCGAGATGCGAAGAAAAATTTGAAATACAAACAACTACATGTTGTTCTGCTGTATTTTCCGCTTGTTTGTATGATGTCGCGTAGCGCTTCCGGGTTCTTGCGCTCCTTTCTCCCAGTGCAAAAAGGGTCTGATAAAACACCCCCCATGACGCAGAGGTGCTCTCTACAGTACGCTCGTTACTGACTCCGCTTGTGCTTCGTGATAATTCGTGAAATATCTCGGGAAAGTTAACTTTCATACGTGGTGCTGTAATGTTTTCTGCCATCCGTTCCACCTCCTCCGACACATCCCCTCACTCAAGGTAAGGTTTCACATTTGTGTACATATCACGTATTTTGCTTGTGTTTTATTCTGTTTTATTATCATTTATTACATTAACAATGTGTAGATTTAAGGATTGAAGAAACGTTACTTGATTTTTCTCTGGTTTTCCATTTTTTATCAACTTATACTGTTGTTTTTGAGAGCCGTCGCACAAGTTAGGTGTTTTACATGAAAAACTTGCTTCGAAATACAAAATGTTCGAGATCCGAACGACACCCTGGAACGCATTCATTTCATATCTCAGGGTACCACTGTACTTAATTCTAGATAAATTAGAATTATAGATAATGGTCTTTTTAATGCATGAAATCTCTCCTCCTGTGATTATTTTAAAACATATTTAAAACATTTTCATGGATATAAAAGATACCTTTTTTATTTTCAAACCTACAGATTTAATGAATTTAAAAGTCTCCTGTGATTAGATGATGAGTTAGATTACCTGTGATGATGCCGTTCTTGTCCTCAGGCTCCTGCCAGCTGATCCTCAAGGATGTGTCTAAAATGTCAGTGAAGCTTAGCTCAGTCACGGGCCCTGGTTCTAAAAACACAGAGAGGAAATATAATTACGAACAAGGGTCTCAAAGATTCCTTTATTGCTGAAAACAAAAAAGGACATTCAGATGAAACTGTGTTTTTTTGTGATTCTTTTATCCCAATAAGTCAATGGGATGAAATGCATGAGGTTTACCAGAACACATGAACAGACTAAATGGTACACTAATAAATGATCTTCAAAAGTAAAGTGGGCTGTCCTTGAAAATGAAATCTATCTGACACATAATTGCCTGACTCACCAGCATCAGGCAAACGGTACACACTGAAGATTTAATGAATTTATAATAACCGGAGTTTATGTCAAGAACAAAACATGTATTAGAAATGTAAAAACTCTTAAACCCTTGAATGGCAATAAACACAATCTATGTAAAGTTTTTTTACGCATTTTTATCAGTTGTTTTTAGGTTCTTAGCAGTGAAGCTGTAAATGCACCTGTTGTATTTGTTTGAGTGAAAAGTATGATATTCTACAGTGTCTGCAAATGAAAGCGATGGCCGCCCAAAGAAATGTTATGAAAGCGCAACCACAAGATCAATCTGTTCTTATGGCTGTGCTATTACCGCAAAAATGTAGTTTTTGCAGCATCAACACATCTTTACAAATCTTTGTTTGCATTCAATTTTACACACAACGTGTGCAAGTGAAAGCTCCACCTTGTGATCAAAACATAATTGACTTTTGCTAATAACTTTTTTTAGCTTTAGCATATGGTCAACAATATGGTCTTGATTTCCCCCATTGATTATGTTACAACCATGGAAAACATTTTTGCTATAATTGATGGAATTTCCTGTTTGCAAAAACCTGTTTTAACTCCTACCACACCATTTGTCCAATTTTCTAATCAAAAGCCTGAGAATATGGTGGAAGTCATGTAAAGCCGGAATAACGCACACCATTCTGATGTTAGTTTGAATATGAATATCTCCATATCCCAATAAACCAGGCCAAGCGTCATAGCATTGGAGCCAACTCTGGCGTCCAGCTTCCCATATGCGCAAGAATACGCGACGAAGAGGAGGGTGGTCTTCACGGTACAAATAGAGGGCTCCAGAAACTGTCTGACATGTTCACATCACTAAGAATCATCAATAAAGAAGCTTCATTTGTACTCTGCTTTTCTGTGCTGTTTGTTTCCTCAAGAAGAAGTCTCTCTCTCTCTCTCAGCAAGGTGAAGGCTCATTTCCAACACACTAAACATTAGTAATCCTGTATCTATGCTACACTTTAGTAAATCAAGACCAGACCTGGTCTATTTCATAATGACCCTGATCTGAGTTGGCCTGCAGAGGTTCATCCCTAATGGTGAGGAGAAAGTCGTCAGTACGTGAGCTGACCAAAACAATAGTTCACAACAGTTGAACCATTGTTTTCATTAAATATCAGACACTTGCTAGAAGAGCTAGATTGTTATGGGAATAAGGTACATGGCTGTAGGAAATACGTTATTTACATAAAATACACATTTTAAACCTTCAAAGCATCATAAAGAACCTCAGATTTTCCTTGTCTTGTTCTGAAAGCGCTGGTAGACATGTATTCTTATTTTCAAAATTAGCTTAAATTCAGCAGCAACTTGGATGCTTTGAGGCCATGCAATCTAAAAGCACATGTTTATTTATTTATTTTTTTTTTTACTTTAAGTTATCCCTTAAAGGAAACATAATCCCATTAAAGCGTCAAACTTCTGCAGGTGTTTCTTTCGAAAAGACAGCAATTTAAAAACAGATTCAGAAGGTTATTCTGGTATTAAGCCAATAGTGTTTTAACTCTTCCACGTTCACAGCGCCGCAAACAAAGTGAAACATTGCGACTGAAACATTACAGCCTGATGGCTTCATTGTCTGAAGGACTATCTAACTGTGACAAATCACAAAGTGTGTGTGCATCTGTGCGTGTGAGTGGAACAAAGCTTATTATTTGCCATGCGGTACTTTATGGATGCGTTAAAACCACACATGGAAAAGGATTACCCTGCATCATCAATCCCCAATCCCATAATACCCCAACAGAAAGCTTGTTGCCGTGGAAGCGTTGAATCCAAGATGCAAATGATGTATTTCTTGGCAATTACCCTCATGAGTTAGCCGTCATTTAGTGGTTAATCAATCATGCATACACACTCAACCAGACAATAGATCAGACGGGCGAATATGTCTGCGGTGAGAGAAGCACATGCGGTGGTTAAAGTGAGCGGTTGAGGCTTCGATCTCATTAGGTCTAACACATGCATGGCAAAGCCTCACGGCCTGGACTGTCATGTAGTTTTTATCGGAGCGACACACTGACAGGTTCATCAATCACATGCTTATTAGAACATATGACTCCATTCAACTCACTGCAGTGCAGTTCATTTTCATCCCAGTTTTTATGGTTAAGTGTCACTTGTTATCATAGTGAGGTCAAGGTTTAGCTCCTGGTTGCTGCAAGATGATGTTACAAATATATAGCTACCACTTCAACTCATGCATTATTCAAAAGAGCTTTAGATTATTAAACTTTAGCAGTTTTAGATTTGAATCTTTATATACTTTGCTCAAAAATAAAGGGAAGACTAAATGAACACATTCAAAATCTGAATGAATGGAATATTCGTAGTAATGGATTACATCATGGTTTCCCTGTACCACGCAATGGAAACACTTCATGGCAAGTAATGTCTTAAAAAGTATTAAATGTGGTTTATAATACTGTGTTTTTTGTGTGTACATTTAATAAATATTAGCAGGTCTGATTTAAAAAGTATTAAATGTGGCTTTAAATATTGTGACAACTTAAAAACTGCAAATGGCATATTTTAAACTATTTTTTTTTTAAATTTAGTACTGTTGGAGTTCACTAGCTGTGTCAGATAAACGTTAGATGATTTGTTACTACTCCCAGGCTCATCACAGAACTTTCATAGTCACGATCACTTAACGAGCCTCTTATAAGAAAAATGCAGCATGCACCAGCCCTATAGTCAAATATTGCCAGATGGCTGCTCAAAAAGATAACTTTCTTTCATGTACTCAGTTTTTATCTATGATATGACGCCGTGCCGTAAAGCGGTTTCATCGCGTCACTACCATATGGGAAGACCGCAACGTAATCCATGACGTTTGCAAATCGTGTACAGACAGAGTCAAAATCGATTTAAAGTGCTTAAAATGATTCTAAGGTCTTCTACACACCAATCCAAATTTTTGGTCCAAAGTTTTGTGCGACAATGTGCCTCGAAAAAAAACCATGGGCACCAAACCAGTGGTGCAGCTTCACACTGCTTGGTTTTTGCAAGGAAAACGACTATTGAAAGCTGGCTCTTTGATGACATAAAAGAGCCGCTCTAAGTGTATCCTTGCATTACCACCAATCAAAAGTGACCAAAACATCAGCCAAAAAGCATAGGAACTTAGAAGTGGTCTGTTGCCACCACCTGCAGAACCTCTCCATTATTAGGGATGTCCTGCTAATTTCCTTCGATTTGCACTTGTTGTTTATTCCCTTTGCACAACAGCTTGAGAAACTGATTGTCAATCAGTGCAGCTTCCTTAGAGGGCACTTTAATTTGGCAAATTCTGTTGTTTAAATGCCCCCAGTACACTTTTGACCAGTGTTTTTCATAAATGTTTTTTGAACACTATTTAAAACACATGTTGTTCTACATATGGTACAAAATATGTAAAAAAAAGGATAAAACATTTGCCAGATGTTTTTTTTTTTCAAAGTGACTTGTCCATCCTGTGGTGTGGTGTAGTGGGGGGTGCACAGGACACATATACCTGGTTGCATAGGGTTTGAATCCCAAATTCCCATCCTGCCCCATTCTCTCTCCTCCTCCTTTCCTGTCACTATCAACAGTCCTTTTCGTTTACAGAAAATAAATAAATAAAGGCTACAGCCAAAAAATGATCTCAAAGTGACTGATGATGGACAACTCTTTCATGCTCTGGAGTTTAAACAAAAAGGTCACAGAACATATGCTATTAAATCAGAAACCGGTTTAAAAAAAGGCAATCGGGAGATAATCAGTGAACAAACTTAATAGTTGTAAAGCCTACCATTCGATCCTGATTCGAAGTAAGTGGACAATGTTTTGTATTACACAGAGTCCAATTTATAAGTCTGGATTTTGTCAAAGGCTTCTGTGCAGACAATGAAATTGGAGCAAATGATGTAACACGCCCGTTAAATAATGAAGAATTTTTTGAGCAGCAAAAGCCTGCTTGTATGTTTCTAAAGAACAAGTTAAACAACTCCTCAACCCTCTGAAAAAAAACCCTACACAAATTACAATTGTCTGCAGAAGGATAAGATTTTGTTGTAAAAATCTGCAAAAATGTAACAAACAGCTCAAGATTATTTATATTTGAAAGCATGACAAAAAAAATTCCAGTATCTCCCCAAAATGGTGTGTTTTCCTGCTTTCAATTTCGCCTTATTCTATTCACATTCAATGAATCAACATTTACAGTAAACCCAAACATGTTAAAACAACTTGCCAATCTAAAAAAAAAGTATCTAGCCAAACCAAACAGGGCAATTTTCCTACAAAATGCTTTTTCACAGGCTTCTTTTAAAAAGGCAGAGATGCAAGACAGCGCGTGCATGTTGTGTTTCATCGTATGTTTATGATTGAGCTATTCAAGAGAAACAAGCTCCTGTGGCTCGGTGGTGGTGCAGAAGACCACATGCTGCCATCGTCTGATGGAAGTGCCATTGTGTCTTAGTGGCTGCATGCATATTTGCACACATGTCCAACACTCACACACACTGTGAGGCAATCGATAGCCGGCACATGTGCATCGACTAACGGGAGCTATCCTGCTTTTATAATTGCAGGTTAGTCAAAGCCTGTGAAAACAACGCATGGGTGGCCAACAGATATTCAGCCGAAAGACTAATCAATGGCCATGCAAAAAGCACAATTACAGAACAAATTACAGTATCTGCAGAGAAAGGGCCAAATTTCTCATCTGTATCGATTTAAGCAGCTGAAAAGTCAAACAAACAGGGTTGTTTTTGCCCAGAGAGCTCTTTCTCAAACTATTTCAGACACTTTTCAAGTAAAGAGGAAGGTGTTTTGTCGATTGTCTCCAATTAAATACAGACAGGTTGTCAGTAAGAGTGTGTGGGATTCTGGAAGATTGTGAAGTATGATTTCACATCTCAAGAGTGCAGGAGGGTCCCCGAAGGAACCTTCATCATCTCAACACCATTCTTAACCTCACCCGTTAATAAAAAACACTGACAATCAGTGATGATTTCTGGAGTTTTCCTGGAGTACAAATATAGCATAGTACTTTTTGACACATGAGTGTTTGAGTGAGACCAGCAGGATTCCCACAGATGCATAATGTTTTACGTAACCTCCTACCAATGCCCTCTCTGAGGGAATGCTCTCCCAGTTCAACTTGTGATGAAAATAATGAAGAAGAAGAAAAAAAAAACACCTGGAGAAACATATGTCCATTCAGCTTTTTAATGGTTGGACTCAAGTGAAAAAGTAACATGCTCATTGAAGTCAAAGGTAGGGCTGAACGATATTCTGTTTTGACATCGATATCGCGATGTGCGCATGCGCGATAGTCACATCGGCGGAACTACGATGTGACGGTAGAAGCCCATGGGGTTTAACAGAACAGTAGCATCATGTAGCAAAGCACGAGTTTATTGTATGGCTTGTTGCTGGGGTGACATGTACGTTCCGCGTGCCTCCACAGTGATTGTGAGCCATTCACTACTAAAAATACGCGATGAAGAGGTGCGACTTTGCCAGTGTGACACCTCATAGAGGATGACATTTGTCGGGATTTCCCGCGGGTCTCGTGATTCCCATGGGATTCTTGTGGGATGGGATAAACTTTTGTTATTAATCTCGTGATCGGGATGGGACAGGAATAAAAATCAACGGGAGCGTGCAGGAGCGGGAACACCATTAATAGATTATAATTTTCTGTGTTACACGGAATACCATGGAAGTAAAAAAAGAGCATGTTTTTTCCGGGTCGGCAACAGAAGTGAACCCTTTAAAACGGAAGCTGTGGCCGGCAACAAACAGAGAGAAACAGACCTTTCACCAGGAGGTCAGGAGAGCAGTGACAGACGAGTGATTGATTTCCTGTGATCACTTTAGCAACAGTTTAGCGGAGATTTCACTGTAAATATAATATTTATACTGTATAGAATAATATAACCATTGTCTTAGTAGTAGTAATAGGTTTATTAGTGTCACAATTTTCTCTCAGTTTTTGGATATTTTTCTCTGTTGGCTTTGCACAATAAAAGTTTTGGCACCATTTGTCTGTTTTTTTAACATCTTGGGCCCTGTAAATGTCCTAGAAGCGGGCAGCAAAAACATCTTAACAAAGTGGAATTAAACCTGATACTGCTCTTTAGATAGAAAACTCACAAAAAACTTAAATGTAAAAAGTGTTTTTGTGCTGGTCTTTAGGGTACTCACTGTCAGCGTGTGTCTGAATGAGCTCTGGTGTGCTAGCAGGTCCATCTCCTGGAGTGGTAAAGCACAGCACTGCCGTTTCATACCATGTGAACTTTCTTAAGTGGCTAACGTAACCATAGTGACGTGACCCATGGAACTCAGGGGCAATAGTCACCATGGTAATGCATTCCGGGCAGTGTTCGGGCCACACCAGCAGCTGTGTGATAAAAATGCAAAATGATTAATTTTATAATTGACATCCGAAATCAACAATAGCATGAGTCTCAGCTTTGCCGTTCATACAAACCTTGTAGCCCTGGTTGATGCCATTGATAAATTGCTGGGGTGGCGGCGTCCAAGTGAACTTAATCGTTGTGGAGTTCAGAGCAATTGCCTCCACGTCTTGAGGGGGTGCTGTGGGAACTGTAAAGTGCAGGGAAATTGTCAGTCATCCTGTGTCTTTGTGAATACTCCATCTAACACACTATGCTTTGTATTAACAAATGCCAATTTTGAATGCTGTTGCGCCAAGGGAAGTGAACCCTTAAAGCCGACCAAGATGTTAAACTTCAAGTGAATTAATTTAGTTTTAAAAAATTTAATTGCACCTGCAGTCACTTCAAATCTGTTTTGTACTTAGTACATTTGCAAATACTATAATATATGAAACAAATCTTACAACCTTATTTTTACATTATGACTTTCATGGTGGAAATGCAGCCGTGCTGGAAATTTTAGACCACTCCATGATTTCTATGTGGGAGCACTTGCAAAATCACAAGGTGATCAAATATTATTTGTATATATGCACCAGATGTGGACACTTTGCAGAGTATTTCCTCACTGCTGAGCTGATTCCAAGATGTAAAAACCTACTCAAAGGCTGTTTCACCATTCATACACACTCAAAACTTGATCATTTGATCAAAGCAGCATGAATAATCACATACAAATATACACACTCTCAAAGCCTCTTTTGCAGCCTATCAGTGCTTTGCAGCAGGCCTGGATGGGCAGTGAAAAAAACAAGATCACATTTCCATAAAGACTCAATGCAGCTTAGACCTAATGTGTTTAAAATGCCCCCTTTAAGGTCAGGCCCGGCAACTTCAGTACATATCAGATATTGCTCAATTGGATTGGGCACTCTGATTCGTCCTGCTGCCCTTTTCATTTCAAACAAAATCACACAATGGCACAAGGTTAGATTAGTGTGTCTGGAAAGCTGAACCAGGACACAAAAACCCAAAACACACACGCACACACAAACGCTTGAGTCCCTTTTACTGCGGAGTCCAGGTCTCCATTAATCTCTGCTGAAGTATCATTACACTGACGTTAAATAACATGAATAATCATAGCTCAGAGATCTCAGAACCCCCACACACTTCCTTGCCATACACACACACACACTCATGCCATAAAGCAAATTAGTTTAATTAATGGTCTACAGTCACTGTTTGCCCAGAGTCCATAAATTTGCTCTTCTTAGAAATAATCTTTCGGTTGGCAGATCTGAGCAGTAAAGCCAGCTAATGGATTTTTACGGTTCCCATGGTTACTCTACATCCTTTATGATATTGGTACCCTAATGAGAAAGAGGGTTTCTGTGACCTGAAGTCAGACAATCACTATTGTGAAACATCAGGACTTTTTTAGACTGATGAATGGTTTAAAGTATGTTACCGTTTCAGTAAATGAGTGAAAGCAGTAAAACAAGCACAAAATAATGTTTAGAGTTACACACGATTTGGGATGAGGACTTTATTTTGGTGACTGTTAACACAGAATACTTCTTGCTGAACAGTTCATGCCAGTTTTGATCTGAATTCAGTGGCTACTAGTTTATGGTTTAGTTTAGGTTTATTGCAATTACATCTCAACCTTTAGAAGACCGGGGAATATTTGAGTGTTTTTGCTACTTTACATTTGCCCTAATACGCTTCTTTTTTTTTCATTACATGACACAATGTTTCCCCAAAACTATATTAAGTTTTGTCTTTTTTACAAACTTGCAAAAATCTCAAAAGTTGAGATCAAACTGTTTTTATGTTTTATAGCAATTTTTTTTATAAAATAAAAATAAAGACACAAGCCATATCACAGATATTGTACTTCCAAAGGCTATCCCTTCTTTCACCTCTAGATCGCACTGATGGCACCTATTGAGGTTTGGTATTTTTCCCAAGCATTGCTTTAATTGCAGGCAAATTATGGGTCATAACTCTTGTAATGTTCGTTTAAAACAAAATATAAAAAAACTAATAACCTTTTTGAAACCTACACATTACATTTGAAATTAAACAAAGTTTGATTGCGTTATTCCTACATAATTCAAAACAGCCAGTGTGATTGGAAAATGTACTGGTGTGTGCAGAGAACTTTAATTCCTGTTTCCAACGCATTTGTCATGGTCGATCTGATCGGGGGACCAGAGTTAGCCTTAGCAGTCCCTCACACAAGGCTGAAAAGGAGGTATATGGCCCATTTTAACCTACTGCTATTTTTGTTTTGATGAGCAAGTGGTAGGAGATTTACTGTGACAAACCTTGGAAGAGTATAACACCTGCAAAATAAAATTACACATAAGTCCCTTGAATTACGTACGTTTTATGTTGTGAAAGTGATTTTACTCGACACTAGGCCAGGAATGTTCAAAGACATTCCAGGAGGGCCCTAGCCCTGCATGATTTTGTTTCAACCCTGCTTCAGTGTTAAAATGAACAGCTTCAAACAAGCCAAGAGGACCGTAGTGTAATCTTGTATGCTCCATTTTGGTGTCAAACTGTGGAGCACTCTGGCTCTTTATCAATGATTTTGGACATGCCTGTGAAAAAATGGCCCTTGTCATGTATTAGAGTGACCGGACACACATGAAAGGAGACCAATGGAGTATTTACAGAGTTTACAGAATAGTGGAAGAGTCCAGGGGCTGAGGAGTCACTCGGAGGTATAGTTGAGAGGAGAGCAGTATACTATGGTTGAATATCTAGGGTCGCATACATGCGGGGGGAACAGGAACACTCAAGAAGGAATTCTCAGGAACAGGAGAACGAGCGAGCCCAGGAAGTAAACACGGGGGGAATTCCATAGTTACATTGTCAAAGGAACAATATCGTCAACCAACCTCGACAAAGGAGTTGTTCTGAGGTTATTTAGGGTTAAATGCTGAATGTGATTGAAAGAAAGGCAAGTGGATGCAGAGACTGACAGGCCTGGCCTCAGGAACTCAGTGGATTCTAGCATGGTTCTGTGATACAATGCCACCAGTCGTGGATTTTCCTCTAAATATTTCACAGTCTGCTATGGTTTTATGACAAAGCAAAACAACTGGAAGCAATCCAAACAGGACAACATTCAAACTTCAAGTGGACTTCAGATTACGTTACAAAGTCCACATGTCACCAGGTGTAATGAAAAGCATCAAATGCAGTAATGTAAAGTGGACTATGGGAACCTGTATCTTTCATGCAAATACGTGTTGGGGAAGGTTAAGGGATTTTGTCCCTAAAAACTCTTTCCATTAGAAGTACTCATCTAACAATTTGCGCAGAAATACCCACAGGATTAGAAAGAAAAGGTGAAGCCATTGTTACTGATGCTGGTGTGTTAAGTACCTTAAAGTTCCTTTTATAACCACTGATTGGAAGAATGTAAGTGTGGGATCTCTAACCCAGAACATAACCTGCCCCAGAGCAGGTTAGCCTTGTGGTGTAAGTAACCAGGGTGAAAAAGACTGATTAAATCCTAGATTCTTTCGTAGGACCAGTGACGTCGTTAGCCTAATTTAGGGGGCTTCAGCCTCCCAAAAATATCCCAAAGCCCCCCCTATAATTTGGGGTAACATTTTATTTATTATTATTATCTTGATATTTAAAATATATTTTAAATAAGTGCATACATGCAGCGAACACGAGCCAGCAAGAAAGCGAGTTAAACTGAAGTTTCGCTTTCAAAATTATTATCGTTATGATTCCCATCATGCCTCATTAGGATGCAACAAGCGTGACGTGGTAGGCGGCCGCATAAGCAGCTGGACCAACACAACACTGTGGAGGCAGCAGTAGTAAACAGCAGTGAACACACCGTGTACAAACGGTCAGCGATTGCACGTTGATAGCAGCGATTGTTGCTTAATCTGAACATTTACCGAAGGACGATATTGTAGCCTAGTCTATTTCAACCTTAATGTTGGAAGCTAAAGCGAATGTCGTCTAAAATGCTAACATCGTGAAAAATCTTTTATTAGCTGTCTAATATCCTGTCGAATCTCTGAAGTACACATAATGTTAGTATCTATTCCCAATTAGTGAAATTTAGTGTCATTAGTACTAGTTCCCAAAAAGTTCTCCCAAAGGGATTAATAAAGTAAATTCTATTCTATTTTCACCGCATGCAATGTACGAGAAGCCCTCCAGGGGCTAAGCCCCCCCTATCTGTCAACCCTAGTGACGTCCCTGCGTAGGACCCAAAACACAGGACTGGTGCAAACTAATTGTAAACCTAACTGGCTAGGCAGTTAATCCAGCTTCATAGTAGTTGTAGTAATAGTTTTGATGGTCTAGGTTGTTTGGGAGGAGCTTAATTTTGGTTAAAAACAAATTTAGTTTGATCGACCACTTTAGGGATGACTCCTTCTTTGTGAAAACATTATTTCACACCAGTGCAATAATGTAAGGAATTTGTTTATTTATTTTCACAGACATCTTACGTGAATTTCATTTTCATTTTAATGATCAATTGTTCATATATTTCCCTTTTCTAAACTGTAACTATGACAATGTTATGTTACCAGCCAAAAGCATTAAAGCAAGATTCATTTACTGAAGAATCATTACACGTACTATTGTGGTACATTTCGTGTATATTGATACGTAAGCTGTGTGATGGTCTAACCTCCTTGCAGAGTGTATTCAGTAACAGACTGGCTGTACACCCCGAGGCCAGCTCCAGTGTAAGCAGCTACTTGGATCTCATACTGTGTCCAGATGATGAGCTCCCCAATCAGACAGTAATTAATCTCTGCACTGCTGATGTTCTTCAGCTGAAACTCACCAGGAAGACCCGCCAGCCTATATCTACAGGGAGGGAAAGAGAAAGACAATCAACCTCTTTTTGGAGGCAGGCTGCAAACCTTCAGCACAAACATGTGAGTGTAATTGCAGACAAATTGTCCCACTTTCTGAGCACACCCTGAGATACACTCGCCATGATGCTTCTAGTAAATGATGTATGAAGCTTAACGGTGATGCTAGGTTGAATAGCACGAATAGTAGGTGACATTTTTAAAATGACCTCAACATTAAAGTTTGTTGAGAAGTAATTAATTCCCTGCTGTCCGCAAATGAATAAATCATCAGTCCAGTGTGTTTCAAATGTAATAAACACAATAAAAACAAATGCACTTAAACAAGGTTATAAACTAATTAGCATTAAAACAAGAAAAAAAAAATATTTTGGTATATGCTTCAGGTTTCTGAGAGACAGCAGATAGCACAGGAAACCAGAGTGGAACCAGGCAAACGAAGCCACACTGGTGAGTCAGTGAACTGTTGATTTGACAGTTTAGGAGCCTTTAAAGGGGTTGAGGATGATTGGACGATGGCTGTGATTGGATGGAAGTATCATTGAAGTGGTAATTACTTGTAGATTGGGATTCAGTTCCTCAAGTCTTCTATACACAAAAAAGTGAGGCTTTAAGAAATGAGGAGCTTCTCTTAACGTTAGACTTTCGTGGGCCTCTTTTAGCCAAGGTGTTGCTAGCTGGCAAACATTTGGCAATCCTTTCATGTGTAATGTGGCATTACCTGAGGAATCTGCAGAGAATCGATTAACTTGAGAGACTAGAATCTTGGTATTTAGAGAAGCAATCACATCTACATCAACATCTCCACCATGAACAATACCAAAAAGTTTGTTCTAGAGATCTAAGGATACCAGGGATGAAATTTCAGAGCTTCAGGAAATGGCAAAGGACACACAGTTTTCGAGTCTTTTAGTTTTCCACACCTAGTTGCTTCATTCAACCCTGTGTTGTGACATCCCAGCGCTACACAAAGCAGCTAGGACCACAATCACCAAAACAATTGGTAACTTGGGAATAAAATGAAGCTCAAGGAAGCACATGTTCAGAGCAATCTTAAGTTTATCAATGAAATTTTGAGGAAAAACTTCTGTTTTTCCATCATATCTGGAACTTTCCAAACAGAGGCCTATTTTACAATTTCGTTATTGATGCCCAATTCAGATTTGTTGCCCATAATTCATCTCACAATTTCATTTTTTTGGTTGTGATTAATGTGTTGTACTATAGAACTTGAAATAAGCTCTGCATACACTTATAAAAAGTTTAGAAAACTCAAAATCTCAAGCTGACTTACTGCAAATGACTTTTGAGACTTTCTCTTTCAGATATTATTTTTTCCACATGGTTTCTGAAATAAAGAGGTTGACATATCCCAATGCTCTCTTTTTCCCAAAACACAAAACTTTAATTGATCCCCAAGATTCAAAAATGTATTTTGGATTTTCTCCCCAAAAAGTATATGTAATTTTTAGTTCATGATTTAATTGTATCCATTTTAACTGCCGACACTATTAAAAAAGTTTTTTAAGGCAAACTTTTGAAATGTGGCTTGTTTTTCACATTTTCTGATAATTTTCTAAGTTTTGAGTGCTCAAAGTGCCCATAGTTGTGCCAACTAGCTTTCCTTAGCTAATACAAATCAATTAAAAATGTATAAATACCATTAAAATCATTTAAAACATGTTTGAATGTATACATTTAAGTTGCTAATAATAATCTATTGCAGAAAATCTTTTTTTTTTTTTTAATTTTCTGAGATCCACAAATTAGTTTTTCTAATAAAAAAAGGCCCTATAGTTGCGGCAACTAGTTTTTTCTAGCAAAAAATATCTATTACAAACTGAATATACCAATTAAAACTTTTTTATTTATATATTTAAGTTGGCCCATAATTATCTATTGCTCATTTAAAATCGAAACATACACATTTTTTTTTTTTGCATACTAATTGGTAAACAGAAAAGATTTGTGTTGTGTTACTTATGGTGTTGATCCAACATTGACAAAACGTGGAGAAACGTTGCAAGTGAAACCCTTGCTCAGACATCAGCAGAAATATTCGGAGAGCAAGAGTAAGAGTAAAGTTGTACCTGAGCACATATCCCCTCAGGATTCCATTAAGCTGCGGCTCTGGTGGCGGCTGCCACTGCACCATGATGCTCTGATTGGTTCGACCACTGGCCACAATATTTTTGGGAGGAGCACTGGGTGGTTCTTCTCGCAACATCAACCTGAGAGATAATCACACCTGTGAACACTGGGTCATCTATGGCCAAAGGTCTATGCACATAGAACCCGATCAAAAACCCTGGTTTCAGCTTGACCACACAAGACTAAACCAGTGAAGGCTTTAATTTCTCTGTTTGATCAATAGCTCAAGCTCTAGTCATCTGTCTGCAGGACTGTAGTCCCCAGAGCTGCAGATAAACAATCCCTCGCTCTAATCTGCGCTTTAAAGGTTATTAGCTTGATTAAGTGAGCAAACCCTCAAGTGCCTCAAGCAATCACATAGAAAAGTTGCTAAATCTGATTGATGCGCTGTCAAATAAACAAAAAGCATGATAATTCACTAAAAAAGGTTACGAAAGGGTTATTTTAGTCTGATGTTTATTCCCTTTGTTTGGCTCCTTATCATACTGTTCTAGTCGCTACACAAGTGCCTTTAGCTATTTTTAATGAATTAAGTATAAAAGCAAAGATAAGAGCTGATTGTTAATTTAATCATAAAAACAGAAGATTCCTCAATCGGACACTGTGCCAACTAAGAGTTTACATGAAAGGCTGCAGCCTGTAATTAAGATATATATTTTTCATAACATACTGTGAGATATTGCACCCTTCTTTTGATGGTACTTTGACAAAAAATGAATAAGAAGAATAAAAGAAATCGAGTTGTGAATTTTTCATGTAACTGATGATGATCCCGGCATTAACTGGAAACGAGGCCATAGCAGATAGGTGCTCAAATTTTAATAACTGCCCTCTCCATCAATATTTCATTTTTTTGTGTTTCTGTTCATCTTCATCTTCCCACTCTTGCTCAGCTAAGCAATTTTAATGAATCTGGAAGGTGCCTGGAACCTGCTGATTTGAAACACATTCTTTGCATCAGTTTTGAACCTAAAGTTTGCAAGAACAAGTTAAGAATGGATTTAAATAGCAGGCTTTAAAACAATTACACCAAATTTCAATAATAAACATTTGAAATCAAATTCCCAATCAGGGCAAGACTCGTTTAAAAGTAGATTTCAAGTACTTCATGTCTGAAATTTGAGAATCATGTGTGACAGATGACAGACTTTAGGAATTTTAGAATGACCAAAACAACATTTCTGCTGTGCAATGAAATCGCTCCTTTAGTCAGTTCTCCAATGCCGCCCCATTGCACCTCAGTTCTGACAGAAAAATGCATTCCTAGTGCTTTGCATTGGGATTTGCACACATTTTTTTCTCATCGGATAAAAAGTTTACCATACTCATTTTTTTTATGTGTGTTTTTCACAATGTATGCGCATCTTGACGCTTCCATACAGCATTTTTTATGCAATATTCCAAAATTTACATTAAATTAGGTGGATGGAAATGCAGCTATTGACATCAATAGTGTTCATTTAACACTATCCAACTCTTGGATGGCAAGTGGCGTAGTGGTGGAGTTGGTTGTTCTATAAACAAAGGGTTGGCGGTTCGATTCTGCCAGGTCCATTCTGCCGTTGTGGCCTTGGGCAAGCCACTTCCCCCGCATTGCCCTGTATGGATGTATGTGACTGGTGGGGTGTGTTTGGTGGTGGGCAGTAGGCCGTAGGTGCTAAATGGCAGCCACATTCTGTCAGACAGCTGAGGACTACCTATACTGAATAATGACCTGAAAAATTGAGTAAAGCACTTTATAAATTGAAAGCATTATTATTATTATTATTATTATTATTATTATTATTATCTTTTGAAAGAACATAAAATGTCTGGAATTTGCATGTAAATGGGCATCCGACAACTTCACAATTACCGTATTTTTCGGCTCATAAGACGCACCGGCACATAAGACGCACCCAATTTTTAAAGAGGAAAATCCAGAAAAAAATTCTGAACCAAATACTGTTGTAAAATATTTTATATCAACTGTGTAAAAGTTAACAGCCAAACATGTAACATGAACAGACAGTAAACAGTAAAAGTAACAAAAAAAAGGCTGTAATGTTTTTCTTTGCCCCCACTCATCACTCTAAAGTCCACCATTTGTTATCACCATCACTGTTCCAGTGCAACATTGTCACCACATTACTAATAATAGCTAGTAACATGGTCACTACATTACTAATAATAGCCAGTAACATTGTCACTACATTACTAATAATAGCTAGTAACATTGTCACTACATTTCTAAAAATAGCCAGTAACATTGTCACTACATTACTAATAATAGCCAGTAACATTGTCACTACATTACTAATAATAGCCAGTAACATTGTCACTACATTACTAATAATATGCAGTAACATTGTCACTACATTACTAATAATAGCCAGTAACATTGTCACTACATTACTAATAATATCTAGTAAGATTGCCCCCACATTAGTAATAATACAGTGGTTCTCAAACTTTTTAGTCGAGCCCCCCTGTAATCAAACACTCCCTAATTGCAGAACATGTTACTTACGTTTGTTATCTCGTATGTACATGTGTGAGATGTACCGTTGAGAGATGATTTGAGTTTGAGTTTATTAAAGAAGAGTTTCAGTCATTGAGAGCGTTTTGTTTACCTCACGCGAGCACGCGAGAGAGAGAGATAGAGAGAGAGCGAGCGCTGGAAACAATCGTATGCCTTTTGTTCTAATATAAATCCTTTTAATTTTTGTCAGCTTATGAAAACCCAAATAACTCCATTAATAAAGGATCAAACTGTCCAAGATTGTGAAACTGTCCAAGTGAATGTTTAGTGGAAATAAAACCCTCACAGACTGAAGGCGATGCTTATCGATCATCATCTTATCGTCAGGCTCAAAAAACATAGCAGACAAACTATGAGCTGTGCCCATTTAACATCTTGAAATGTATTTTAGCGTGAGAAAACGGGTTTGTAGCGTGAGAGATCACTCAAATGCGAGAGTCCATACGTTGTGAGACACAGGAGCTGATCTCTGTGGTTTCGCTCGTGACGTAAGTATGGATGCGGATGCCAAAGGCATTGTGGGAAATGTAGTTTTCCCCCCCGTTTTCGTTATGTCCGCGCAATGGCAAAGGTGGGCGATGACGTCAGCGCGCAGCGCTTGGTAAACAAATATGGCCGCGGCTTCGGCCTAGCTCCGGAGCTCTTACACCTCTCATACGGCCGTTACCGGACTTCGCGGCGGTTTGCATTCGCTTCATAAGACGCACCAACTTTTCCCCCTCAGTTTTGGGGAAGAAAAAGTGCGTCTTATGAGCCGAAAAATACGGTATGTTGAAATTCAGTAAAGAAAGAGTATTATTAAATGCATATATCACCCAAACAGTCATTGTGAGCAGAAAACATAGTCCAGCAACAGCATTTAGACTGGTCTGGCTGCAAATGAAAACTAGAAATGAGCATGACTTGTTTTTCAACATGCCCTTTATGATTGAGACCGTTTTCCAGCCCCATTCGCTTTACGCACTAGCTTGAAAAAAATAGCCACTTTAACTTTTTCCAGACTTTTAAGTTCTTTCCTCTATTTGATTTGCAATGCAATCGTTGTGATAGATGCCAATTCTACCCACAAATAAAAACGTGCACAATAAAATAGACAGGATATGATGCAGTCCCCTCTGCATGTGCTCGTTTGTCCACCAGCCACGTTTGTTTTTGACAATGTTTCAGCATGTGGATGGGCTTCACAATGTTCCTGGAACTTGATTTAAAAAAATATTAGGCATTCCTACACTGTGAATGTGTGTCCAAGGGTGTATTTGGCAAAAAACACTGCATTCTCACAAAGCAAGGAGCATTTAGAAACAAAGGTAGCTTGTTAGCATTAGCTTTTTAAGCTTAGAGAAGCCATACATAATGAGCCAAAGTTATATTATTGTAAGTGACATTATTAACATTAGATTTCCAATTTAAAAAGTATAAACCATTTGGTGAGTAAATTGCATTTCCCAGCAAAACCATTTATAAAAGTAATGTAAACATTTATAACCACATTTTTTATACTCGTGGTTAAAAGAAGTTTTACACTTTCTCATTCCAGCTAATTGTTGGGACAGTCATATACAAGGCTATTATATTATATAGCATTATATTACACGTGAGCACTTACCTGTTGGTTTCAGTGCTGTACTGACCACGTCCCACCTGATTGACAGCACACACCCTGAACTGGTATGTTCTAGCCGGTGTTAGGTTGACTACTAGCAAACTGGTGAGTGTGGGATTGACGTCATCCATGTATACCTTCCAAGGAGAATCTGTCAAAAAAAAGAATCCAAGATTTAAATGTTGTTTTTGCTCCAAAAACATGCAGTGCTCACAAGTTAACAAATGTGAATAATAATACCCAATTTTTCCCCCCGGTGATTGTTAGTGGTTGGGTGAAGCCATCCATTATCAAACAACTGTGTTGACCGTTTACACACTTAATATTTTGTATTCCCCTTTAACTTCAATGGCAGCCTGAAGTATCTTGAGGTAGTTGTCATTGAGGTTCTTTATCTTCTCGGTTGGTAAAGAGTCTGTTCTTTGAAATAAGCCTCCAACTCTTGTAGATTCTTGAATTGTTTTGCATGAACTTCACGTTTGAGTTTTCCTTAGAGTGGTTCAATGAGGTCAGGAGACTGAGATGATCACTCCAGATCTCCACTTTCACTTTGTTCTACTGTTTCCAATGACAAGTGGACTTTGCCTTGTGTTTTGGGTGGTTGTCATGTTGGAATGTGCAGTGATGTCCCAGCTCAGCTTCTGAGGTGATGAGTGCACATTTTCCCTCAGTTTCCTTTGAGAACATGCTGTATTCATCTTCCCAACAATTTTATCCAAGTTCCCTGTGCCTTTGTAGCCCACACATCTGTGACCTTCCTCAGTGTTTCACAGTGGAAACGGTTTTCCATACATGTTGACAAATATAGCGTTTATGATTGTTGACAAAAATTTCAATGTTAGTCTCATCACTCCAAATAACTTTGGAGAAATTTGGAGGCTTTTGTCTGAGCGGCTTGGCATATTCTGAGTGGGATCCTTTGTGGCATTTGCATAGTTATGGCTTTCTTCTGGCAACTCAATAATGCAAACCCTTTTTTCTTCAAGCATCTCCTTATTGTGAGACACACCACATTTTTTAACTTCTACATCCCCACAATGTTTCTGGCAGTTGTGGCAGAAATTTTTGATGGTTTCAACATAATCCTTCACTTTTCCACTTCTCAATTCGCATTTGAACTCAGCTGATTGGCATTCCCAGTTCCTTCGACACTGTTATATATCCCTTTCCTGTTTTGCACAGTTCAACTACCTTGTTTTGTTGATCCTTTGATGGCTCTTTTGCTTTCCGTATCACTCAGAATTCAGAAATGTCAGCGCATCACTGGATAAAAGAGGCAATGGTCTATCAGGAGCCCAGAAACCTTTTATGCAATGTGAGGATGGTTACTTTTACCAGCCACTCAATCTCTTTGTGTCAGTTTATCTGGCCAAAATCACCAGGGTAGGTCAACTTTTGATCAGGGTCATTTGGAAAGTTTGATTAAAAGAGAATAAGTAGGAAAATGCGTTTCATCATTCACACTTTCTGAAACATAAATACGAAAATATGCGTGAAACATAAATACGAATATAAGTGTGTAAACTTATGAGCACAACTGATTTTCTTTTAAAATTCTACTTATCCATTCATCCCATATGATACTTTCAATTCTTTTTTCCATGCTTGAAATGACCATTTACAATAATAAAATGCTTTTGTTAGATTGTTTGACTGAAGGGAGGTTTCTGTTTTTTAAAGAAAATAAGAAAAAATATGTGTCAAAAAGGGTTAATTTATACATTTATTTTTAAGACAGTTATTTCAGTCACCTCTCTCTGCACAACACTTGGCTAAATGATGAATTTGGCTGTGCTGCTGTTCATTCTGGAGGCGTTTCCACCAACAAAACCCGATATGAGAGAGTGTGTCTGTGTGCAGGTTTGCAATACATTAAAAATGATGCGAGCAGATCAATGAACAATTTAGACGGTGAAACCACTCAAGCAGACCAAAAGAAAAGAGAAGACAGAATCTATGAGCAAAGGCAAAATATAAATCACTGTGGCAACACGTATGAATACCAATACACAGCCAAACACACAGACAAACCCATAAAAAGAGAGTGTGATTGTATGGATTGACTGAACATTAACTGTGTGCATGGCAAGAGAGAGAGAGTTTGTGGTGTTTATGAGTCATTCATCACCTCAGCCCCTCTTCATTTTTCAATGTCTTTCCTTTGACAATACACAAATCAATCTCTCTCTCTCTTACTTTGCATTTCCTGTCACTTTCTGTTCCGGCATAAATCTAACACCAATAATGTAGTCTTGGCTTAATACAGTGAAACAAATCCTCCTCCCACCCTTCCATTACAATCAGTTCCCTTTCATTCTCTTCCCGTGACTAGCACAGGGCTCTCAAATAAAAGGCCAGTCTGAATATTAGTAGCTTTTCTTATTTATTCATAGAGCTCAGTGGTAAACCCATGGTCAGTCAGTCTACATGAGCAATATGAATATTTCTAAATTATTCATGTCTGTAATGACTAAACGTTTTATGATTTACTGTAATACACATCTGTAAATTATTTCACATCTTGGCATCATTCTTTTTTTCCAAACAAAATAGTACATGTTGTTCTCCAAACATTGGGTTAAGCTTACAGGATTTCTCTGGTATTTGTCTGGCACATCTGCCATTCATTCATTGGGGATTGGCATATTCAGCATGATGAGACGTAATAAATTCCCGGTGAAGAGCCACAGAACTTAGAGTATATGCCTGATTACATAATTATGTTAATAAATACTAGTGTTTGTTTCAGCCTAACCTCTTTTTTTCTTGACTCAGTGAGACACCTGGTAGACCTTGGTGGTCTGGCATATCAAGCAGAAAGGTTTTTCATTTCTTTCCATTTAGATTGAAATGTTCATCAAGCATCATTTATATTTGTACTTGGCTGTATAGTTTTTTTTTGCTCCTTTCATGGTGATTAATACGAAATTCACATCAATAAGGTCCCGTTGCTCTAGCTCTAATGGTCAAATGGGTCACATATTAATGCCTCAGAATGACACAGGGTTGGTCGTGATTTAAAAAAAAGTTACGTGATTAACCCTTCTAGAAGTATAAAAAGTAAAATTCCGAATAGTAGCTTTTTTTTTTTTTTACTTTAAAAATCTAAACATTTGAGAGTGAAATTTTTGATTTATAACAAAAACAAAACAGTTGAGACAAAATAAAAATTCATAAATCCCCACAAAAAAGCATATACAAAATATGAGAACTGTATTACAAAAAACAGGCAAACATTTCTTAAACCTAATACACTGTTCCACGCACATTTTTTTGTTCCATTGTGCCTCATTTTGTGTCAGAACTTTGAAGAACACAAGCCATATCACAGGTCTTGTACTTCCAAGGGCTGTCCCTTCTTTTGATCACTTGATGGCACTGATTTGGGGTCTATAAAATGATTCTCGCATTTTAATTTAAATCACCTTGTCAATTGTCATAACTCTTGTAATGTACATTTGAAACCAGAAATATCAAAATTAATATCTTTTTTAAAACCGAAACATTACATCTGAAATCAAATTAAACAATAACTGGGTTGTGTCGTTCCTACTTCATTCAAAACAGACGTTATGACTGGCAAATGCACCGGTGCGTGCAAAGACTTCTAAGGGTGAACTTGGCAACAACCGCTTATGGAGTCCAGACCTGGTCCAGTCTTGTACCTCAATCCACTATGGTGGAGACAGACACAAATCACTATGTGGGATATTACATGCTTTTTAAAACCATTTTCAGTATCTTCATATTTGTTGTTAGAAAAGAGGGGTTGCGTGTTTTTAAGGTCAGAATTTTTGTCAGAATTCGGTTCAATTATTGCTGCTTTTTTGTAAATGAACAACTTTATTCTGCATCCTATTTGTTTTGTTTTCTTTCCATCCATGTCTGTACCATGTGATACTCTCATAATAGGGTGAGGTTGTAAAGGCAGACTAAATTGGGCAAGGTCACACTTATCTTTCTCTGATTGGAAAGAAAAGCTTAACACAACATTTTGCTGATCACTGACTGGTCAGATGTTTAGCTACATAATCATCAGTAATCCATCTTTTAAACAGAAGCTTTTGTTAAAGCAATACAATATATTGACATAATAACTACCACTGCTCACTAGTTACTTTATATGAAGTTGATAAAGATTAGTTCAGAGTTCACACAAATGCGCAAACTTACTGTTCTCAGAGAGCTCGATGATGTAATGCAGGAGAGGGCTGTTCCCATCAAACGGCCGAGCCCAGGACAGCAGAACCGTCCTGCTGTCTGTCTCATTTAGAGCTACTTGCAGATTGCGTGGAGAATGAGGAAGTTCTCTGAAAATTAAGACAATGCCATTAGAACATAAAGAGTGAGCCAGGCAAAAAAAAAAAAAACATTTCACTAATTCCATTCAAAAAGTGAAACTTGTATAATGTATAAGGACTTCAATGGGCTTAAGGTCAGAAGAGCTTGCTGGCTAAGAACATGGATACCAGGGTCCTTAAACCAGTAACAAGAAGCTATCCAACTCTGTGCATGTGCAAAGTCCTGCTGGAAAATGAAATCTGCATCAATTGGATCTGCAAGTCCAATTTTTGTAAATTTGCCTCACATTTTTGAATAGGTTTTGTTTCACAATCCTCTACTGCTTGTATACTTTGTTCTATCACATCTATTAATGCGCTTGGACACAGAGCTCTATGAACAGCAGGCTTTTTTGCCATGACCTTTTCTGTCTTGCCTTCCTTTTTGTGTCTTGCCCTCTGATGTTCTAGGCGTCAATGGTAATCTTTTGGGCAACTGTCAAGTCAGCAGTCTTCCTCATGGTTGTGTAGCATACCGAACTAGACTAAGAGATCATTTACAGCTCGTCGCAGGTGTTTTGAGAATAGAATATTGTATTTTTTGAGATAACGAATTTGGGGTTTTCATTCATTTCAAATACACCGGTCTGTGTGGAATGGATGAATAATTTATGCAAGTTTCACTTTTTGAATTGAATTACTGAAATATTTTAGTAATTTATACATTTCAGACCTGTATGCTATCTCTATTGTTTTACCTTGTTTACCTGATTCTATTCCAATTTACAATAATGTGTGTTTTTACTGCTGTTTTATTTTAGTTTTTTCTTGCTTTTGTTTTATTTTTACTTATTTATGTGTTTGCGGTTTTCTACATATGCCTCATTTTATTCTGTGAAGGGGCACTGTGAAGTGGTATTGAGGTGAGGCGTTTAATAAATAAACTTTTCTTTGATTTGATAATGTTTAGAAGCAAGTTTCTAGTATGCAGACGAAAGTTCTTGCAATGGCCTTGTCATGTTCTTTTTCAAGGAAGCAATCCTTTTCTGACACCTCTGTTTGAAATCGTCTGAGATTTGTTCTGTGAGCAGCCAACACAATGTTTCTGCCTCTGAGCAATTTGTTATTGGCTTGATTTCACGATTAATGCCAATTTCATGAAAACATAATTCAGAATGACATCATGCAAATGCCTGTTAATTAAACTGAAAATACACCAGTAAATTTGAATAGTACCAGTCAGAATTCATAGAGACAGATAATTATCACAGTTTTTTTTTCTATGTTTTTTTCCTCCCAAATCAATTGCTCTTCAAAGTCCTGTGATTAACCCGCAACCTCTACTGGCAAACTTTCGACCAATGAAAACTCCTGCACTGTGACTTTAATTAGGACTATTGACCAGGTAAAAAAAGAAACTAGTTAAATGCAATTCAAATAAAGTGTTTATACAAATATAAAACATTTAGTTTGTGCTTCAAACAACTAAAATTATACAATTACACCATTAATAAAACTTTAAATTCAATTATTAAAAGTTTATTTAACTAAAAAGGAACTTTATTAGAATAAAGCAGCTTTATAACGATGGGAATAATATGATAAAAATCTGTCATCCTCATTGCTGTGTCTAGTTTCAGGTGAACGCCTATAAAATGATTTGTTTAAATGCAACTCATCTTTCCTCCATTTATTTAACAATATTTAATTAAGCAAAACACATTGCAATATTGAACAATCCTATTTCAGACGATTGTGTGAGAGATGCTTTTTCCAATCCGTCACAACAGCCTAAATACACAATAACATGTAATAAGTTTAACGTGAGAAAGAGCTCCTGCATCGACCAACACGTGCTAATAAGAGCCCTGTGCAGTGCATGAGACGAACTATGAAAGGTGTGTGAAATCACATTAGCATGTGAAGCATTGCCTCTCCCTCAAGCGCATGATGAGTTTTCTTTTCACTGAGTTTGCAGGCTGTAATATTAAAGCTAAGGATTTATTGTGGTGCCCTGCTATCTTAACGCGGCTGTCGAAGCTATTATTGTTATTTTTCAAATGCTATGTGTTTTCAATTTGTATTTCATAATTTAAACGTCAGCTGTAAGGGTTCTTTTCTGCAGTCAGCTGAAACTAAATATCTAACTGAATAATGCATATGCTTAAAAAGAGCTAAAAGAATTGTACCACATTGGTACCTGTATATTCTGCAACAAATCATGATTTACCTGATTTAAGATGCATAATATATCTCTTTTTCTCTCTTAGAGAAGCTAGACTTTTCCACAAAAAAAAAAAAATCACTTCTAGTGTTAGCACCAGTATTTCTGCCTGTGGGTGACACTTAGCGGCCACGCTATCGGAATAGAAAGTGTGAGAGCAGAAGACATGCGCTGACGAACAATGCTTTTTCCGATATCTGGAACCAAAAGTTGTGCAGGATTTCCAAACAAT
This sequence comes from Danionella cerebrum, assembly GCA_007224835.1. Taxonomy (NCBI): domain Eukaryota; kingdom Metazoa; phylum Chordata; class Actinopteri; order Cypriniformes; family Danionidae; genus Danionella; species Danionella cerebrum. The sequence continues at coordinate 263,962 of SRMA01026502.1, read as the reverse complement.
GAATTAAGAAATGGGTATATTTTGTGTTTGCTAATTAGAAAAAGCTTGTAAGATAACTTGTGTTTGTTGTCAACAGAGGGCGTGGTGAAAGCATGACTGTGAGAGGAACGGCATGTTCCTTTTGTTGTTTAATATTGCATTTAGAAGGTTTTTAAAGGTGCAGCACTAGTATAGAAGGGCTCAAAAATATATCATAAATGCTATAAACTTTTTGGGATCTAACAATTTTGTAACTTCATAATACAGAAAACATGATCCCGAGCCCGTGTCAAAGCCTTGAGCTGTAGAGCACATTCTTCTTAAGCTTTTGATACTACAGGCATGTTTTTAAGAAACTGACGCCAACATGATATTTGTATCTTTCTGACTGAAAAATAATCTTTTCAAAAGCATCCAATTAAATAACCATCACACTCCGACTGTCATTTGGTTTACTTGTGTATTTCTGTACTTCAAAGATCCTTCCCCTGCTTCCATCCATATGACAATCTGTGGGGGAGCAGCATGCAGGCTTCTAGAAACAGTAATTAATAGTGTGTGTGTGTGTATGTGTGGTGTGTCTGTGTGTGCGTGTGTGAGTGTGTGTAATTAGATCCTAATGGTACAGAAGTCTAACAACATTGGCTAGCTGTCAAAGTAGATGATCTTGGCTTTGGGCATTGGGCCTATCTTATTTCATTTTCGTTTTATCTTCTTCCTTTCAGACGCACGCACCCAGCTGCTTCGTTCTGTGGCCTATCATAGCAGCTCATTTTTGGATGGTACTTTTGGCTTCATATCTGCAGCAGAGATCTAAGCCTCTTCTTTCCACAATAGCACTCTGAAATGCCCGAGTGTTTGTCTTTGAAGAGTTTCAAACCAAGTATGTTGTGATCAATGTCTATTTCTGCTCACATGACTTCCAGGCGGGCACTTTTCGAGTCATTGCCTGCAGGCGAGCTGACCCTGCAGGAGTAGTCACCGATGTCCCCCGACCACGTCTGGCTGATTTGCAGGGAGCCATTCTTCATTGAAACTCGCCCACCAGTCGACACACTCAGCGGCTTGTTGCCTTTCTTCCATGAATAACTGAGGAGGAGAAGAAGAATATGCTTTATGATGACTCATATTTCCCCCAAAAATATCCCTCATTAAAGAGCTACAAAAAACACAGTGAGATTCCTAAGACTGAACATCAACTGACTAAGAAACCTTGGAGATCTCAAGGAGATCAAGGTGTCAACTAAAATCCTTGAGCGTCACAAATTTATCTCTAACCTCAACCATGAACACCACTGATCAAGCTTTTAAGTCCTTCGGGTTTGTTTGAAAGCGAAGGGATTATGTCTGTATAAGCAAACTTGGAAGTAAACCTGGAAGGTCCTCAAATACCTCAGATTGACACGCCATGTCTAGATCGTGACCTTAACAAGTGGGCGATTACAAGCTAAACATCCTTAAAGTAATAGACCCAGGTGTTTTCTTGAAAAGCATAAAGGCATAATTTCATGTGAGTCGATAGTAATATCTGCTCAGTGTTTGTAAATTGCTCGCCATCCTCAACCTGACACATAATAACCTTGTGAAAGCACTGGAAACGTGTCAGTAATACACTTGGGGCAGTAAGTGGTGTAGTGGTGGAGTTGGTCATCTTATAACCGGCGGGGGAGCAGTTTAATCACCACTTGTGTGAATGAAATTCGGCACATTTGAGAAGGGTAACAAATCTTAAAATGGATTGCGTTTCCAAAATCTACAGGAAGCTGACCATTTCACGAAAACGTCCAGAAATCCTCGTGTGATACTGTAACAAACTCCTCCAAGAGATTTTCTGTCCATCTCCAAAATCCATCTTATCTAAAGACATTTGCGAAGTTGAGAAGCTTTTTTGACTTACTTAGGCGAAGTGCACAATGCATTCATCGACATTTTGACAAACAGGAAGATGTTAATAACTCTGCAAATGCAATGTCTGATAAGGTTCAAAGTTGCCGTCCATGTAAGGAGTTCATACAGTGTCAGTCATCGTGCCAACATGCAGCATGAAATATCCCATTATGTGGTGTTTTACACTGCTATTTCAGGGTGTAATGGAAGGACATGGTGGAACATTGGCACACTTATGTGAGAGAAGAAGACCTACGAAAAAAAGTCAATTGGAACGAGTTTCCAAAATCAAGGGGAAGTCAGTGAGTTTTTATTTTAGGCCTCATAATGTAACATACTCCTTCTAGAGATGTTTTTTGATTACCATCAAACTCTGACAGACTCATCTGAAGGCCTGTGCAATTTTACATTTCGTTGTATGGTTCATTCCTGCCGGTCGGCTGAATTTCAATGTTTCGCAGTGAAGCAGGAAGTTGTTATATCTCGGCCATTCAATGTCCAATCAGGATGAAATATATGTCTGAATACATATATAATGGGCATGAGATGTAGCACCACATAGAATATATGCAGTTTTCTGCCTTTTTACTGCAATTTTAAACTAATTCAACATTTGTGGGATGATTAACCAATGTCTACAAAAAAAAATGTCTATTGGAGTGAGTTTGAAGTATTGACCAAAACAAAATAAAAAATCTAAAAAAAAACAGCCCTTTTGACTATGTCTTCGCCATAACGAGGAAGTTATTACCACTAAGCCATACGATGTCTGATCAGTCCCAAATTTACCAGCTATGTTAGCGGTACATGTCTGAAAATATCTTCAATGTACTGTCTTGGTTATAGCGCCACCATGTGGCTACAGGAAATACAACATTTAACATTAATAAGGGACTTCATTTTTACTAATTTTGACATATGGAACAAGAATTTTGGCCAAAACAATAACAGAAAATTAAAATTTAGACTCATTAGCGCCGTCTGGGAATCATGACCAATATGTGGTTTTCCTGTATTGTTCAGTAATTTTAACAAGTCTAGCTTGAACACGTCTATAAATAAGAATTGGTCATAGTGTGAAGCACAATGAATAGAGGTGATTGTGCCAGAGGTTCTTGAGCCCTTTGATCGCTGCTTGCAGCTTTAATATTTTTAAACATCAGTCTCCAATTATTATTAACATCTTATATTGGTAAAAATATTCCCCCACCTATTCAAATTATCTCCTCAGGCAAAAGATTTCTGAAATCAAACAGCTAGATATTTTGTGATTGGTCATTTAAAATGACAGAGTGGAGTTCGGTAGAAATTATGTGCCTTCAGTTTATCAAAAGAATATTCTATAGAATGCTTCATGGAATGCATTTTAATGGCCAAGCAGCTGCATCCAAGCCGCACATCACCAAGAGCAATGCAAAGCGCCGGACACCCTGGACTGGTTGACCACTAGATTCTAAAACAGCAGGTACATTCTCCAAAGTGGCACCTCTCACTCTGGTAATTAACTGGTTACCGGGAGAGTGTCTGACTGAATTTTGAGTTCTGTGGAGAGGGGTTGTATGATGTGGTGTTGTTTTTCAGAAGCTGGGCTCACACCCTTCATTCCAGTAAAAGGAACATTGAATGTTTGAGCACATAAAGAGGTTTTGGAACATTTCAATTCTTAAATGTCTGGAAATTATGACCATATTTGGTGAGGAGGAACCTGACTGCTGCTATGAGCTCAACCTTCTAGAACAGTGGTTCCAGTAGTTTTCCAGATAACAAACAAATAAAAATCAGCATGTGTGGATTGTAGACAAACCCAAGCTTCACTGTAACCTCCTTCAAAAGCTTTTCCCTTTTTTTATCGATTTTGTTTGATCCGTTTTGAGAGCAACCCATTAAACTATTACAAAGTATTAAAAGATGATGATTTGAAAAGTTGTCTTTTTAAAGAAGATTATTTTCAATACTTTCGATGTATATGTCAAAAGGTGTTTCCCACATGCGTCTGATCTTGAGCTCTGACCTGACGGTGACTCTGGGGTCATGGGTTGATGCGCAGTTCAGCACGGCGGTGGTTCCCTTGATGACACGCTGATCCTCAGGGGGTGTAGAAATGAAGGTTCGACCTGATTAATGAAATGCAGTTTAGGCCAGAATCACGCCTCAGTTTAATCACCATCATCATCATTATTCACAGTTCTTTTAACCCTATTAGCTAATTCCCCCTGACAGCTTCATTAGCAAAACAGAATGAAATTTACAATGCATATTCACATGGCATTTCAATGAATAAAAGCCACCGCTAAGCAAATGAACAAAGTCTCGCTCACACTCACAACTCATTGAACCCAACTGAAATGATTAAAGCTAAAGAATGTAATGTTTTATTACACTGCCTTCAGTCAAAGTAATACACAAACATTAGCATAAGGAACCATCGTGGTTGCTCTACAGGCTGGTATGAACTGCTGGCACAACAAAGACCTCGATTTGGAGCTGGATATTTCTGATCATCGGTTTAACTTTAACACTTTATAACATTCCACATGTATGAGATACTGTACAAAGCTCCCCACATAACTATCATACATTCAGAAAATTAGATATTGTTATCTAAATTGATTTCTGCACCGGTGTCTTTAAAACAAAAAATCATCTTTTGTGAGATTTTACCCTAGTTGGTTCGTTGACAATGTTAGAGCACTGCTCTGTCTGTCTGTGGTCATTAAAAAAAAAACTTGCATACACACAGACACTCAAAAAACCCTGGTACAACAACTCTGAAAGATGGAGACACACCTATCGTTAAGATTTCTTTTTACAAAGTTTTGTTTCATAATCACAAAAAAATTTGCTCTGTTTATCTACAAATACCTCTCCCAAATAGGAGATCATGGAAATAGCTTTGCCAGTATTGTGGGTTTAATTCCCAGAAGAAAATCGACCTATGGCATAGATATTGTTGTTGTTGTTATTCCTATTATTAAACAATTAATTATGAGAACAATTGATAAAGCATGCGTTTAGAAGCTGCCTCTCAGCTAAAAGGCCACCAGCTCAATTCTAAAATGAGATCTGAGTATAGATTGCATTTTTTCCTGGTGAATCTATGGGTTTTCTCCAGGTACTCAGATTTCTTACACTGCCCCCAACCAAAAGCATTTCTAGGTTAAACTGAAGAATCTAAATTGTCCTAGGAGTGAAAGGTGAGTGAAGGTGAATCTACGAAGGGCTGGCGACCTGTCCAGGCTGATCCTTACCATGACAGTGAACTGCTGGCACAACAAAGACCTCGATTTGGAGCTGGATATTTCTGACCATCGGTTTAACTTCAACACATTAACACTTTATTTTATTTTTAACACTTTTTTTTTTTTACTAATTAACATTAGTATTCAGCATTGAGTTTGATTGCAAAAACACAGGCACCTCTGGAAATCAAATAGAATACATGTGCATGTAACCCTGTACATACCGTAAGCCATTATAGCAGTGTAAACAGCAACATATTCCTTGTTTCCTCCACAATTAGACTTGGTTTTTGTTAACCAAACGAATGTGACGACAATGACAAACCCTACTTTTAAAAACTTAAAAAACTGGGTTACCGCAGGTTTCTCCACGTCAGAGTTAAGACATTTTAAGACCTTTTTATTTTAACTTTTAAAAATGTTGTGTTTTATATAAAGGTACATCTCATGAGCGAATCCATTGCAAAAAATTCATTATTGTATGGCTAACAATTGCACATTTTCCATGTAAAATTTGCACTTTTTAAGAGATTTCAATTATTTGTTTTATTTGTCAATTTTACATGAATTCAATCATTAATTAATTTTCATAATTTCAAAACCTTTGAAAATGAAAAAAAGTACTTTTTTTTGTTTGCTATGGCAGCCAGCTTTGTTAAACAACCAAATGTGCCAGCTTGTGCGATGCATGCTGGGAAATCTGTCTCAAACACCCTTGATCTGAAGAGTGTAAGAAAAATGACACAAGTGAAAAAATATTTAAGAATTTGAAGATATCACTTAGCCCAGCGATGGACTGGCGACCTGTCCAGGGTGTACTCATGCCTCTCGCCCAATGCGCACTGGAGATAAGCACTGGCAGACCCCAGTGACCCCAAAAACGTGAATAAACGGGTTGGAAAATTAATCAAAAAGAACCTATATTTAAATTTAAGACTTTTTACGGCCTCAAATGTGGATTTTGAATATAGACTTTTAGGGACCCCACGGAAACCCTGAACAATGCACAGTTAAATGAAAACAGTGCTGCCTTTACGTGTGGATGGACAGCGTTATTGCACAAAAAAAATCCCAAATTTTCTATATTACCGGGTACATGTGACAGGGCAAAAGATGCTTCTATCTGAAGTTAAAATTATACAAATATTGTGTTGTGCTCTGTCATTGCTCAGGCAATTTCCATCAAATTAATGACATGTTAATGGTCCTTGCTCAAAATCCTGCAATCCTGACAGAAAACTTATATAAAAGTTATTGATTATCAGCCAAATTTGACAATATAAGAATTACATACTCAAGACTGTCAGGCCTATGGTGGTGTTGACCTGTCCCTCAGTGTTGGAAGCCAAGCAGGTGTAGTTCCCAGCATCGCTCAGCATTATGGGAAGGATCTGCAGGCCTCCAGACTCCAATAACGTGAAGCGAGACATCTGTACAGATCCGCTCGCTAGCACCTGAGAACCTATGTAAAGCACAGCTCTTGGTCTCCAAACTGCACATTCTGTAACCTGTGAGTGTGTTAATGAGGAGTGAAAGTGATCCTACACACCTTTTTTCCACACAATGGCAGGTTTTGGTGCGCCAGAGGCATCACAGGTGAAGACAGCTGATGCTCCATCCGTCACAGTGATGTCAGAGGGAGGCGTGGTGAAAGACGGAGACACACCTATCATGGAAACAGGTGGGTTATTGAAAAGAGAGACGTTAAGATTTCTTTTTACAAAGTTTTGTTTCATAATCACAAAAAAATTTGCTCTGTTTATCTACAAATACCTCTCCCAAATAGGAGATCATGGAAATAGCTTTGCCAGTATTGTGGGTTTAATTCCCAGAAGAAAATCGACCTATGGCATAGATGTTGTTGTTGGTTTTCCTATTATTAAACAATTAATTATGAGAACAATTGATAAAGCATGCGTTTAGAAGCTGCCTCTCAGCTAAAAGGCCACCAGCTCAATTCTAAAATGAGATCTGAGTATAGATTGCAGTTTTTCCTGGTGAATCTATGGGTTTTCTCCAGGTACTCGGATTTCTTACACTGCCCCCAACCAAAAGCATTTCTAGGTTAAACTGAAGAATCTAAATTTTGTCCTAGGAGTGAAAGGTGAATGAAGGGCTGGCAACCTGTCCGGGCTGACCCTTACCATGACTAAGTGGAGCAGGTAAAGACATGTATTAAATAAATAATATTAAAAATAACATAAACCTCACTTACTAAAAGGGATGGAAAGACGTAGATATAATAAGTTATAGTATAAGTATATAGTATAAGTATTAAAGAAAATTCACAGGATTTTTAAAATAAACTGGATGGCTAAAGTTTGTGCACAAACTTTGATGTTGGCTCGTAAAAGTGCCATATAAAGTCACTAACATAATATAAAGTTCCCTTTGTCACTATAAACCAACCCCCATGTCTTAATAACACACTAAAGCTGAGATGTGAGTTTGAAAATTTGGTTGCTAGGGTAAACCGTTTGGTTGCTAGGTTGTATGATGTCATCAATATGTTTCATTTGTTACTCTATGATGTTCAATAGCCATTTTAAGTCAATAATAAATGTTTAACGCCTTCTATATTCTTGGATTCAAACAGTTTGACACAGTGGTTGGTATGTTCTTGCACAAAACCTCCTGAAGGAGGTGTGGTCTGAAGGTTTTTCAAAGTTTGTCCCCAATAAGTCAATAGAAAATTTCCCAGCATGCTCAGTGATTTCCCAGAATTCCTTAGTGGTACCAGTCTGAAAAGATATAGCAATTTTTTTTTAGATTGGCGGCTCTAGTTCAAGCTATCTAGGAATGCGCTCAGAATTTTTGTCTGAAGTGAATAATAATAATAATAATAATAATAATAATAATAATAATAATAATAATAATAATAATATGTTGGCTTAATAAATACCATGCAACAAAAAAAAATAATAAAACAGTTAAAATCTGTTTAGGGATGGTGTAGATATACATTTTTGCAGCAATTTCACTCCCCCTGTATAAAAACTCATGTCTCTATGCAGATACGCAAGTGATAATTACAATAAGATGATAAATATACTATAGATAACACAAAAAGTGAGCTGGTGAGGATGACTAAGCGGGAGAGAGAGAGAGGTGTTGATTAAGTGCTGAGTGTGTGCCTGTGTTAAAGGTTGATCTCTCTGTAGACACTGATTAATTACACAGATCAATGCTGGGTCTCTGAACTCCCTGATCAATTCACGACAGAGCAGAGGAGAGGAAAAAAAGATCACTGACTTTACAAGCCATCGTAGCTGAATCCAAGCACAACGCTTCCATAAAATTGAAGTAATATTTCATCCGGCATTTACTCTCATATTGTTTTGAAATCACAGTTGATTAAAGAGAAGAGTTCTGTCGTTGATTACTGCATTTGAAGTTGCATTGTTGAGTTACTTAATGAGGCCAAACTACAATTTTACGAAGCCAAAACGAAAGCATTGAATGCATAACGTTCACATTGTTTGCTGTGTTTTCTCTACTTGCGTCAAGCACTCACATTTCACCTTAAACATCTTCATTTGTGTTCTGTGCTCTCCTAAGGTTGATGAATGCAATGAAACATTATCACAATAACCCAAAAGCTCAACATAACTCTGACAACCCCCATGTGTTTTACATATATTTAATATATATAAAAAAGTTTAAAATCTTACTGGTAACAATCAGGTTAGTGTGTGCTTGAATTTCTCCAGCAGAGTTTTCTGCAAAGCACTGGAAAATTCCGGCATCGTCTGGTTGCACTCTCTGCAGTTGTAGAAGCATGGAGGATGAGCTGAGCTTGAAGCGAGTGTTGTTGTGACTGGATAGGGGCACAGCATCTTTGAACCACTCCATCTTTGGTGTGGGGACCCCTGAGAAATGCATGGAAATTAAAGCATACAACACCTTGATTGAGAGTTCAGTGGCTTTCTTAGATCCATTTCTTGAGACCATATTGTGCAACATCGACTTTTCTGACATTCCTAGCATCTTTTAGTGTTGTTTAATGGACTAACCAATGGACATATTGTATTGCACAACATCTGAAATGTTGTTTTAGACATTGCAAAATTCCTAAAGTTTGTCATCAAAGTCTGGACACGCTGTGTTCCCAAAGAGCAGTTTCCTGCCTCCAAAAGAAAGATGACACCGCTGGGCATTTTGTGTCTCGTCTATATGTTCTAAGAAGTTATTATAGTTGAAAAAAAGCCTTCTCCTAATGCAGCAACTTCCATATTTCTATTAATATTTGCCGCCAGTTTATTAGGAAGTGATCATTTTGTTCTTTTGGAAATGGTGCTTTATTTGCAAATATTGTATGCAACGTTCCAGTTTGCCCTTAAAAACAAAAAAGATTTCCAGAGGCAGGTCCTGGATCTCAGATTCCATCACTTCAGAAGGAAGCTTGCATCTGAGGGTACCGTAGCAGACACTCTTGTTTACACTTGCCCCAAAATATAATATTCTTTCATATTACAATTGCTAGAAGGTATTGGAAGAAGATAAAATGATGTTGTGCAGGGACGCGTGCACCGAAAAATAGCACAAAGTTCCATCAATAAAGTTGCATCACAACAGTTTGGTTTAATTAATGAAAACCTAATCTGATAAATTGGGGTGTATTGATTGAACAAAACAGAGAGAATATTGGGAATCATGGAAAAGTGAGGGAGACCACTTTGAGTGCAGGAAAATGATTAAAATGTCTGTTACATTTATAAGCAATGATTCTACATCAAGTTCATCAGAAAGGACGTGTTTGGGGCATGCAAATGAAAGAATCCATAAGGATAAAGCCTGCAGCTCAACACATTAAAAGGTCAAACAGTGTGAAGCTCCTCCAGTGCAGCCTCAGGGTTGATACTTGCGGCACATCCACAGGGATGCAGACAAGGATGGTAAAATAAGACAGTCAAAACAAGCTCCCTGTAATTAGATTTTTGACAGTTTATGACAAAGTGCGTACAAACTCAACTTCACACCCTTACAAAGTGCAAAAGGAATGAGATTCTCAGCAAGTGCAAAATGTAGAGGTTCAGTCTGTGCCATACCAGTGAAAAAGTCTTAGAAGTTCCTCAACGAGGAACCGTCCAGATTCTAGTTAGATTTTACCAGGGAAGAGACATGGAGAAGAAACAACCGTCTGAGGTCTCTCTTTATGAAATGTTCTTGTTAGAAGTCATAAAAAGTGTAACTTTTAGAGACTTGGCACTGGAAATGTAGGTCACACTTACTCAGCTTGTTAAAGGGATTCTCGACTCCCCCATTGCCTTGAGAGCCAATGATATACTTGATGTCTCTTAACTAGATCTTAACATAGTATGAACATTGACACCAATTAGCTACTAATACCATTAGTGCCCTACTCGCCTTTTCTAAAATACCCGAGCACTTATTTCAGGGAGCTCATTTAGTCAATTAGAAAAAGACGGATCCAAATAAGGGCAAATTGAAGAAATGAGCAAAGGTTGGTTAGGCGAAAAGGTCAAGTTTGTGAAGTGACGAATGATTCTGATTAAAGTAAAACCTGGTACAAATACTGGATGACTTCTTGCAACGAACGACTGACTTAAATCAGATCACAAGTTGCTATGCATGAGAAAAATAGAAATGACGTGCTTATAAAACAGGAATAAATCATTGACAATTGTAAACAGTTGTCAATACTCCTGTTGGGGTCAAATCTGACCAGTGCACACCCTAAAACACTCATAAAGATTGTATTTTAAATCTGAATGTCCATGAATTTACGATATCCTCCACATTATTTACTCAAATTTCATCTTTCTTTGAACTGTGAGTGATTTAATCAGCCTTGTGGTGTTCCCGGTCAAAAGTGACCGCCATAGGACATGAGTGGGAAATATTCCAGAGCAATTGATATATCATCTTTACACAGACCCAATGTATAAAGCTTTAGGTTTCTTTTGCACCACTTTTACTCTGAGCACAATGAGTCACAGACTGACCAAGCTGATCTCTGTCAGAGAGATCTGGTTCAGGGTTTGGTTCAGATGAAAAGGACACTGAAACTGAACCAGAGATAGAAGAGTATGTTTCAGAAGTTAAAGACAAATTTTGATTAGACAACAGATGGAGAGGCACCAGACGAACAGGAAACTGAGGAGACATTCTAGCTCAAGAGTGGACACTTAAAGCCTCTACACACTGATTCCAATTGAGATTCGCACAAATCTTCAGAGATGTTCAACAAAAATGTGGAGAAAAGAAAGAATTTGTGGTGCGCTTTTCTTTCCTGCTTCCTGTAAGAAGTCGCAATGAAAATGTGGAATGAGTGCATTACCCTTTTACGTCCTACTCACATCAAAAGACCGTCGTTCAACGGACATTCATGTGAAAAACAGATCCAATTTTGCAATCCAAAATTCTTTCTTTGGCACCACTTATTCGTTCACATGTGTGAGCTACCACTGATGCCCAATCTTTCGATGAAACTTCGGACCAGTGTGTAGAGGTCTTAATTCTGGTTTTCACCTGCCCAGGACAGAGGAAGAACAGCAAGAGTGGAAAAATAACAGTATCAAAGGGCAAAGGCCAGCTTCCAACCCTTTTTACCAGAGTCCATTAAGGGAATTATACTGGAGATGACAAACCTGGAGGGGAAGCATGTGTTCCTCTCTGAGAGGAGACCTTCAGGCCTTTATCGATATAGAGTAATCGATGAAACAACGAGCCTACAAAAATCTATGTGGGGTGCTGAGTCTAGCAGGCCTAAATTCCGGGCAACTATGTCTCTACAACAGGTTCATTCCCTGCCAGGAGTGTGAAAGCCCCAGCTCCAGCCCCTACAGCAGCCGCTGCCCCAGACTCCTCTTCCCCAACAAGGACACGAGAAGAAAAGGAAGTGCTGTGAGCCCTGTGCCCAAAGAGACAACAAAACGAGCCAGAAATGCTGTAAATGTAACACCTATGCTTGCAAAGCCCACTCTGTCCATGCCACTCATGTGCATCAATTCCTGCATACACACCCACACAAGCGCAATGGACTTCAAAACTTTTTAGCAGTGAAAAAGGACCGGTCAATTTTGACCTGGAACACTAAAGTGGACCAATGCTTACCTTTGACAAGACAATGAAGCTCCACTGTTTTCTCAACTTCTGCTATCACAGTCCTTTTGGGTTTTGATGTGAAGTACGGAGCCTCTGAGAACATACAATCACATATTACATAAATATTTGCCATACTGTGATGAACGTGTATGTTTTGTGTGTAATACTGACCCAAATTCCTAGCAAAATGGTTAAACAATTTAAACTTAAGAGAAGTAAAAAGCGAAAAGGAGAATCTATTTATAACCTTTGAGGTTTTTCATTTATTTCAATTGCATGGAAACTGATCTTTTGGGATCAGTACTGCTCTGTTCTGTACAGACCTCTTACTTATTCCCTGTATTCAGTGAGAGAGTGGGTGTGGTGTAAACAACCCTCAGTAGATTGCCTCCACCATGACCACGTTTGATCCGAGAAGGTGGTTCTGTACCTTTTTGATTGATCAAGTTAGATTAGACACTTTGTAATAAGATATAATCACCACTGTTGGTGCTAGTGAGCAATACAAGGTGGCTTTATTGTCGTGTGTGATGAGGAGTGTCCAATGATGCAGGCAGTTATGATTTTATCTTCTCAATCAGTGATTTGCAGGCCTTTTTGAAAGCCCCCAAAAGAACATAAAACCAAGGTTGTTCCCTTCCTTGCAGTGGAAAAGAGCCACTTTTGTCCCCATCATTCCTCCTATGACCAGCCACGTGACCATGATGTCAGCAAAGGGTTTCTTTAGGTTCCACAATGTCAAAAGAAAGACTTTAAAGATTTTTTAAAGACCATTAAGAATAACATTTTAAAACCTATATCATACATATGTTATCCAAAATATAGCAATAAAATCTGTAAAAGATAAATCATTGTAAAAAATACTTTACAATAACGTAATCAGACCTATATGAATATATGCAAATGACATGAAATCTAACACAATAAGATCGATTTCTAAAATTTTCAACTTTTAAAAATGCTGAGTTTTGAAAAGAGGTACGTCTCATGAGCAAACCCATTATGAAATGTTACTGTCCTTATGGCCAATGATGGTCATTTTTTTGTGATTCTATTACATTTTCTACATGTGTATTTGTTACATGAAAACGAACACAAAATGATCATTTTAACATTTTAAAACCTGCCAGAAATTGTAAAGACAAAAGAGATCAGACTGTATTTTATGCAAAGAATGGCAGAAACAAGGGTTTACAATCCGGAAACTATTAATTTTGAGAAATTGGTACTGATGGGAGCAGGAAGTGATGCTGAGAAGCAGGAAGTGCAGGAAGTGATGCTGGGAAATATAGTCCATGAACCCAGCTGAGTTCAACTTCAGTAACTTTATAGAAGGAATGTAATGATGCCACAATTCCTCCATAACAAACCACCTTCACAGAGAAAATGAGTTGCAAAACAAGCTGTAAACTAGCTATGGACATAGAGATCTGTGATGGACTGGCGACCTGTCCAGGGTGTACCCCTGCCTCTCACCCAATGTGTGCTGGAGATAGGCACCAGCAGACCCCCGTGATCCTGAAAGGGAAGAAGCGGGTATGAAAATGAATGAATGGACATAGAGATATTTTCAACCCCAGAAAAGTACACAACATCTATATTATTAGCACCAAAAAAGATTGTGAACGGTGATAAATTTGTATATATTCTTATATGTGCAAAATAAAAATACATTTAATTTTAAAGACCGTAAAAAAAAGCTGCTGGTGGTGCTTTGGATTTAGAAGACCTGAAATCGTGACCACAAAAGTAGATACTCCTTGACTTTTCCCAGTCTGTGGAATGGAGTCCTGAAGCTCGAAGCAAATGTTTCAAGCAGTCAATCGCACAACAGCTTTGCCCTCACACTTTTGCCCCACTCACTCTGTGATTCTCAGGTACCGTGACGTCAGGCCCTCTATAAATCTCTGCAGAGAGTGTTAGGTATTTTAACTCTTTTGTTAATAAATAAATATTAACAATAAATACAAAACGAAGAAGAGTCGGGTGTTACGTTTTCTGTCACCCTTTCCTTTGTGCTCCTTCATTTCCCTCCAAAAACATCAGCCCTCATTCAGCCTCGTTGTACATTTATGCAGATCAGCATTTAAATATTCAATCTTACATTGGCACCTGGATTGGGCTGAACAGGGGAACAATGAATACCCCCTCAGTCTAAACCTTTTTGCATTGCTGGTTGCTCTGACATCTTTCTAAAAAAGTCTCACTGAGCCTCCGAAAGCCCCAATTTATTCATCACTCCACTGGCGGCCTCATGCATATGCATGCCACCCTTTTGCCCAATCATGTAAGGCACACACCTGTCAGATAAGCTCATTGATTCAACATTTGCTGCTGTTTTTAATAAGAATGTGAGTTGGTTTATACATATTCATATTTTATATTCAAGCCAAAAAAAAAAAAAAGATCTTGGGGCAAAGAGATCTCTTTTTTTTCACTAAATAGCGTGCCATCTTTTAAACCATCAACCATTGGGGTAGTGAGTTGTGATCTTTGGGGAACACACAAATGATGCAAGAATGCCGACTGAGGGATATTTTGTAATTTCATGTCAAAAGTGTTCACTCTATGGGAACAATATAACAAAAACTGTCCAATCAAGTTAAAGTTTCATTATTAAATTAAGCTGTTATTTCAAGATAAATAATTCTGATAAAAGAGTACATTTTGCTATGACAATAGACATAGCAGCATTTATATTTAAATACTAATCTATTAAATTACAATTTAACCCGAGTTATTATTGACAAATTATTATAGAACTGATATTTATCTGTAAATTAATTAAATTAATTCAAAACTCCACCCCACCTGAAAATGACTAATGAATAGACTAATGCAGCCAATCCAGAGAAAAAGATATCAATGGGCCTATTCCATGCACCTATGTAGATATTGCACCAAAATCCAGACATTTGCGCCTAGAACAGTCCTTTACCACATTACGACTGTACAGGGTTAATTTCTGATTAGTTTAAAGTTATCTTCGTAACAAAAAAAAAAAATCCTTCAAAAATAAGGAAATTTCTAATTGACCCCAAACGTTTGGACGATAGTTTATGTTCCTCCTTCTTAGAGCAATGTTACATACTGCATGGAAGGTCAATTATAAAATAATAATAAAAAAAAGGTTTTGCTACTTGTTTTCACCATAAACATGTAGAATATTTGCTGCTACAACTACATTTTGTTCTTGCCTCTTTTAGCCTCAGAAACTGAATACAATACTATCTATAGCCAAGCCTCTCAATAGAAATTGTCTGATTTGTGCTTGTGGTCCATTGCTTAGCGATTGGGCAATAGAATGTTCACTCTCTCCAAGCGTATCAAAAGCTAGAAAAATGAGGCTGATTAAATAAAATTATAACATTACAGCATAAATGGAAATTATGATGTATTTTTCTTCCTGATGCTATTCACACTGATGTCCATGTCTGTGCATGAAAATATTACAGAGGCACCTCCAACTGTGATTTTGGAAACGTTTCTGATTCTCAAATGACACATTTCACACCTTCAAACAGATTTCTTAATTATACACATCCATCAATCCCCCGATTGAGGTTCTGTGCCTTCTAAAACCTTTGGTACATCAGTTCGATTCACTGGGCAATGTCACATGATCTCATTAATATTCATGAGTAGAGAGGTGAAAAATTCACTTTTATGAGCATAATTCTTTAGATGCTTGTGCGACGCAGAGAAATTTTTCTGTCAGATTATCTGATGATTAAATGCACTTTGGTCGGCATAAATATGTCAGTAAAGGCCCCTTACATCTAAAGCCTGAGTAACGGCTAAGACTCAAAGTGAGGGACCTGCTTGTAAAAAGTCAAGCTTTCCATCTTTTTTCCTCAACCAGACATTATAATCTCTCGAGTGAATATCGAGCTATATGTTTGTGTATATGAACAATTAAAAAAAGACATTTTACTTCAACATAATAAAGAAAGAGCTGAATTACTGGTGTAAAATTGTATACATTGTGAAGGTGTTTCAAGGTAAAACACTGTGTAGAATCAAAAGAGACTCTCACCCAGCACAGAGAGGAAGGCTCTGGCTTCGATGCTTTTCTGGGAGCTGTTTCTAAGGGTGGCCTCACACACGTAAACACCAGCATCTGCTGCACTGGGCTGACTGATGACCAGCCTGCGAGCCAATGAGTCCACCCCTGCGGTCAGTCTCTGGCCATCACGCTTCCAGAACACCTGCAGCCGGTCCAGAGACCTGCTCCATGGTCGCAGACATACACAAAATACACATATGGAAAACACATAAATCATACTGAACTAATAAATGCCATGAAATTTAAATACAGCAATCATCTATGTGCTCAAAATGAGCAAAATAAATAAATAAATAAACTAAAATAAAGTTTAAGGCCTAATTTAAAATAATGAAATAAGGTTTAAACCATTTTTACAGTTCTTGGACCTGGTTGGTGTCTGTCATTGGTTTCAGATTTGCAACTGTCTTAGTAATACCATAACCTCCAGTCATAACCTCATTCTTATCAGTTTAATCATTGCTATCACTCTTTAAGTTGTTATTAAAGGAAGGATTTATGATTTAGAAAACAGAGCTGACCCAACCCCCCACTGGAGGCCAATCACCAGTGAGGGGCATGTGGTTTCAAAGAATACAATGATGTCAACTATGAATTCAAAATAAATAAATAAATAAATGTCAATTCAAATATTAAAGCTGCAAGCAGCGATCAAGGGGCTCACGCACCACTGGCGCTATTGCCTCTCAGTGGCTATGTCATTGCACTATGCACTACCACCAATCCTTATTTAGAAGATTTAGTCAAGCAAGAATTGTTAAGATTACTTAACAATACAGGCAAAAAAACAGAATGAAATGAAAAGACCCCAGGGCCTTTAAACTGGATAAAATATAAGAAACATTAAAAAATCATATTGAATTTGAATAATTTATATTTTTGTGTGAATAAATTATAAGAAATAATTTTTCTGCTATTGTTTTGGCTAAAATTATAATATTTGTCAAACTAGTATAAAATATACCTCATCAATGTCAAATGATGTATTTGGTTTGTGCTTTAAATTGAATGACTTTTTCAAATTTAATGGGCAGAACGTGGTAAACATAAAGTTAACAGGATATTGTTTTGTCAATGGCCTGTACACATTTTGTCACATCGGTTTTGCTCAAGGTCAGCTTGACCACAGGGTCTTTTAGGTACAAAAAAAAACAAAAACTAAAGATGTATAAAAAAAAAATCCACATCACAAAGGGTCATGACCTACAGGTGGAAATTTGAATATGTTTCTGATATAGTTTTGCCTAAAATTCCTGTTATGTCAAAATTACTATAACAATAAGTAGCTTTTAATAAGTGTATTTCTTTGTGGCCACCTGATGGCGCTATAACCAACAGGTTTCATTCTAAACGTGCTCAGACTTTGACTATTAACATAATTGGTAAATTTGGAAGCAATCAGAAATTGTACAACTACTGAGATCCTGTTGATAGCAAAATGCCTATTTTGATGGTTGCTGTAGGAACATAGTTGATAATGTCTTATGATGATAATGACGGAGATAAAATCTTTAGGAGGAGTTCGTCAAAGTATACCACAAGCAACATTGGTCATTTTTAGAGGTTTTTGCAAAAAAAAGAAAAATAACAATTTAATTTGCCTAAAAAAAATGGTTACTGCACCATAAGCTCAAAGATATTAGGTGGTGCTATAGAGCCATTCTACCACACTCACTTTTCAAAATCCAATCAAACCTAAAGTTTCACCAGCTCTGAAGTGTATGCGAAATTTGGCCTCAAACATGCCCTAAAAGCCACGAAACAAATACAAAAGGGTTCTATGCATCTTTGGTGCTGGAGTCCTAGTAAACATTTACCTTCATAATTTTGTTGATAAACCTTGCGCCCTTAAACACTTCTCTTCCAAATGGGACAAGACACATTTTTTGTTTGGCGTGCTGACAGCAACTAGTGTAAAAAACGTACAAACATAGCAGAAATATTGTTTTAAGTTTGAAAAGAGAATGAAACTAATTTTATTGCCAAGCCAATACATACTGTTTAACCACTTTTGGTACAAAAACACAGTGAGAGTCAAGAATGATGATCTTTTTAGAATCGATTGAGGCTGTTTCTGTTAGTTTGGTAGGTATTCTCTTGGCCAAGAATATACAACTTTTTTTCATAATCTGTTCCGAACTAATTCCGACTAATTCTCGGCTGATGACCCATTCTCCAACCATCAAAGAAATAACAGTATAGAACTTTTGGTTCAAGAGAGTTATAACTTATTGAATGGTGTACAGTAGAGGTGACTGCGTTCAGGACCACATCGCCTTTCACACGAAGTATGTATTCAGAGATCTTGGCCTTCACAAAAGACAGCGAACTCAAATTGTTCTGACGGTTTCTTTCCTTCAGCCACATCTACAAAAGGAAGGTGAGTTCACTCCTTGACAGAAGGGCCCTTGCATCTGCTATACATGCTTTTATCGGTTCACAGATGGTTTATTGAAAAACCTTGTATAACTTCTGCTAACCTTACAGTCAATGTAGGATGCAGCTGCTCGATTTTTTACTCAATCAGTAAAAAAAAATTAAAATACAAGTCACATCACCCCTCTTTTGTATTATTTTGTATTCATTTTTGTCTTCATGTTGGTTACATAAACTCACTTCAACCACTTTTTTTATCTAGATTAAAAAGCATTTAAAGTTGGGATGGCAACAAAAATTTGTACAAGATTAAACTGACTGAAGAAAAGCCTGAAGTGTACCATTAACAGTGCACTCGAGAAGAATCTCCTCCATGATTTCACAATAAAGCATCCTTTAGAGTTAGATCAGAATGAGAGTTAAGAGATAAACACTGCTCAAGTAGCATCAAACCACTGCAGTGGATCCAAACCAGTTATACATTAAGAGCAAAACACGGCCATCTGTAACGGTGGTTCTGTAACGGTCTCCTGAACATCTGGTCAATCTTGTAAGAAGGAATGATGTGAATTGCATTGAAAAAAAAAGAAAGATGAACTGACTCTCCTCTGTTTGTTTTCGGTCAGTGAAGGAGGAAGCCTTGGGTTGCCATGAATTGGAGATCCCACCCCAAAATTATTTTAAAGTGGGTGTTCCTAGAAATTAAGTAAATCCAATCATTCATTTATTTGTTTGGGGTTGTTTTTGAATCGTTTGTTTCAGATGTCAAATTTACACACCAATAAAATATGAACTGATATAACTTAACCCATAAATAAAAAAATATATAAATTCCATAAATCAACCAATCGATCGATTTATGGAAATTATGAGATAAAGAATTTAACAACTTCCCTATAACATTGCATTTTTTTCTACTGAAATAATTAACAGTTTTGATGTTATTAGAACTATAAAACATTGCAAAGCTTTGAAAGTTCTGAAGAAGAAATTTGAAGAGTTTAGAAAATATACAGGAAGCTGCTTTTCCTGCACCCCTAGCAATGGGTCACAGCCATTGCTGACAGCTCACCTTGCATTAGCAACGCACTCAAGAGTCGCCTCGCTCACCCCGGCAACCACTGATGTGTTCTTAGGTGCAATCACTATCACCGGGGCAACCAACTCAGCAGGGGCAATAATTTCTGAGGTGGTGGGAGAAAGACAGAGAGAGAGAGAGAGAGAGAGAGAGAGAGAGAGAGAGTCACAGAGGGGGTGGGGGTGAAGAAGAGAGAGAATGATTATTGGAACAATCAATCAGCGTAATAGCCTGAGCATCAATGGAAAGATAAAGAGTTTGTGATGAGCTGCTAAGTTTTCTTTCTTTGCTTTCTTCATTTTTCTCCTCTCTCTGAACTATTGCATTCTTCAAAAAATAATGGATGCACAAGGAAGTCAAATGACTCTACGTGGTTGACAGATGATAGAGGAGGGAATGAAAGAGCAGGAGATGGAGAAAGATAAAATGGATGAGTGGTGAAAAAAACCTGAGATCGCATCTTAATAAGGGAACAGTTTAACCAAAAATGGAAATTATGTCATCAGAACATTCCCCACAATTACAGTACACAGGAACTGGAGCGGGGTCAATAAAAGAATGTGTAAAAAAAAAAAAAGATAGTATGACATCTGTATGATGTAAATCATTAAGCCATACATCATAAAATCTGTATGACGTAAATATCTGCTACACAAACAATTAGGATCTGTTTTAAAAATTATTCGTGCATGAAACACTTCTTACATTTCGATTCTATCATTTTCTGTCCTCAAAATGAAAAAAAAAGCAAGCTCAGGTTGCTTTGTTGACATTTTGTTTCCCCCTATGTTTTCCCCATTTGAAAATATGGATTCCACTGCCTTTTAATGGACTATGCGATGTAAAGGAAGTGGGATTGGTGCACTGATAAAGGCTGCACATGCTCAGAAGTGGTGGAAAGAGTTGGATTAAATGTATTAAGGCGATGTGTGAAATTGCCAGCCTGGCTCAAAATAGTTAAATAAAAAAATAAAAAAAAACTGAATTTTGACAAGTGTATTGAGAAGAAGAAAATGTTTTAGCATTGACCAATACTGCAGATGTTCCCCAGGGGGCAACCGAGCCCAATTTGTGAAGAAAAAAAACTATTAGGTAGAGTGTAAAGTATAAATAACTAACAACTCACGTGCTGCGTTATTAGTAAAATTGCAAACCCTTAGAAGTCACTGGTGCATGTGCCGATCACAGCGGCTGTTTCGAACTAAGTAGTAATGACACAACCCGCTTATTAATTAATTCTGATTTTAAATTTAATATGTAGGTTTGAAAAAGGTTATTAGTCTTGATATTTTTTGTTTTAAATGAACATTACAAGATAATTTGTAAAATAATTCCAATTTAAATGCTTGATCGTCTTTCAGTTCCATTTTAAAGTGATCTTCTATTGTATTTACAATTGGAAAACTGGAGCCAGGGTTCATAGCAATGATGTTTTACATCTTTAAAAGGACATATTGACAAATTATAAAAACAAGCGCCTTAGAAGAAAACAAACTCACACAGAGCAGCTTTGGTAAGTGAAGAAACGTGCGTCTTAAATCTAAAATACGATAGATAAACTAGCATTTCTAATCTCGAATGGTTGTAATTTATGCATGTCTCCATGTCATAAAAGGCAAAGAAGCAATAAAAAAGTGTAAATCCTACATCAAGAATGATAGAGAAGATTGGAGGCGGACTTAAGAGCAAGAGTGAAGAAGAAAAGTAAGAAGACATGTAGAGAGCTATTTCTGAAATGTGAAGGTTCAGAGCTGCAGCCGTGCATGTGAATGCTAGATGTAGTCAGTATGTGTTAGGCTGTGATGGCTCCCACTCTTATCGCTATACTGTCATTCTATACTGGTGGCATAAATAGATCAGTGAGTCACTGTACACAACTATGAGTAGGATTTTTTTTTTGAAAATCATCTATAAACTGCTATAAAATGCCTTAACTGTAAATAAAAGCATCATTGCACAACAGCAAAAATTGCTTAAAATTTTTATTCACTTTTATTCACGATAAAGTTTACAGCAGGATTTAGTGAAGTCTAGATAGGTGTGTCATTGTGTCCGGACCTAGTCCTTGACTTTGCGGATGGAGGCACTAAGGATGTTGTAGGCTATTCGCCTAGTTCACCACTTTTAGAATAGTAGGAAAACCCCAGAAAAATTATGACGAATCAAACTGTTCCACAAGTTCCTACTTCGACACTGTAGGAATGCGTTGTAGTCATTATCTGAACATATAATATTAAACATTACTTTCTATAATGGTGATAAAACCTTCAATAAAACAACCCGTGAAACCCCGCTTTTATTTTCAGCCCAATTTTCAACATAAATGTACCTTAATGTCATTTTTTATCCACTTTCTCATCACTTATTCTGAACCAGACCGATGAATACATCGTTTGAAAACCACTGGTTTAAGGATTTTTAAATTAACAATGAAAACATTTCGGCAGAACGTGTTGCTCACGAGTACCCCATTTCCACATGTCCTCATAAGCTGATCTCTCACTAGCCATCCATATGCATTTTAAATGTATGCGCAAAACTGGAATAATGGATCAAATATAGTTGCGAATATAGCACAGTTTCCATCTAATAAGTCCAAGGGAACAAAATCGTCACTTCCTGATAAACCCATGCCAAATATCAAAAGAAGAGGGAAGTTGCTGCATTATAAGAGGGCCTTTTCTTATACAATGGTACCTTGATAAACGAATGTTTCACATTACGAAAAATCCAAGATATGAAGGGTCTCTCAAAAAATGTTTAGCTTCAGGACACAAAAAAATTCCAAGATATGAAAAACACAAACAGTTCTGCTCTTTTATCCGCTTGTTAAGTCTGACGTCAAGCTGTGCTTCCAGGTCTTGGACAGACAATGGGAAAAGGCACTGAAACTTTGATCATCATCACCCCAAAATGCTTTAAGACAGTTTAAAATTAAGTGAAACATTAAGTAAAGATTACAATAATGTCAAGTTGTCCTAAAAGAAATGCCGTTTATAAAGTGGAAAGTGCTGTTCTGTAGCACACGTTCGAGGATAAACCTTTAGCTTTCGTTTCCAAAGATCAGTTTCCACTTTATAAATGTCATTTCTTTTAGGGCACCTAATCTTTTGTTATAGCACAGATCACACCCGTGACGCCTTCTCAGAAGCGCTCTCTCCATCCCTTCACACAAGCTTTGGTAGTGCAGTAATGTTTTCTGCCATCCGTTCCACCTTCGCCAAATCGCCGCACTCACAAGGTAAGGTTTCATTTTTTTGTATATATTATTTTCCATTTATTTTATTCTGTTTTATTATCATTTATTACATTAACAATGTGTAGATTTAAGGATTGAAGAAAATTGATAATGTTTCTCTGGTTTTCCATTTGTTTATCAACTTACACTGTTGTTTCTGAGAGCCGTTGCATGGATTCGGCATTTTATGTGAAAAACTTCGACATAAGAAAAATTCAGGATATGGAGGCTACACTGGAACGGATAAATTTTATATCTCGAGGTACCACTGTATATAACAACTTACTTGCGTCATAGAACACGTTGACGAAACGTAATATACGCAGTCATGTAATCTTGCTTTTGTAGGCGGGAGACGCACTTCTTTAGGAACAGCGCCTGTCAAGACAGTTGTGTGAGGCGATAATCTCGAAACCCCTTGATGACACCTTGATTTACAATTTTACCAAAACACTAACCACTGGTTAGTGGACTACCAGTTAATGGTAGTCCACTTATGCTGCCCAATCACGCCCTAGTTCCGACAGTAAAATGTATCGCCATTGGATTTACTCAGTAAATGCATTTTCATGATTATGCACATTTTTTATTAGTTGTGCAACATAATTTCTATTATGCATATTTTTAACATTTATGTGCATCTTGCCATTTTCATCCAATGTTTTTTATGCAATATTCCAAAACGTGCATAAAAATAGGTGAATAGAAATGCAGTTAATAACTTGAGTTCGATCCATAGCTCTTCCACTTATACACAGGTGATAATGTAAAACTGCTTTAAAATGGCTCAGCATCCCAGGGAATCAACCCCATAATATTTGCACACGAGTAGCAAACTATACTAGCTAATAGATCAGCCATTATTAAATCATTACATTTGTATTTAAATCTCTTGCGTTTCTGAATCTAGCTATTAATAACTTGTTTATTTGGCTCACACATATTTTGCTTGTTTTCTGAGGAGTATTTAGTTAGCAGAATTCACAAGCACGTCTCAGTAACACTGAGTGAATAACAATATCCTGCTGGGCAGCAAACAATTATCATAAATATATTAGCTAAGATCCGGCAGAAATGAGCCCTCGTGGCCCTGCAGCCCAGACAGAGTGATTCACTGAGTCCATCTATTCTCAGTGTGTGCTTGAGGAACTGCTGATTATAGCACCCTGCTATTTTTCAGAGTCATCTCAGAAGTACTGTAGTCCACAGGAAGGACACGAATGAAAAAGAGAATTCGAATTGAGAGAAGAAGGCACTTTCGAGATAAATTTCTGCAAGCTGAGGTTACTTTCGGACTAAAGCACTGGTTTAGGGCTTTGATTCATGAAGTCGGGGTATCTATGGTCCCAAGCTTAACCAGTAGCAAAAGAGTTGAGTGATTAACAAAGCCCTTTGAGGAGGTCACCAATGAGGCATCTACATGCAAGCAAGAAGTCCATTTAGTTTTATGAACATATAAGATTTAGTTGTAGAAACTTAAATTACTGTAAATTAACTGCTATTAAAAGATATACAAACTTTTCTACAGTGAACTGAGCTTATTCAAATCTTTTGACAAAATGTGTCCTGTAGCTAAACCTGTAAGATTCAACTTAAAAAAAATGTCCTTCACTGAGGTTACAGTCATGCTCATAAATTTAGAAAAAGGCAAGATTTCTTGTGATTTTTTCCCCCAGTTTTATTGGTTGGATGAATGAATATATTTTCAAGCAACTGCATTTACTCTATTTAATACAATGACAACAGAAACTTTTCAAATGACTCCGATTAAAAGTTTAACCCAAGCTCTTTTTTTTGTATTCCCCATTTAAAATCAATGGCAGCCTGAAGTTTCTTGGGGTAGTTGTCGGTGAGGTTCTTTATCTTCTCTTTTGGTGAAGCAGCCCATTGTTCTTGGCAAAATGCCTCAACTCTTGTAAAATTCTTTTACAAGAGTTCTGTTTTGCATGAACTGCACGTTTGAGTTCTCCCCAGAGTGGTTCAAAGAGATTGAGGTCAGGAGACCGAGATGACCACTGCAGAACCTTCACTGTAACCAATGACAGGGGGACGTGGCTTTGTGTTTTGTATTGTTGTTGTGTTGGAATGTCCAGTAACGTTCATCATAGGCCTTGTTGACTCATCTCCAAATGTTGTGTTAATGGTTGTGGCCACAAAATTAAGTCTCATCACTCCAAATAACTTTGTTCCAGAAGATTGGAGAATTGTCTCTGAGCTGTTACTCTGTGGCATTTACGTAGTAATTACTTTCTTCTGGCAACTCGATCAAGCAACCCATTATTTTCAAGCGTCTCCTTATTGTGCTTCTCGAAATAGACAAACCACATTTTTTCAGATTTTCATGTATTTCAGCTAAAGTTATCTATGGGTTTTTCTTAGCATCCCTTATAATTTTTTTCTGCCAGTTATCGCAGTGTTTTGTTGGTTTGAAGAGAATCCCTCACTTTTCACTTCTCAATCCGAGTTTGACAAGTTTTGAACCAAGCAGTCCCTGGTTCAATGCGAAATTCTGAACCTCAGTTTTTCGGTTTCTCGTTTATATAACTTCTGTTTGTATTAGTATTTCAAAACGCCCATGGCAAACTATTTTTTTACGAATGTGAACGCATTTCTGCAGCAAATATTGGATCAATGAACGGCTCCATGGGTAAATATCTAATCAGCCAGACTAAAATTAAAAGAGACACATAATGAATGTCCATTTTTCAAGACGTATTGATTTTTTATTCAGCAAAATTAATTGAATTCTAACAGACATCTATTTTTCTCTCAATCGCTTTATGTGATCTATACAAAGGATGATTACAAAAATAACTTTTTTGCTAAGTCGTCATACTGAACCGAAAACCGGGGTTAAAAAGCGAGGTACGTACTGAACCGTGAGCTTTGTGTGCGTTGCATCACTAATAAATACAGTTGTTTGAGTAGAAAAATTATTATTGGAGAACAGGGAAATATATTATTATTAATCATTAATATTTTCTCAAATAAATTTCTTGGGTATGTAAACTTATGAGCAAAGTAGAACAGCTGTTAGCTGATGGTTGTTTGGTTTAATTGTTTTCTTGGTTGCAGCTGAAATCACGCTCATGTGCTGAGATCCCTGTGCTACTTATAGGTTTACACTTGTTAACTCTGTTTTGAGCCTGGATTTACACTCCGAAAGTCAATAATCATTTGTCTATGTTCTTTGTGCTCGTGTTAGTGATTCATATTCATGATCATATGGCGATTCACAAATATAAATGAATATACTTTCATTTATTTTTATCTATATTATTTTTTCTTAATTCCTCTGACTTTTGACCATGTAGGTTCTGTCACTACACCAACCATGACCTTACTCCAAGTATGGACTAGCTTGAATGTGTTTCCTAAAGATGCAAATGCATATATGGTCGCATGCAACTTCACAACATATGTAAACAATTGAAGGATTACATTGATAAAATTCATCACAGCTAATCGTTCAGGTTTGAGTGTTCCCCTAGAGAGCTGTTTAACACTGTAGTCTTCTGGATGTTTCTTTTCATCTGAAGCAGAGATTAATTACCTTTAGCACTCAGAGATACTATAAAACACTGCTGAACAGTGAAGAGCCCACACTGCAGGAGAAGGGTCATTCAGCAGGATCAGATGTTATAATCTTAATCCAGTGTCTACATGAGTGCTGAGTGAGATTATGACATGCAGAGATATTAAATTTGTCTCTGAGGAGAATCCATTATCTTAAGCCTCCAATAAATCCATTTAAACACACAGTACATGAAAGATTACACTCACAGTCACACGCACACACACACACACACGCACACACACGCACGCACACGCACACACACACGGAGAGGAAGACAGCAAAGGTGAGAGCAGACAGGAAACAGATGGAGTACATCCATTTTTCACAGAAGTCTAATTGGTCAATGTCTGCATATATTAATCAGTGAGAAACTACTGTCTTATTGGTGTCTGTCTGTGGGCTCAT
The DNA here is from genome assembly GCA_007224835.1 of Danionella cerebrum. NCBI lineage: Eukaryota > Metazoa > Chordata > Actinopteri > Cypriniformes > Danionidae > Danionella > Danionella cerebrum. The sequence goes on along the minus strand of SRMA01026502.1, from coordinate 237,049 downwards.
ATTTATTATTTTGCAAAATCAATGATCTAGGACTACATAACAATTAAACATAGAGCTCAAAATTCATTTAATTGTAAAAGGTGTCTTTCAGAGTGGAGTATAAATTCAATTGGTAACTTTGAACCCCGAGCTAGGATAGGCATGAGGATAATCAAAGTGTATGTAGAAATCTGAATCAAACTAAACCAAAGCAAACCAAACTAAACTAAAGCAAAAATAATTTATCAAACCAAACTAAATCTAAATAAACTAAACCAGACTAAATTAAACCTAAAGGAGCCAAACCAAACCAAATTAAGCTAAAATAAAGATAATTAGCTGTAGCCTTTATTGATTTTTCCGTAGGGGAAAGGAGAGTGGAGAGTGACAGGAAATTAGGAGAAGACAGAATGGGGTGGAATGTGAAAGACAACAGGCTCGGGATTCGAACCTGCGTCAGCCCTGCGCAATCACGCACATGTGTCCTGCGTACCAACCAAATAACAAAGCAAATCTAAAACAAATAAAAACTAAGCCAAAATAAGCCACCCAAACCAAACTAAATGAAACCAAAGAAAAATAAGCATAACCAAAACTAAAGCCAAAAAAAACAAAACTATACTAACCCCAAATAAGGCTGCAGCAAAATAGAGTATAATTGTAAGCTAAATTTGTGTACAATAGTGATATGAAAGAGATATTATTTAAAACTAATGTCATGTTTTAATGGAACTGATATAGATATACTGTACAAATTCACAACACGAAATTATGTTATGGGTGGCAATTTTAATTTGTTGAATATTTATAAAATGAAACAGTACTGATATTTGTCTAACATGGAGCATTATTATTTGTATTATATTGTCTGCATATGATAATGTCTTTATATCGCACTAGGGCTTTAGAGTAATCAGGCATGTTTTAAAAGCATGCTCTTCACAACAATGGCTCATGATTAATCTCCTCAATCCAACCACAGGGATGTTACTACTTCTCTTCCCTGTTCTCCATTCCACTACATTCAGTATTTAGCGCAATCAGGGAAGCACCTAGAGAACCAGTTCTCACCAGACCCATCAGAGTTATCAGAGCATGCAGACAGGTGAAGAACAGAAGTGATGGAGATAAAAGCGGCGAGTAAAGATTACAAGTTTCAAATGGTTATTAGAGTGTCTTACCAGGGGAACCACGATTCTTCTTGTTCACTGCGGAGAAAAAAAAAGAAAGAAATGAAAAAAAAACTACAATACCTCAAAATGCATCATCAAGTCAATTGTTATGGTCCCTCTATCATTTTTATCTGTCTGCAAGGCGTAATTATGGGGGTTTGCTGAACCTAGAGCGGCTGTAATAGAAACACCACATTTAGTGTGTTCCTATTTTCAAAAACAGTGTTGTGTAGAATGTAAACCAATGACGAGAAGAAATTCTGATCAGCAAAACACAAGATCTGAATCTAAACTCAAGGAAAATCCCATAAAGTTCACAGTACTATATACGTTTGTTGATCCATGTACCTCAAAACATTTCAGTTAATCAATTCTAAAACTCTACAAGTAATGAAATACTCAAGTGTTTGTATTTTTGTTTATACAAATGATAATTTCTGAGCACTTATGATGTTAATATCATCAAAGGTTTTGAAGGAATTGGTTTCCACAAAACTTGACGGGGTTTTTATTGTAATGTTTTAGTGTTTACAAGGTAAAGTTCAGTCAAAACTGATTTAGAGGTAAACCATAGATACTTGGAGTCAAACTCAATGCAAAGCTTTTCACTGTGCCAGCCAGTCCATTTCATTGGCTACAATCAAGCAAGAAGACTTTGCTGCAAAAAGAAGACTATGCTGAAAACTATCAAAATGCAAATCACTTTTAAGAAAAAGAAGTTGTGAACTGAATCTTACGTGTCATATCTACACTTGAATTCACAAGTAAAGTGAAAGGTGTCATAAAATCTTCCCTCAGACACATGAAACACTTGAGTTCATGTGCTAGACACACATATATTTTACTTGTACACTAAGGATTGCTCTATCTGTTAAAGAGTCTCTTCTTATTATGTTTGCTAATAACCTTTCATAGCTCTAAAGTTTGAGGATGATCCAGTTTGAACTGTACAGTGCTTTTTGCGTAACATGCTATTGTCCTTAAAAAGAAAGAGTTGACTCTTGTGAAACGAGTAGTCATTAAATGAATCTTTAGCCGGCACTTTATGATATATGAATGAATAAACTACACCCCTCACACTTAAACCTGCGAAACAATGCTAATCCACAAGTGTACAATGCTGAATTTGAGAAACAGATTATATTCAACAATATCTGTTCCAGTTATTTTGAACCTCTTCCTCCCAATCAGAACCAGTAAGTACAACGATAACAGTTGCAGTAGTAGCATGTGAATACCCCAGTAAATTTTCTTTAATCATTTGTGCTCGGATGAGAATCTTCGGTAAAATATAGGAAAATATCCCAAATAGAGACTTCACTCTGGCAGAAGGTATTTTGACCAATCTCCAGTTCAGTCAAACAACACCACAAGTTTTCAATAATATCGAGATGGCTATACCAGAAGGCTTTACTTCTCTGTTCCTCTGTATGGATACCCAAGTAGATTTTGATCTCTGTTTGGGGTCGTGAAACATCACATTTTTTTTGGGTGAGAAATTCAGCCCCAGTGCAACTTTAACTTTGCCACTGATTTCTGGACATCGTTTACCAGAATCTGCTGATATTAAGTGGAATTCATGCATCCATTGACTTTAACAAGACATCTCCTTGTGCACTGAAGAGATGGACAATGCAGTCAGAAGATGCAGTAGCATCTGCATCAAGAACATGCTGTAGGTCTTTAGAGCTGGTCTGTGGGTTCACTGTGACTGTTCTCACCATCTGCCACTTCAGGCCTTATCTAGAAATGTGATTCTGGTCTTCCAATTCCTCACAATGTCACTACCAGTTGAAACTGTATCGTTCTCCCAATCGTGAATCATGTTTGGGCCATCTAAGAGTTGTTTTGAGGTTTCCATGTTGTTACTTTTTAGAAATAATACAAAGAGGAGAAACACTAATAATTGGCCTCCTTTAAATACTTGTGTATGGAGGTCAAGGGTCACTGAGGCTGGCATTTTGTTGTTCCAATAATTAATGCAAAAGCTATTGAAATCAAAAAAATGACATAAATTTAGGCACAAGGCCAATTTCTTCATTTGGCAGTGGTAGTAAAATCAGGTAGAAAGTATAATTGAGCATGATTGTGTTTTGGACCTTGCATGGGGTTAAGCCCCAACCACTGAATTTCCACGTGCCTTCTTATTGGCTGTAGATAAATGAGGTTGACAAATTGTGACATCTATTCCGAGCTAAATAAGGTTAGAGAATACAACCAATGAAGTGACATGGATTCGGGGTTGCCCTAAGGCAAACTACAGGTCCACTAAACTCAAAAGTGTCTGTCAAAGGGCCAATTAATCATAAAACACACTCAGAGACGAGTTTTTAGCTAATTACAGAAGTGCTTAGAGGAAAGTATGTGATTGCTTTAAAATTGCTTCATTAAAAAAAAAGTTTTCAGTCGTTTGTAGAGCGTCTCTGTTTGTCTAATTGACACTGGAAGATTATTCTAGTTTTCGGGGACAGTTAATAAGAACATGGGGAGATATTTTCTTCCTCTCTGAAGAGGAACCACTAGATGCTGCTCATTTTCTGAACGCAGGCTTCTGATGATGGACGCAGTATTGCAAGAGCTCGTGAAGGTATGATGGTGCTGATCCTCTGTTCCCTACTCAAGCATCAGCGTAAAGCAATGGGAAGCCAGGCTCTTCTGGGTTCCATTAAAACCAGCTGCAGAGTTCATGTGTAGAGGTCAAATTTGATAAACATAGGAGTTTCCAAAGTGCTAAACAAAGACAATAATTAAAAGAAAAAATATGAGCTCAAAACAAGTATTAAAAGGAATAAGAGAGGTTAAAAGGAATGAGACTGTGAAGGAGATGGCTTTTCTCCTTCCCTCTAATCCAAACATGTGAATTTATATTTTGTTAATGTGTAATGTGTTGTTTAATCATAATTATTGTATATTACGGTCATGTAGTGCTTATTGTGTTTTGGGGAAATCAGGTTTCGTCAGCTGTTCTTGTTGCCGCAGTGACATCAACAGGTGAGCGCACCAGCCCAGTCAATCTAAGCCTGATGAAGCCAGGTGTCTCTAATTAGTTTTTCTATAAATGTTTGATTTGCGCTTGAAACACAGAGGAGTACACGGGGCCACAGACACACAGGTCTGCTGTGCAGACACAATTTCACGTTTTGGTTTTGTAATTTGGTTTGGGTTATATTTATTTTTTACTGATTCGTCATTGTTTGAGTTATTTGGGGAATTTCTCTTTTGGTTCGAGACCCACATCTTTACAGAGAACAAGGAGCAATCCAAAAACTTAATACAACACACAGAGGATCACACAAGCTCAGGCTAAAGAATAAAAATGGACTTTAAGATGAGACTTAAAACATTTAAAGGAGGGAGTCATTACAACAAGGGGAGGCAAGGCAATCGACAAACACTTGTACCACCACAGAAAAACCAGCCCTGACTCCCCTGGTTTTAAGTCTCGTCCTCAGAACCACCAGCTGGGGTGGACCTTCTGACCTCAGAGATAAGGAGCTTCATACACCTGAACAAGTTCTGTAAGGTAGTCAGGGGTCAGCCCATTTAAAACCTTAAAAAACAACCAGTAAAATCTTTAACATAATTCTAAAATGTACCGGCAATTAATGCAAGGACGCTAAAACTAGCATAACATGACTGTGGAACATAACATGGAATCCAGCAAAAAGAATATTGTAAGAAATCTAGTCTAGATATGTCCAGAGGCCGAATAATATGGTGACAGTAAAAATGCATTTATTCAATAAAAAAATTTTGTTGAAAAATTTGCTGAAAGTTTTGCATTTTGGGGAGTTTCAGAACCACCTCAATTAGACATGGATGTGTGAGTTTAGTGCACAAGAATTTGACTGGCCTGCCGAAAAAACTATGAGCCAGGACTTTTCATCCAACATCAGTGTTCTCATAAATGCCCTTTTGGTCGAACAGACTCTCAAACCTTGTAAACAATCGTCACAGAAGAGTTAAAGATTCACAAACTGCAAATGTAAAGGTGATGCAACTTTAATTGATATATAGCTAAAAGCAGATGATGGAATACTTTCAGAAATGTAATGTATGTTAAACAGACCATTTCCTCAATAACAGGAGTGTTTTAAATATTAGCAATTCGTCAAAGTAGAGCACTATATGTTGGAACCATGACTGGTCCAGTGCATCAACCAATTATCTGATTTAAAAAAAGAAGGGATTTAAAGAAATACTTCTTTGTGAAGCTAAAAGTGAACCCAACGTTAGGCTAAAGTTTGATTGCAATACTGACCATGAAAAAAATGACTGATACTAGAGAAAAATCTCTTGCTGCTTCTATTCCCCCAGACAGCATGGAGCAAGGACGAAGCACAAAGTGAGTGATAACGTTTCAAGGAGGAGACTATGAGCAGGGCAAATGAAGAGCGGAGGAGGATCTAGGGAGAAGAAAGAAGACGAGAAACTATGGATGAAAGGAAAAGAGCAGGATGAGTGAGGAGAGGAAGTGAGAACGAAAGACGGGTCGTGAAAGATTTACATCATCAGGAACTGACAGAGCAACCCCAGCAGCATCACATACATAAGAGAAAGAGAAACAATGAGAGAGAGAAAGAAATGGATGATTTCAACAAAACTCCATATTCACTCTCATGCACACTAATATTTGAACTGGAAGATGCATGTGACTCTGATCACCCGTCACTCTTAATCTCTGGATCTGTAATTGAACGGGAGACGAGAAGCCACCATGAAATAAACAGATGAACAGCAGCTTCCCCTCATCCACTCTTCACCTTTCTTGCTTCTTACCCGCGGAGGATGCTTTTTATTAGAAGCATTATCAGCACTAAATCACCAGCTATGCATGTCGAAAGCAGAAATCCCGTCTTTTCTGCGGTCTAGTAAAAAGACAATAGATACACAAATCCCCTGTTCTGATTGGCTGCCAGACTGCCAATCTCCCAAGCACTGATAAGCTGTCATCTCAAGGAGTAAGAATTAATCCGATACGCACCACAGTACTTTTTGCCATTAGAGGGTTAGCAAGGCATCTGCAGGAAAAGTGAGATTTCCATTGTCTTATGATTTTATTTTTTCCCAATTTCACTTTTATTTTGGGAATCATTCAAACAGGATTTACTGCACAGTTTAGAAATCTTTGCAGAAGAAGCATAATAGGGTCACCATGCAATTAATTAAAGGTGTCATATTAGGCAGAGGATGTGGTAACATTGCATTTAGAAAGCTAGTTCAGACAGTTCAAATATTTATTCTAAAAGCTTTAAAATGGCATAATATAACCCTTTTAAACTCAAATCATAGATATTTTGCTTTGTTGCTGTCATTACCATAATAATCATCATTATTATTAGGGAAACTTTAACGCAAGCCAGATGAATACATTCTATTAGCTAGAGCACCTGGTGCAAACCAAAGCAAGAATGACGAAGGCCACCGGCTGACCACGAACCAGTAACTATACTTACTGAGTTTCACATGGTTTCCAACAAGTTGTTGGTTTCTGCAGTTGTCAAGAGTGTGCCATTGTCCACTAAGAAGATTGTTGAGGGTTTCAACAAGAACGTAACTACATTTTTTAATGATAAAATGGATACTTTGTTTTTTTGCATGCTCAAAATTCAAAAACTTCAAGCTCGTCATCCACTTCTGATTCTGAGAGACACTCCTTGAGTTCTGAGGCTTCGCAGCGCACTCCTGCACATCGAGAATTATCTTTGCATTAGTGAGTTGCATTAGGTGAGTCTTCATAGAGTGAAAGTAATGCATAAATGTTTTACAAATATAATTAAGGTTGTATTAATTACTATTAACTATTAATTCATTGTAAAAAAATAGTACTTGAAAATGTGTGTGAATGTGTGTCAAAAGTTGAATTTCACAACTTAATATAATTTTTTCGAATAAAATATAACCAAACAACGCTTTATCGTTATATATGTACATTTTCTGCTTTTAAAAATCTTTTTTCACAAATAACTAGAACCAGAAAATTCAAACTCCGCCTATGTACAATTCTCAAACAATCTCAGACCACCACAAATATCTAATGCAGGTCATGAAGGGCACACAACGTGTATGCTCCCACTCCTTCTGTATTTTACCCACAGCATCTGCTTTTAATGAATAATAATCTATATCAGATATCATTATTATCTTCTTTACAGTCAGAGTTAATACGCTGAATTGATTTACAAAGATAAATGATAAACATGTACTAGTCTCACTTTTATTAAACATCATTGAGGAAAACGTTTCTATTAAAGTCCAGCTGCTTTAAAACAATAACAATAATTTAAACACTTTTGATGAGTGTTAAAATGATGTTACCTGGTAATGGAACTTAAAGTCGTGTCTAAAGGTAATTAAACGAATTTTTAGAGTCTCGTGAAGACAAAGCACCCAGAGTTCTCCCACAAACAAGCAATACTAGCGTCAGCTTCTAATATATGTTCCCGTAATATCTGTTTAATTTAATCCATCGCGATCGGCCACTGGCAATTATTAATGTTCTAATCAGTCCATTAACTCCCTTGATGCTTAGCCTTGGTTAATGATAAACATTAACATAATATTCAATAAATGTTTACCTCAAGATGACCGATTTCTACCCAACAAGAATATTATCACTAACTGTACACAGATGTCTGAGTTGTGATCAGCGCTTTTTATTTTCTATGTGCTTTTTCATACTGTTGTATACATTGCACTTATTCAGTGTTCTGTCCATCGAACAACTTCAATGAATGTTCTACACGCGGCATCGCCTTGTCCTTGATTTTATTCACTGATTACGGAACAGAATGAACTTTGATGGTCAATACATCAGCCTATTTTATCTGCAAATTAAACTAAAATAAAGCAGATTTTATTTTCCCTTTGTTCTGCTTGAAAAGGATCAGGAAAAGTTGAACCCTTAACCAAAAGTGTTTTTGTGTAAGTTGTGTGTATTAAAACACCCTTCAATCTTGTGTTCATGTGTGTGTGTGTGCGTGCGTGTGTGTGTGTGTGTGTGTGTGTCCTGTCAATCTCCTTAACGAACACCAATGTGTGATAAAAGAGCCCAAGTGGGAAAGAGAGGGATTTCCACTCGCTCTGTGTAATTCCCAGCAACTTCTGTATTCATCCTGAGCAGAATAAAGATCAGTATTTCCAGTGATCGTCGGCTACATGTCAAACATTAAGAAATAGTCCTATAGGAGGAAACAAAATAAGAAGAAAACAATACATTTTTGTTCAAGATTCCTTGAATCTGAGTGAAAATGGTATTTCTCGAGCATGCTGACGGACTTCACAATTTAATTTACTTTCAGGGCTCTTTTTCATCGAAGATATCTTCCTGTTCTGCCAGCAGAGATCTTTTGATCATCCCAAGAATGCAAGAGGAACGTAGGTTAATTAAGAAGTACGCCACCAAAGAACTTCACAGATCTTTGAACATTATGTGAAATGGGGCCATCGGAGAGAAAAAAAAAACTTGAAACCTTTATAACTACAAGCGTTGCTGCTTTGAGTTTTGTTTCACGCTTGTTAAAGGTCATATTACAAAAATAAAACAGTTTTTACACCGTCCTAACATGCATCAAACTCTGATATATTTCGATCTGTTAAGCTGCGGGTTAAATCTCAGTTTACCAAACAGTACGGTACAGTATAATAAAAAAAACAGTACCAAACAGTATAATAAAATTAATTGTGCCAGATATTCATTGACTGCATCTTTTCCAGAGACACTCACAAACTCAACTGAAACCATTCACTCGGTTTACCCACGCTGGCACATCTCATTTCTTAGTGGTTTTGATGACAAGAAGCAGGTATATTATAGATAAAGAGGGAGGAAATCATTTTTACAGACAAATCTGTTTTATTTCACAAAGAGATGCCATTTCCCCATATTACATTAGCCCCCGCCTAGATTCAAACCCTTTTATCTGAAGATCTACTACAGAGGCCCACGTCAACCCACCGAGACCCTAATAACATCAGTCAGCATTCTTCAGCTATTGGTACCCCACATAACATTCTCCTGCTGTTTACCAGAAAAGAACAGAAAAAACAACTAGAAAGAAGTGTGTGAGGTTTCTTGCATAATGAGTTTTTCCTTCTCAAACATAAACCCATGTGCCGTAAAATGTTTTCAGGTTATTTTAAATCTATTACTATGGGAGACACAAAGGTGGCAGAAGAAAATACCCAGAGCTCTTACTATTGCTTTCTGACCTTGCTTAAAGTAGCAGTTTGTTGACTTAAAAGTATTTTAAAGTTCTACAATGATCTCAGTTTGTCCATTTGTAATCTCTTAATGTGAATGTTAAGCGACGTGTAGCGGCCTTGATTAATGAAAAGTGTCAAACTCATCCAGCCACAGCAGACTGAATTAAACAGATGAATCTCTGAGGGCTCCCTAGATCACTGATCGACCTTCTGGAAACAGGCCTCGAGTCGCACTCAGGGCAGCTTTTGTGTGCTTCTATGTAGCCTGTGATCAGGGTTTTTGTGTAAAGGCTACAGTCTGATTTGGGATCTGAAGGTGAGCCTGATTTCTTTGTGATGTTTGTAGAAGTGTTAAACTCAGGTCTCAAATGACAATAAACTGTAAACCCTAAAGTTCATTGAATTTAAAACATTTGGACACAACAAACATACAACACAAATAATTTGAACATGTAATCCAATCTTTTAGATTGTTGGACGATTTCCATGGCTCTTTTAATTGTACGGTACTTAAAAGAGCTTCTTTAAGTTTCATAACGCAAACAACAAGGACAATTTTGATTGGCTCTTTGATGGAGAACCACCGACAGCTTTCAAGCCAAGAAGAGATGGTGAGGGGACACCGGGAGTTTTGAACTGTAAGCTACACTTTTTAAAAATTTAATTAGCCATTAATGTTTTAATTCCTTTGTATTATGTTCAGCACTTGACTTATGTTAATTTTGTGGCAGGTTGTTACAGAATTTAACAAATGGAAACATAAACACTAATCTATCTCTTTTTACAATGTAGTTTGGCAATGTGTAACGTTAAAAGCATCCATTAAAGCTTGTATTAAATGTGATGTTCTGTGTTAATTATCGGTAATTACTGAACCAATAGCAGTAAATGGACGTTATATGTTGCTTTAATAATTATTTGCTTGTTGCAGTGCATGTTATCGCATAAATAATTGTAACATTAACATTCATCAGTGTTGAGTATGTACTTTGGTCCTCTTTGCGAACCTTGTGCCGTTATCAAACATTTGAGAATTTCTATTTCACTGTTAATTTTTTTGGGAGTAAAGCTCATTCGGTTTCAATTCCAACATACATTTTTTACAATTATACACCACAGTGACAGTAATTCGTCTACATATATTGTTTATTTTTTACTTTGTCCATTTGTAGAATCAAACTAATATGGATGTTTCTTATTATGCAGATTCCAGACCATGTGACAAACTACAGTATTAAAGAATTAAACACGGTAAACCAGTTCTTTCACAAGTCTTTCAAAATTTTTAAAATTTATTTACGTTTTCATACAGTAACTGAAAAACTTCGTGAGAGGTGATGCCTAGAGCTATGTCAGCTTGTGAACTCCTTGAATAATGTAAGTGAATCTCTCCAAAATATATATTATTCTACATTTTGTTGATGTTTTATTATCACATTTTGCATTATGTACTTCTAATATCTGGTGGAAAAAAACATGGCTGGATGTTATTTCTTTCTATGTCCCTGCACAGGTTTCTGTTGATGGTCGGAATCCTCAGCAGAGAAAGTGATGTGGTCCTGTAACCCCTCTCCTCCTACATCCACCCATGCTCGATGGGAAGGATCTTACAGGAAGGTGGTGGTGTTATGGACAATTTGAAAACATACCCAAGGCCAGGGTTTTTCTAGTTGGATTGTAAATGCTCTACATCTTGATTTCTCAAAATGCACTGCCGATATCTTTCTTTTCACTCAGCAAAGCTCAGTAAGAAAGAGTTACAGCATATAAACTCAGACTCTTATGAGTCATTTAATCTCTTTACAGTACAAAGACTCATTCAATTATTCCGAATAATACTTTTCTTACTTACTCATCCTTGATTGATTTGATAATTGCTATTTCTGTTGATTAATTACTGCTTCGTTCAATCTGCACATGACTTCAAACATTACCCAAAACACTCACTTTTTACTTGCCATTTTCAGTGTATTCACTCTGCAGCTCTCGTATTTCTGTTGCTCATGCATTGATCAAATGCTCTACTGATTGTTTTTTTTTCTGCTTTAAAGTTCCTTAAATTACTCAATCCCTAAAACGTATGAACTGAGCCATGAACAGATTTCCCTTGGACTGCTTTGACTAGTAACAAATTCACTAATTCACTTACTTTTTACCCTTCACTAAATCAACATTTCTCTCTTTATTTCACTTACTCCTTTCCATTTAAATCAATATAAAATATTGCCTTTCATCTGATGATCCACTTACAAATAATCTAGAAAAAAAAACTCACTAAAATGTTTTAAAAGAGATTTTTTTAAAGACTCATTTTTAATTATTAACCATAAAGCGATTAGGGGCAGAAAAATAAGCACAGTTTAAGCAAGAATTAAACAGTGAATTTGTCCCAAAAGAAATACAATGTGCTAGGTCATGTATAGTTTCTGAGACACATTCAAGAGAAACCCTATATAAGTTGTTATTATTAGTAGTATACTCTTAATATTCTAACAAAACTTTAAACTGTAGGGGTGCAACAATATACCGTGGCACAATGTATCGCAATACAATATGATCACAATATGCATCGTGAAACAACGTCTTCAGGTCTTTTAGGTACACGTGTAGACAGTTTTTGCAGTAACTTTGCCGGTAGGTTATTCCAAACACCTCAGAGAACTAACCACAGATCTTCTTTGGATGTAGCTTTTTTCCTTCTGTCTCTTTTGTTTTTTTGCTAAAGCTAGTTCTTAAGGACTTTGGACGTGTGTTTGTAGTTACTGTCCTACTACATACAATTTCGGCCCAATCATACTCCTCTCTGATGTTATTGTATTATGGATAGGTATCAGTCTCTATATAACAGCATTGAGAGGACCATTACTCCTGAACAAATCTCCAAACTTCATTTACAGAAAAGCAGCCCCGAACATTCAAGGACCCCCCCCCCCGTGCTTCTCCGAGACTCATCATTGTACAGATCTTCAGCACTTCAATGAGCAAACCACCTTTTACATTTTGACACAGTCATTTTTCTGCTGCTCAGCTCCTGTATTTTTTTTGTTGTTCGCACTTTGAAGGTATGGATTATTGGCTTCCATGGAACACCCCTTTCTAGCTAGACTAAAGTATGATGAGTAGATGGGTGTACCTGGCTTACAATGCTTTCCGCCAGTTCTGAGCTGATGGCACTGCTGCACATCTGCCAATTTAAGAGAGCTTGATCTGCACATCTTGAAACCCCAGGCTGCTTGGAAATCTTTGTCTGGAAGAGACCTTGTTGATGCAGATCTTTTGTCTTGCTGTGCTCAATCTTGCCATGATCTGAATCTGTCTCAACCTCTGTCTCAAAGTAAAGTTTGGCTTTTCCTCACCCAGTTTTAGACCTTTTACAAAGCTGTTTCTGTTGGTCTTATTAGTTGATCATACATTTGACTATAATTCTACAAAATTCAAGACCTTTTTCAAGTATATCTATACAAACTGATGCTGGTTTGAAGAGATTTTATGAAAGAATGTTTAAATGGGATATCTTTTAAATTGTGCTGGCAGGTTAGTAGGCAATTTACAAACAGAATATTGACAATGCAGTAGTTGTAAAATGATAAAACTAAACGTAATTTAAACCAGTGTGGCATTCTAAAAGGGATTTTCTTTTAAATGAAATCTGTATCAGTTCCTTTAGAAGCGAGCAGCCCATCAAGGCAGTGCACATCAAAGAAGCTCAGAAAGGGTTTACTGGAGGGACATTATTGTTGGTCTGTCGTAGAAATGAAACCTATTGTGTTAGTCAGGCTTCCTGTATTCCCTTGACAGTGAGACAAGAAAACAGAGAACAAACATCTTTATTGGACTCTACTGAGGGAAGGGGACCTTGAGTTAGCTAATCATACACCCCCCCCCCCCACACACACACACTCTCTCTCTCTATCTCTAATCATTTGGTTAATTCTTTTGAAGCAGACTTTGGCTCATGTTGTGTGTGTCACTGCTCTTGCAAGATAAACAATTGGCCTGAGAGTTCTAACTGGCAAAGACAGGGTCTTGCAGAAGTCCGCAACACACAACATAGGCACAAACACACAAATGCAAAATCAGCACAACCTTGTGCTTGTAATTAAATTGGACAGGGTACAATGTTTGAGCTAAATTAAGGTATATTAAGGGGAACATGCTTTTCTAGGTAAATGGAAAGTGGAGAAATGAGAAAACACTGGTATTTATTCTCAAGAGGAAACACTACACAATATCCAGTGTCTACATCATTAGCAACTCATTTGTGTGAAGCATGGTTTTGTCCGACTGCTAATTACATACTGAAAACTGTAAAAATAAAAGCCTACAATAGATTTAAAGAATGGAATTCAAGCAACAGACTGGCAAAATTGCAAAAGAAAAAAACTAAGGCATCCTAAAAAGCACAATACTAAAGCTCCAATGTGAATTAGTTTAAAGAAGTTCGGACATCAGCTGTTTCAACAGCTTTAATTGGAGCCAGAGTTCAAAAAGTGATACTTTGTGCTTTAAATATTGTTATTTAACATTGTCCCCCTACTGTGCTCTGCCTTCACACTCAATGTCTGAATTCCAGAAGCTTTTAAAAAAAGCAAAACAAAGGACACAGCTACCGCAGAGATCTTGCTTTTAGAAGTAGCTTTACTGATTGTAAGGATATGCTCATTGCCAGCGCAGACGTGTTCACTAGAGTTGTACTGTATACCATTGAATCCTCATCTGAAGAAAGAGCAGATACTGTTTATTTTTAGTGATATGTGCGTCCAGAAAACAACAATTTTTTTCAACCATGAATTTACAATGATTTGTTTTATAAAAAAAATAATTTTGATGCTGTATCTTCTCAAACCGACCCTTTCAAACTTTGAGCCGTTAAGTTCACGCGCAAATGTTTATATGATTTGCTATTGTACAGGAATTTTTCATCTCAAAAGGGTATTTACAAAACATTTCCACAGATAGTGTTCTGTAGAAATTAAAATTTGCAAAACTGTTGGCCAACCAGACAGCAGTGCACATGTTAAGCCTTCATTGGTGATGTGTCGTTCATGAATGATTCGTTCAAAGAGTACAAATATTTATAGAGCAGTTCTTTTGAGTCACTCTTCACCTTGTTCATATGATTCACAATGCTTTTCAGTGGACACAGAACCCAGACATTTAAAAGAGAGGCTCATTTGAATATGGGACGGTATTTCACACGCTGTTTTGGTGACATTTCTCATGTTTTACTAAAATAATACTAAATAATTTTTCATTGCACATTATGTATTTTACCGAAACAATGGATCAAATTAGACTAGATAGGTAAATTATCTTTAAATACAATAATGTTTTTGATGTAAATCTAAAATATCCTTCTAACTCAAGGATGGGCAAAGTCATTCCTGAAGGGCCGGCGGTTTCGTCAAAATCAAGGTTGGCTCCTTCGCTAGTTAGCACTAACAAAGACTTCTGTTTGGTTAGAAAACAGATCATGCCTTTCCTCAACAGACATGACGCATTACGAAACAAAGAACAACTAGATTTGCTTGTTAGCAGCTTCTGACTCAAAAATGTTGTCCTTCATCAAATGCTTCCTGCCAAAATTGACCAGAGAGTGATAGCTTGGGGATCTGCGGTGTTTTAGCCACTACAACAGTCCCAAATTTAAAGAAAAGCGATATTATATGAATGTTTTAAGGTTTTATTTTAGCATTGTGTAAACTTTTTAAAGACCCATGGAAACACTGGACATACAGTAAATCAAACATGGGCAGAACATTGGAGAGTACTGAAAAAATAAGCTCTGAAACTGCTAAAAGTCTACATGTGTATGTTATTGAATAAACAAGCAAAAGTGTGTCCCAGACATTCATCTGTGTAAAGGTTAGATGTTTTCAAATCATGCCGGATAAAAATGGGTCTCAAGGTTGTGCTAAAACATGTAAAACCCTGACATTTACCTCTCAGAACGTTTAAGTGGAACTTTTAAGTGGAATAAATGAATCTTTTACCAAAACAAATTTTAGATTATAGATTTTTGATTACGGAATGAGGACAGATAAATAATACATTGCCTTCTAGGACATGTTTATAAGCAGAGATTTGATTTATGTGCCAATACATGATCAAGGGGAGCATAAAGCTTTCCTGTCTGCTTCTGATGCTCATTTACTTTATCATAACACCTACTGTACATCACAGGACTGCATTTCATCTAACCCTTCCATTTGATTTGATTGGATTGAAGCTGAAAGGAGGCCAGTTTAATACTCCCAGATTAATCAAAAATATTAAACACAATCCTTTTATAGACTCCTGCGGTGAAGCTCTGTGTCAAACGGAGAATTCAGTGGTCGCTTTAAATAACCTATGAGAATAAATCTCAGATTACTTAGCATGTAATTTTATAGCTTTGTACATGGTTTAATCTCTAGGATTACATGTTTGGGACACAGATAAACTCAACAGGATTATTTTGTTTAGAGTTTGTGGAGTCATCACTGAAACATAGAAAATTTCTTAAAAAAAAAAATTAGATTAATAAGATTTAAACCCAAGTTTACTCAGATTAAGTTTCAAGCGGATAAAAAATTCCTTCCTACATCAAATAATCATATACGAATGACTCAACTCCTTGTTTCTAATGATTAGTTTTGAAAGTTTCGAGCAAAACAATCATGCAGAGTGAGTAACCAAACAGCAATTAAACAGCTCCTTGATTTGAATTAATCATTCGGTTCCATCACCCACAACAAAATCTGGGATTTTAATGATTCATTTGGAGTGAATCGCCAGTAGACAGCTCCTAGATTCTATTGAATCATTTACAGTGAGTGACCAGTAACCAACTAATTGAACTCATTTAATGAATCATTCAGTCTATTTCACCAGCAAACAGCTCTTAGATTATAATGAATAATTCACAGTTAGTAAACAGTTAAACTCTTTACTCTGTATGACCTGCAGACAGCTCCTTGATATTATCACATGTTAACAGCTTGTTCATTCTAACGAACCATTCACAGTGAGTAACCAGAAAACAACTCTGTGATTCTAATGAAAAAGTCTGCACCACCAGCAAACCGCTCCGTGATTTCAACAGTTGATTTAGAATGAATCACCAGTAAACAACTCCTAGATTCTAATGAATCTTTTACTGCAAGTATTCAGTAAACAACTCCTTGATGTTAATGACTCATTCAGAATATTTCACCAGCGAACCGCTCCTTGATTTTAACTATTCATTTAGAATGAATCACCAGTAAACAACTCCCAGATTCTAATAAATCTTTTACTGCAAGTATTCAGTAAACAACTCCTTGATTTTAACTATTCATTTAGAATGAATCACCAGTAAACAACTCCAAGATTCTAATGCATCTTTTACTGCAAGTATTCAGTAAACAACTCCTTGATGTCAATGACTCGTTCAGACTATTTCACCAGCAAACCGCTCCATGATTTTAACTATTCATTTAGAATGAATCACCAGTAAACAACTCCAAGATTCTGATGAATCTTTTACTGCAAGTATTCAGTAAACAACTCTTTGATATGAATGACTCGTTTAGACTATTTCACCAGCAAACAGCTCCTTGATTTCAACTATTCATTTAGAATGAATCACCAGTAAACAACTCCTAGATTCTAATGAATCTTTTACTGCAAAAGATTCAGTAAGTATTCCGTAAACAACTCCTAGATGTTAATGACTCGTTCAGACTATTTCACCAGCAAACAGCTCCTTGATTTCAACTATTCATTTAGAATGAATCACCAGTAAACAACTCCTAAATTCTAATGAATCTTTTACTGCAAAAGATTCAGTAAGTATTCCGTAAACAACTCCTAGATGTTAATGACTCGTTCAGACTATTTCACCAGCAAACAACTCCATGATTTTAACTATTCATTTAGAATGAATCACCAGTAAACAACTCCTAGATTCTAATGAATCTTTTACTGCAAAAGATTCAGTAAGTATTCCGTAAACAACTCCTAGATGTTAATGACTCGTTCAGACTATTTCACCAGCAAACAACTCCATGATTTTAACTATTCATTTAGAATGAATCACCAGTAAACAACTACAAGACTCTAATGAATCTTTTACTGCGAATATTCAGTAAACAACTCCTTGATTTTAATGAATCGTTCAGTCTATTTCACCAGTGAATCACCAGTAAACATCAGATTCAAATTAATCTTTAATCAAATTAAGTGTCACTTGCAAACGGCTCATTGATTTTATTGAATCATTCAGTTTCTGTCACCAGTAAACACCTCTTTGATGGTAATGTGGGAAACAGTGATTTTTTTTTTTTCTAAATTCTCCAACTCAATTTTACTAAATTAATTCATTTAAATGCTTATTAGGAACAACACTGTATCCAACCATCTGAATAAAAACTTCATTTTGTGCGTTTACATGAGACAAAGTTTTGCCTGATTTCCATCAGCAAACGTCTAGGTTACTTATGTAAGGAGTTTAAAACACCACCAAACGCAGAAATCAGTAGTAGTTCTGATGATTGATCATTAAGGGCACAGTTTTTGAGTGAAAACCTTAGTAAATATTGTACTATTTACTACCAATACCCTGTCTATGAGTCATTTTGGGCTGTTGGGAGGAGGAATTATTAAAGCAATTCAAGAACAATGAGTAGACAGAAAACTTTTGCATATCTCGACAGCCATTAGTCAACCTAAATTAATGCATATATAAAAAAAACACTAGAAAGCAATTTAAAGGCCTCTTCAAACCAATCCAAATTTTCGATCCCAAGTTTAGTGCTACAACGCGACTCGATCGAAAACCATGGGCACCATCGGGAGCAAACACATCTGAACGAACAAGTGGAGCCAACAAAAAGTTAATTTGGATTGTCTAATAAGATTTGTTCTTTTGCAAGAAGAGCGAGCAATGAAAGCTGGCTGTTTTGATGACATGAGTAGGAGGTAAAAGAGCACCTCATCTTCGTACAGAAAGGTCAAACAGCTCCATGCGATCAGCCACCAACAGTATAAAGAAATCGACATCCATGATCGTTTCTATGCATCTTTGATTTCGTCTCTGTCGACGTTTTCTTCTTTCCTATTTCCCCGTATGGCACGGTGTGGATATGTTGCACCTCAAATGCCATTTTCAGGCAGGAGCGTAACTGCATCAATATTCTCTCGATGCAGATGAGGAGAACGCTGCTGAGAAGCCATCTGAAGATTTGTGCGAATCTAAATTCGGATTGGTATGTAGAGGCTGTAAGGTGTTCACATGCAAAGCCGTTTTCAACAGTAAACAATATTAGAAATATTTCAGAGTAATTGGCAAAACGAAGTTACTTATGTGTATGCAAACACACTCATTGTTTCTTTTGTTTTCTCTGTTATGTCCTTGACATTTACAATACACTCAAAACTCTATTTGCTTAATTCCTTTAAAATGTCTATTTTTCTTTATAAAAAAAATGGCATTCCTCCAAAAGCCGCAATTGATTGACAGTCATGAACCTCTTGTCTCCTAAAACGCTGTAGAAAAACTAATGACTAAAAGAAATTACTTTCACGAAGAACACATTCCTTGCCCTTTTGTTCGTACCGTTTTACATTTATTTGAAATGTTAATTTCTGTACACCACTTTTGTGCCATTGAACTTTAAAAGTAGCTTCTTACTCAAATAGGAAGGTTTGAAAATGGCTTTAAATAATAGCAAAACAACTTTCTCCTTCCGGGGGGATCAATCATGTCCTCTACAAGCTGAAATAATGAATAATAAACTCCACGTGCTAGTGTTTCTGCTGCTTGATGAACGGAAAACAGAACGGAAAATTCAGATGGTTGTAAATATAAAAGGTGATTCAGACTCAGAGGGTCATTGTATTGTTTTTATCTCTGAGCATGAAACAGGGAACGAACAGACTTAAAAGTTAGACCTTTCAAATACACACCACAAAATCCACACTTTCATTCCCAAAATGTATATTTATTATTTTAGATCATGTAGATTGTATCATGGTCTGTGGTAAATGATCAAATAGCAGCAGTCTGCAGGCTTTTTTGGAAAGTGATGCAGGGGTATTTTGAATCATAACAAGCAAAATTGTTATAAAGAAAAAGAAATTAAAGCTGCAAGCAGCGATCTAAAGGCTCAAGCACCTGTACAATGACCAGTCCTTAATTAAGTGACGTATTCAAACTCGAACTGTTTATATAAAAGGAAAAATAACACAATATAAATTAAAGGTCACCAGAGGGAAATTAATAGAATTTCTGTGACTGTATTTGGATAATATTCTTATCAAAAGTGTGCCATGTGTCTTAAAATAAGACTGTAAGGTTTTAAAAGAGTGGCATGAGCAAATGTGGTCATTTTTAAAGGTTACTACAATAAAACCGACTTCCTGTTGAGTTAAGAAACGCCATCTGTAATACTTATTTTTGAGTATTGGTACACTACACTTGTCTCAAATTTCATTTGCATACGACAAACCATTGGTGACTTTTCAAGCATGTTTAGACCCTCAAAAGCTCGGCAGTCTGCTAGGGGGTCATAACCGCATTTGAGTAAACATGTGTTTTCTTTAGCACAAATGTGGTTTGATCTAAATTTTCTGTTCCAAACATTCACAAGTACAAGCATAAGTAATTTTTTAACCGAAATGTGAAAACTCAATGGCTTTTTTTTTTCACAAAACGCTACAAATCCAAGGCATCAATATAAATGTTTATACAATTTTGTGCTCAAAATACAATAAAAAAACAGTGCCAGAACCCACACGCAGATATTGAACTCCAGAGATATCCACTGCCTGATCAAGTAAATCAGCGTCCCGCAGTCTCTCATTTAACCTCATGGTAACTTTGGGATGTCTGCACTGGATTTTATTGATTGTGATCAGCTGGAAAAGGGTCCAGCTGATTCTGGTCTGTCTTTGTGGAATGATTATAAAACAAATCAAAACTTTTGTTGCAGATGACAACCAGCCTTTTCCAGCTCTTCAACACCTCATCTTCTTTGTGCTGTGCTTGCTTTTGAGGACTGATGCTGTTTTGTGAAAAAAACTTGAATGAGGTTTATCGTGATTTAGAAAAAAACAGATATGGGATTACATTAGCGGCAGAAATTCTGAGAGGAAAAGTCCTATGTTGAAAACGAACAGACTGCTTTTTCTCAATAAAATTATCTTCTTGCAAAGAAAAACTTATTTTGAGTGTAAAATCTGTTTGTGCATGTGTGCAGACTGTCTTGTTTGCTCTCACATTTATGTGCTTGCTCAAAACAAACCACAGTTACAAACTGCCACATTTCAGCCTATCAGAGAGGAGTCTTCTGTATTCTGATTGGCTGGCCTGTAAACTATTCACAAACTTCTCTCAGCAGAAGAAGACTAATTAGTTAGTGCATGTGCAAAATGTCTTTTTGCGCTCTCAAAATAGGACTTTTTGCAATCAGAATTGTGGCGTATATGTAATCCCATAAAGCAGGGCTGCATTACATGGCAAGAATTTTATTTTTTGTTTTGTTTTTTTGTTTTTTGGAAAATTGATTATGTGCTTTTCAAATGTGAAAAATAGTTTAATTGGAATCTGGAACTCCTTATGTTTTTTAATACTGTGTAGCTCCCCCAACAAACAGTGCCTGATTTAACAAAAAAATCTAGATGAAAAACATACTTGTTACACTTAGATGAATGGAGGGGCTGGTTTTGTTTTCCCCGTTGCGTTCATTAACAGCCTGGACATAGTACCGGCCAGCATCGGCTGCTATCGTTCCCAACACCACCAGCTGATTGTCCAGCGTTATCGCTCTGCAACACAAAGCAAACACATTACACATGTAAAATGCTCTAAAGTTCCATTCTCATCTCAGAGAGGCACCAGATCAATTCTCTTATTTGTAAAACAGAGTCTGTTGAAAGATTAATGAAAGCACATAGGCATTTTATTCTTTTCGATCTGGACAGTTTTATCAATGAATGGCCAATGTGATAATTACTCGCTCAACAAATGTGCCAAAAGTCAATACAAGACTGGACAATGAATTAAAGAAAAAGGAAAAAAAACATCCACTCAAGCTTTAGTGGCTTTTTTTAACTATTATTTTTTGAGGACAAGAAAAAAAATAACTCACTAAAGAAAACAACAAAATGAATAAGAAAAGAAGGGAGAGTGTGCTTTCATGTTCTGTCATAGCCAGTGTTCAATAGAGCTCTTGTGAGAAACGTCAATAGCGCTTTCAAATGTTCTTACACATCCGGCACAAATACACCTTCATAAGAGGAAAGTTTTTGAAAGCACTAAGAGCTCCACACATGCTGCCATTCCTATAACAGAAGGGAACCTGCAGAAGGCTCTACCAAATCACACGTCAGTCAAGAGTTTCTCCTGCCCAGTGAGAAACACAGGGTTTTTCTCAGGAAGAAAATATGCTGAAAAAATAAACAGTGTAACTAAAATAACAACAAAAAACTTTATTAAGTTGATAAGGTTGCAGTTTTTGAAGTATTGTGTTTTTTGGAAAATTATGTGCTTTTCAAATTTGAAAACAAATACTCTTCGTTTTTGGAACCTCAAATAAAGTTAAACATTCAGTCTAAACTGAATGTAACCTGGTGCGCTCAGTGTTTAACTGAAAACGCTTCACCTTGATAAAGTACCTTTCCTGCCTAAAAATTATACAATGAGGACTTCTTCAAATTATTTGCCTTTTTAAAAAAAAATAAAAAAATAAAAAAATAAAAAAAAAAACTTGTTTTTAAGTTGGTTACAGTGTTTGCTCAATTGATAAATCAGCTAAAATGGCATTTTCCCTGCTAATATTTTTACTAATCTAAACACAGGAACTGGAAGAAGTTTTTATTGGGAGGAAATAGTTGTGCAGAGATGTTTTGTATTGGAACTTGTTCTTGAACAATTTCTTCAATCTTTGACAAATCTTTCCTTTGCCAGCTTTAAAGAAATCTGATCTATCATTCCTCCTGTGCTGTTCTGATGAGTTGTATTGTTTGCTAGAATTGAACAGCAAAAACTTTTCATAATTTATACTCAACATTATACAAACAGAAAAAACACCACATAACAGTGTTGGTCTGAGGTTTTATGCAAGATCAAACCACATGGAGTTTCACAGATCAAGAATACAAGTGGGGACCAGCCCAGAACTACCCCTGAGAACCTGAACAACTGCACCACATCAAAGGCTCAAATGATGAGTGAGCCATGACATATGTTCACAATTTCTTCTCTGTTGGATTAAAAGAAAACTTGTTTGGATTGAAAAGAGCTAAAGGAGGTACAGGAAATGAGCACAGGATGTTAATTTTGGATGAATGAACCCAAAACTTTACAGCCATCTCAATTTATGGAACATTATCAGTGAAATTGACTTTAAAAATGTAACCAAAAATATTTCATGAGCAATTATACTTGTGTGTATACTTGTGTGACAATACATTACCATCAATGGTTTCCAAAACCTACATTGACCTGAAATAATGACGATGAAGAGAAAAACACTGACAGTTGTGCTGGCCTCAGTCATTCGCCATTTCTCCAAAGCAAACCCTGACAGCATGGGAGACCTATAGAACCCTGGCCAAAGCCCACAAGCAATCTTCAAACAGAGAAGCTCAGTGTTTTAATGCAGGAGCCTTGCTGTAATGTCAATAAAATCCAGTCATGGGTGACCGTCCACATTTAAATATAGAGAGCTCTTTTGTCGAGATTTCAGCGAGTGGGTTAGTTTTGATTACCGGACACATTTGCACACTAATGCATGTATGCAGACTGAGATTCAAGGTGAAAGAGGGAAAAACCATTATAAAATAAACAGACTTCAATATGGCAGAGCTTTTAGGACAGGAAATGTGAATCACACAAGTAAACAAGTGGTAAAAACAATAGTGATGTGGAAAAGATAAGCCTCTGGGATATTTAACACATGCTGGATGTTGCTCATGTGGAGCTCAAGGTGAAAGAAAGTCAACGAGTGACTGAGCGAGACACAAATTGGAAAAAGAAAGAAAGAAAGAAACCACATGAAAACATAGGGAATGGGCATTTTAATCTGTCTCCTGTACGGACAAAAATCTCTTTGAACTGCGAATCTTTAATTCCAGTCTCTCCATCCATGAGAAGAAAAGAGGGAAGGAAATGGAAGGGAGAAAAAAAAAGTCCACAGTGGAAAAAACTCAGCATGGGATATAATCAACAACCTAAAAGTTAAAGATATTACAGACACCGAAGAGAAGAAAAGAAGCTACAAACAAATAAGCCCGGTTTTATCTAGCTACAAACTTCAACGAATTGAGCACACAAGAGTTTATGTAAACATGTACACAATGTCACACTGCTACCCCTGTGTCTACAACTCCACAGTAAAACAATAATAGGCATGCATGTCCGATTAAGTATTTAATTTAATAAACATTTCCATCAAATGATTCAAATGACATCAGCCATGATTCTCTAATCATTTGGCTCCCTTGATATTGTGTCTGAGATGACGGTCACATGCGTGAGCCAGCACATAAGAGATGCCACACACATACTCACAAAGAACCAATGGCTAAAAACGCAACAGCCACACCCTCCAATAGTATCCAGCTGCAGCCACATCATGTGACCACCACTTTCAGAACACAAAACTCATTTCAATCACTTAGTTTCCAGCTTTGATTAATGTTTATCAGGATTTTTCATTAAGTCGCTGTGATCAATAGTTACATGTGCACTCCTGGAAGAGCAAGACTTCAAAAAGATAACTATTTTAATAATAAAAGATTACTATTGGAATATGAATAAATGATACAAACTCAAACAATCAGTGTAAGTAGATAAGTCAGTGAATATAACAACATTATTACAGTGAAAAAGTGTTCCTGCTAATTTACATATTGTATTTTTCTCAACCTTGTATTGTTTTATGGAAACTTTTGATGCAACTTTGCATTAAAAATCAATCCAGCTGTGAAAATACAGAATCATAATGGAGTGAATGAGAGGGTGCCTAAAGGACCTCATGGTCAAAAAGGATTTTACATGGTCAGAGAGGCTCATCAAGCTGAGCCTCCGTCTGATACGTCAGTATCGGGGTTTTCTGCCCCTGTTTGAGCTCACAGTAATCTAGACAGCTGAGCCACTGCTGTCTGATATCAGTCAGCTTCAGGTTATTGTTCGGACATCAAGGCACCAGCTGCTCAGCATCCTGTCCACCAGCAAATCTCTTTTACTTCTTATGAGACCACACACACTCTTGCTTAAAAATAAAGATCACGGTTCGGTTGTACAAGCCCAGCAGGCTTTTATTACACTACCATTCATATGTTAAGGTTGGTGTGTGTGTTTTTTTTTTCCTTCAGACCGCAATATACTGTTTCATCAGAAGCGAGTGGCTTTCAGTTGGTTTAACGTAATTTTAAATGTTCATTCTTTTTCAAAATGCTGCATTAGAATCTAAGCTCATTTCATGAATCTTAAACAGTTGTCATATTTAAAAACTGCAGCAAGCTCAATACTTTAGGAGTTTATCCCTGGTAAATATAAAAATCTAGGAAAATCTAAAACATTGGTGCATGTCTGGACAGACTACTGACACCGGGAACAAGTGTAATGTGTAAGGAAAGGAAGAGAGAGAGAGAATTATAGATGAAGGTAAGATGAAAGTCTAGAGATATTCAGTTCAATGACCAATGATTGAACACGGGAATGAAATTTCATGCAGATTAAGAGATTCCATATCCTTCGATGTAAAGTTCAAAAATCAGGGAGAACTACCAAATTAGACCTTAACTATCTGTGGGAACACGTAGAACTCAATCTGTGCTCTCTGCTCTGAGATGGAGACAAAAGCTAATCCCAAATTTGATAGTCACGAAATCTTTCATGCTTGAATAAGGATCTAGACACGGAAAAGAGTGAGTCTTAACGTAAAAGAAAGAAAAACTGATTGTATTGTTGCAAAACTGTGTCAAATATGGAATTTTATCAGATAGCAGCAAAATCAAATTCTACATCATTGATAAAGCACATGTTTTTCGCCGTATAAGACGCACTTTTTCTTCCCCGGAGCGGAGGGCGGTCATGGCCGTAGGAGAGGAGTAAGAGAGGCCGCGGCTTCGGCCTAGCTCCTGTTATGGTAAAATAAACCTTCTCAATTGATAATAAACACTGGAGACCGTTTGAGAGAGAACACAGCAAATGCGGCTATTTATTGTAATGTCTCAACGCATTTCCTACACACGTGTTATCCGCATTGGAAGAAGAACCTCAAGCCTCTCAAACGCAGGAAGAGGAAGAGACCCATCCTCCGGTCTCATTTCGAATTAAAAGCCTCCTCAAGGGGTGGGACTGACGTATGACATGTGTTCTTAAAAGTTTCTCAAATGACCACTAGATGGTAGTATTATATAGGAAAATTCCCATTACCCGGCAGGTGCGCGCTGAGTCATCTCTGCACGTCGATCCTACCATAGCGCGTAGTGAAGGAGGACATTGTTATAAAATCATTTAAGAAGTGTGGCATTAGTAATGCCTTGGATGGAATAGAAGACAATAGGGGTGTAACGTGACGCTAAAATCATATTCGGTTCGGTACAGTGTCTTGGAGAGTCCGGTTCGGTACAAAACAATAAGAACTTACATAATCTTTATTTTGAAAAGCTGCCAATACACAATAGAATTCTTGCATAAAACAAATAAAAGTAACACATTTGGGTGATATTTAAATAAATTGCACTCTTTATAAAGAAAAAACAAATTTTTTTAAATAAAAAATGAAATACTGTAACTAGTTAGGATAGATAGGATAGATTAACCTATACACATTTTCTGAAGAGAGCATAGATCTGGTGGCAGTGACAATATCTCCAGCAGTAGAAAATGTTAGATGTGTTGCCTGCCCGATCTCCGTGGAACAATGTCGGCATACAACTTTAAATTTATCCATTCGTCTATCCACGTACAGAGAAGCCAAAGTGTTCCCAAACAGGAGAGTGTAGTGAGGTGGGAGGGTCTTCAAGCTCTGGCTTCTCTTTCGCTTTTGATATGATTCCATTTTCCTACTTGCGCTCGTGCTCGTCACTCAATAGCGTCCGTGCGGAAACTCGCCTTGAAACATTGTTCCGCTGCGCTTAATATCGGGCTAATAATAAATTTAAATTATTATAAAAATACCGAAACGGTACGCAAGTGTACCGAACCGAACAGGCCATACCAAAACGGTTCAATACATACCGTGAACCGTTACACCCCTAGAAGACAACTTCTTATTTGACAACAGTGAGGAAGAAAGTGAGGACAATGACTGCGTGGATCTGTCCTGACGAAGAGGAATTATTGGGGTTCGAATAAAAACATTACAGCCGTTTTTTGTTATTTTTACTGTTCACTGACTTTACTGACTTTTCATGTTTGGCATATAATTGTTCTTAAACTGCTGTTAACTTTTACACAGTTGATATAAAATATTTTACTACAGTATTTGGTTCAGAATCTTTTTTTTCTAGATCTTCCTCACTTTAAATTGGGTGCGTCTTATACTGAGAAAAATACGGTAGTCAAGTCTTTCTGATAAGTTAGCATTAAAGCAGGTCAATATAAAAACAAGCATTTAAAAGGTACTTTTTTTTCTAAACCGCTTATCAACCTGATTTTGCTCTGAATGATGAAGCTGAGGTGGAGGGTTCAGATAAAGTAGTGAGAGCAACAAAAAGATCCAAATGTGTTATGACACAATCAGTTTTTGAAAAATACAATCTGGATTTTCTTTCTCTTGCCAGCATTGTGTTGTTTATAACCGTCTTCTTTCCTCATGGATAAACTGCCAAAAACAGTATTCCAAGAGCAGACATTTAATGGAGACTTTTCTTCTCCCAGTGATGGCAGCACTGAACCATTAGCATTTATCCAGTTCAACCATCAAATCCGTTGGTCCACACTCGCAACAAAAGGCATTGCAGGCACTCAACTCCACTTGTCTTTCCATCCTGATGACTCTACATAGTCGATCGTATAACTGTCTCTAAGAGCCCTTCAAATGATACAGAACTCATGGAACCTAGAAGAGTCCATGTTTCTCCTCTCTTAGCTGGTTTCCATTGCAACCTGTGTTACAGGGTCAGCACCATCATACCTTCACAAACTCTTTCATTCCTACATTCTCTGGAGATACCTGCATTCAAGAAATGTACAGCATCTAGTGGTTGAATCTCTGAGTGCCAGAAAACACTGCACCAGAACTTTCACTTGTACAGTTCACGACTGGTGGAATTCTCTTCCAGCCCAAATCCAGAAAGCAGAGTTTCTTACAACTTTTCAAAACTTCTTAGAACTTACCAACATAAAGTACAACTTACCCCCCATTGCCCACCCCTTTAAAACACCTAATTAATTCTGAATAAGCTGAAACCTCTTCTGTGAGCAATTTTTATGATGATTAACTGACCTTGTAATGTACTGCTTGTTGTGTTTTCTCCTGAACAGTAAGCCAATTTAGATTGTAAATGCCACAAAACAGGAGAAAAGAACAAATCAGCTTCCTCTCACAGGAGAGAATTAAAAGCACTGAAAGCTAGATAGCCATCACTGTAGATAGAAACGTCTGTTGGATTGACATTACAGTAGTGTTTAATGTCAGAAAATTGCCACTAAACATAATGTGATAAAGCATTGTGATGTATTTGCGCTTTTGCATCAACCTTTAAGCAAAGCTATTCAAACGTTATGCCTAAACGAATCTGTGCTGGTTCTGTGTCATCTTTCACATGAGTTTAACCACTCTCCGTAAATCAAACAGTAAAAACGCATACATAGTTTACCATAAACTGCTACAAATATTGTTATCTTTCATAATATCATGCAACAAAAAGTTTCACATGAATGGATGAAGCCAAGCAAAATCAAATAAAACAGAAAACACAAAACTAAAGATCAGAGCACATCAATGGGAAGCAAAACGAAACACAACAAGGTAAACCAAACAAAACACAAGGTAACGTAAAATAAAGCAGCAGAGCAAGAACAACAATTAAAAAAAAATAATGAAGGACTTACTTTTTAATGTTTTAATTAAAAACCACAGCACATTTTGGTCAAAATAATTCTCTTTCCACTCAAAACCCTTTAAGCCAGTTGTGGGTGGCTTTATTTCTTTGAACTTGCTGGAGTTTGAATCTCTCTCCTCTAGATTTCATTTCTTTGATATAGCTGCACATTTCACGTGTGAGTGGCCTTTGAAATGAAGACGCCTCACTGGTGTTGTGACGAACGTTTGGTAGACAGACAGCCAGCCACAGACAAGCTGAGCTGTCTCACATCTCTGACACTACTGCTAACAGTCAAGCAATTTCATTTAGACAATCAATGCATGGCATAAAGCACATCACCACCATTGGGACACATGATGCAATCGGCCTGAAGACACCCTCGACATTGATTGATGGAATGCTATTGTCAATGCAAACTGGTCTGTGAGCATGTCAGGGGAAGGAGGGTGATGGTTGGCTGACATTTGACCGATTATGGCACAGGAAATATATTTACATTATTTAAACAGGTTGCTATGAATTATACATATTGATGTTTTAAGTGATAATACTACTTAAAAATAATCATCACACTGTTAAATGTGGTCAAACTTCACTTGAGGTAGTGGGTGAGAATGCAGCAATTGCACTCAAGTGTGAACCAAACGTTATACTGCTTGCAGCCAAGTTTCACCCGCAAAGTTCCTTGACTGTTATACCAGAATAGAGTATTGTTCCTAATGATACAGGCCTAGAACATTTCTATTTTCAATAGGCATTACAACATAATGAAACTCTAAAGGCCACAGAGAGCGTTATGAATTATTGATACGAAAAGGCGAATATTTCATAGGTGAATTAAATGTTATACACACATCAAACGCAAATATGCAACACAGTTCAGTAAAAACGATGCACAAGAATGGATTCCTCATTTAGCAAAGATAAGATTTCGTCAAGTCTCTTTAAAATCAGACAAATTTCCTTCTCATGACATTCTCCTCCACGGATTCTACTTCAGGCCATTGTCCTTGTCTTTTTTGTCATACAATACGCTGTTTGCATTCACAAAATTGATTAATCATTCCGACAGAATGTTTACAAGTTGTTGTAGCCTAGCAACAAGCTACATTTTAATTGGTCTGATGCATTTCTGTCGCCTGCGATGGTGAACTTTTTCACACACGAAATTAAATATTTAAAGTAAAAGGGGCCACTAATAAGTATTGTTTTTTTAAAAATAGGCCTTTACATACATTTATTTATGTACTACTTTTTTAGTTTTAGTTCACCTCATAAATTATTATAAATGACAAGACACAAACTTTGTTTGTTTCTCTGTAGTTTTTGTTCATTAGAACAGCAAAAGTAATTACAACATTAACCTCTTAAGCCCTGAGGCCTATTTTCCGAAAATCCTATACTTTTACTTTTTAAGGCATTTCTCAGCTTTTACAAGGCCTAAACTGCAAATCTTGGTAGCAAAATGAAGATAGGTTCTTGGGGAGTGGTGTGGATGAGTTAATTTGACAGTCAAGAACAATGGGTAAGAGTAATTGATGTTGGAATGGCCAAAAAATGAACTCCGCCTAAAAAAAACCCACATGTTTCCTCCAATATCTCCTTATTTTACTTATAACGAAGCAAATAAACACAATCAATTGTAACCACTACATGTCAAGGACATCTGTAGCAAGTTTGGTGTCCATACTACAAGAAACTAATATTCTGTACAGGTTTTGATTGAACAAAGTTCAGGAGTAATCCATGTTTGCACAGTTTGGCACAATAATTGAAATATGGAAAAAATCTTGTCCAAAGCTTCAGCTACGTTCATAGTCTTCTTTTCTTGCTTACGGGACATGTTTTCAGCAAAAAAACTTCTAAAGAAACGCTGTAAAAGGGGGGTGGAAGCTCATTTACCCCTCACAAACGCTATGACGTTCGAGCTTCTGCGTGTCCCTACCCCCCGACCATCTGTCCAATCCGGGAGCTCTATATATCGCTGGAAAGCTCTGATTCTATGGAAGCCAATGAGCTCAACCATTTTGAGACTGACAGGATCGCCGACGAATCACACGACGCGCAACGTGGAGAGACCACCTCTTACGCACGGGGAGTCATTCCATATTTGGTGACGTAATGAGACCACGGAGCAACAGAAAAGATCCAAAATGGAGTTTCCGTGAAGCTATCGACCGGACATAACAACAAACGGACTTTTATCGCTATGGAAATAACTTTTTGTTGAAAAAACGGCAAAGGTAAGACAAGATTTACATGCTTGCTTGGTTTTTGCTGGCGTTTTTTCGGGGAACTTTCGCTCCCTGCTCTGAAATACTTCATGCAATGTAAATGAGTTGCATATCGCTGGATTCTGCTGGTTGTTAGCTTTCATTTGATGCCATGGTTTTGGTGTTTCCGTTTATATTGTGGATACATATCGCACATAAACAAAAACTTGGTCATGAATTATACTCCGGATATGTTGTTGTTTATTTGCATGGCGTTAGAGCTGTGGTTAACGGATATGAAATTGAATTAGATACGTTTTTAGAGGAGTTTCCGCTGAACACAACAGTATTTAATATGTGTGGGTTATTCTCAGGGTTAGTGAGCTATGAGCGAAAATGTAACGCACAAGGGGGCAAGTCCCCGGTACTGGGGACTCTCTGGCTTAAGAGGTTAATGTTTTTGGGTACACATATTCTGGTTGCTTTACTATATAAACTATATTTATGTTAAATCTTGTTTCTTTTGAGGTTACATCACTTACGGACATAGAGAAGCAAATCTCTGGTTGCTGCGCTGTTTGCTGGAACTGCAGTGTCCATCAGCTAAAAGCGTCCCCCAGGAACATTTGCTTCATCTTTGTTCCACTGGACCATTCTATTTTGTTCCATTGTTAAAAATATAAATAAATGTAGGTATTTAACTAAGATTGATTTCAATGTCATCTGTTCTTATTTAGAATATTGTTGTTTATAGAAAAATTAATTTGGAAGGTTTTTCAACAGTGTTTGTCGGGATCTCTGTTTGTATGTTTTATTATTGGACTACTCTTTTTTGTATTTAATTCACCTTGTTTTGTTAATGAGTCAGTTTTGAGTTGAGTCATGTCTTTGTTGGCTTTTAGTTTGTTCTCTTTCAAGTTTGATCTTGTTAAATTAATTTAATGAAGTATTTATCAGACAAGTCTGCATTCCTGGACTTAACTGTTCGATCCTTCACAATGATCAATATAGTAATCACAAAAAAAATAGAAGAAATTAATTAACCTACTTTTTTAAAGTCATATCACCCATCTTTTTTCACTCAACAATTTCATAACAATCTGTTTGTGCAAGGTTTCGATGCATGACTACTTTTCCAGAGAATGAATATGATGCCAAAGAACTAGATTTAAAAATGGCTGTCGTCAGTTAAACAGTTTAAGTCTCAGGAGCATGGACTTACATTCTGTGATTGGGGATGATCTTGACACCATCTCTGAACCATGTGACCTGAGGCCGAGGGAAACTGTTCACCACAGGGGGATTCAGGACAGCAGCTCTTCCTTGAGAGACTGTCTTTCTCTGTTCCAGTTCAGCAAAATCATCCATGTCTGGTGGACAGAAATATAGAAAGATGATGGAGACCCGTAAAAAAAAAAATCCATACAGTCCTGATTGAAATTCCAATTATTTTGTTGTATATCTCTGTAAATCAATCCTTTAGAATGCCTCAACTGTCTATATTCCACACAGTAAATACAGTATTCTGGAGTGACAGCATATTTAGAAATTACTGGAGTGTTTCCTGACTGTCACTCATAGTTCATCCCCAACGGGACTCTGTGTTACATGCAGATGCGTGAGTTTGCTGAGTGTGTTGATGTGTAAAATCCTCTAGTGTTTCAGCATCCCAGACTCTAACAACATACACATGTACTTACAAGCCACACGAACATCAGCTCTCGTCTGGATCAGCGCTCCCATCCTGTTCCTCACTGCACACTGATACACTCCCGCATTCTCACGCTTTAACGCTGGGAATGTGTACCTGAAACATGCAGACGAATGGATTTCTTTACAAACGCGTCATGTATCATAGAGATTAATTATTATTAGAAATTATTATTAGAATTAGAAAATATTATTAGAAACAGATCAATCTGCAAATAGAGGTTTTTAACATATCAGTGCTCATCAATAATCCAAACATAAATGAGTAAAAGAATAAATAGTCAAATAAAATACAGAAAAAAACAACTAAACAAATGAAAGATATACAGATTCCCTACGTATGTTTATATTTAATCGACAATAATCCTGATGAAAACAAGATACAAACTAAAAACGATAAATTCAAGTAAAATTTGAGAGTTTTGAAATAAACAATGCTCACTAAAATGGCCATTTCCATGCAGGTTCTCACTGCTATAATAATATTAATGATGTCTCCTAAACACAAGGGTTCAAATATGGATGCAAAGCCAGCATAGAGATAAAGAGACGAAGAAGGGAACAGGACAAATGAGATCCCAAAGGACTATGTCTAGGACTGTCTATTACATTGACAGTCTATTTGTGCAACATACATCTGGCCCACAGAATCCAATGACCTCTGTGCTCAGGTGCAAGTTAAGGTGTCCATTTATGCTGAAGTGAAATAAACAAAACAAAATAATTTGTATGTATTTGAAAATTCATGCATTTATGTATTCCCAACAGATCACATTTCGTCAATATTGAGTTATTCACTTAACTTTTGAGCAAAAAACAGACAAATAAGTTCTTTCTGCAAAGTTGAACTAAAACTTGGTGCGAATGATTTTACAGAACAGAATCTGAAGAGCTAATCAGTTTTAACGGAGGCCCATTGTTCTTTCATTTATCACTTGACTGCTTCATGACAAGAGAAAAAAAGGAATATTTTGGAATATTACATAAAAATTTCTGGATGCACATTCATTTTGAAAATGTAGAATTGTCTGAAAATTAATTCTGAGTAGGATAAACTTTTTATCCAGTAAGAGAAAAAAAGCAAAAACTTTAATAGAAACGCATTTACTGAAAAATCCCAATGTTTTTTTCTGGGCGCGATGGGGGCAGCATTAATAATGGACTGACCAACTGACCAGTTTTATTGAACAACATCTAATATGTTATTTTGGTCATTCTAAAATTCCCAAAGTCTGTCATCAAAGTGGTTTGGGATCATCACCTCCCAGAACTACCTTGACCAGCTGCGATCCCAAAGAGCAGTCTCTTGCCTACAAAAGCAAGATGTCATGACTGCACATATTGTAGATCATCATATACAAAAAAGGCCTTCTTTTAATGCAGCAACTTCCATTTTTCATTTGATATTTAACACCAGTTTATCTGGAATTGACAGTATTGTTCTCTTGGAATTGTTGAATGGAAACATGGCATGGTTTGATCCAAGATTAAAAATTTACTTAACTGAGAAAATCTATACAGTGGTACCCCGAGATACGAATGCTTTGAGTTACGAAATGTTCGAGATACGAAACGTCTCACAGGAATTTTTTTGCTTCGAGATACGAACATTTACCAGCTGTTCTGCTGTATTTTCTACCCGACGTCATGACGTCACGGTGCGCTTCGGGTCACGTGACGTTGTGCTTCCGTGTGCTGATACGCTTCAAAACACTTCAACAACACCGCAAAACATTATGTATAGATTTTCTAATAATGTGCTATAACAAATTTTAGAGTCAAGGTGTCGTAAAAGAAGCAATGTTTATTACGTGGAAAGTGCTGTTCTGTAGCGCAAGTTAGAGACACTCGTTCTCAGAAGATTCTCTCCATCTGTCTGCGCTTGCACTTCAAACCGTGTTTGTGTCAGTAATTTGTGAAATATCTCGAGAAAGTTAACTTTCATA
The DNA here is from genome assembly GCA_007224835.1 of Danionella cerebrum. Classification (NCBI taxonomy): domain Eukaryota; kingdom Metazoa; phylum Chordata; class Actinopteri; order Cypriniformes; family Danionidae; genus Danionella; species Danionella cerebrum. The sequence goes on along the minus strand of SRMA01026502.1, from coordinate 202,801 downwards.
CGTGGTGCCGTAATGTTTCCTGCCATCCGTTCCACGTCCTCCGACACAAGTTCAAGTTCGCTCATTTATATAGCGCTTTTAACAACAGACAGTGTCTCAAAGCAGCTTTACAGTAAACCAACAAGTTTAAACTCAGAAAAGAGAAAAAAAAAACACCTTAAGCTTCACAGGTAATGAAGATATCTGGCAACGTCCATGCCTCAGCTAAAACAGCATTTTAAACCAGCTTCAGAAGAGCCATATTTATACCTCGCAGTTATTGTGTCAAATCGATATCCATTATGCAGTACACCATAGGACCACAGGTGACTTTGCACCCCATTTACAGTACAGGAAAGATACAATGACAGACTGTTCACTCCACTCAGGTCAGCTTCATCTCCTTCTATTTCTCTTTCTCAGCAGCAACATTTTATTACATAACTTCATTACGGCTCACTATATCAGAGGAAATGTATACAGAAGCATCCCAGAAACACTACACTATTTCATTCATACCTGTACTCTGGCTTGTACTGAGTGATATCTGTGTGGTTTCTCATCCACTTGAACTCCAGAGGCCAGGAGCCCTCAGCTAAACAGGTCAGCACCAGTCTGTTCCCCTCCAGGTGTGTTTGTGCACCTCCGGCTTCTGTTTTAAATGATGGAGCAGTATCTGTAATGAAAGAAATATACAATTTCAATGAGTTCAACATCTCTAAACATGCTCGGATGTTAAATTATGATGCAAGAATGAGCACATGCTGCAGAATTAGAATTAGGAGCTAAGCACTGCATCCGCGTTATCCCAGGCTCACCATTAATAAACACAAATTCTCTACTTAATATTGAACTGGAAACCACAACTGCCTTTTACTGTTCATGCCTCATATACCTGTTTATAGCCCATAGCTAGTCTCTCTGCCCAGCTTGAATTGGGAGATACACCCTGAACAGGTCAATTGCTAGGCAGTACATAAATAGATGGCGAGTAAAAATGCTGTTCCTCTGCAAATTAGCTTCTAGAATTTTATATATTTTCACGTAGGAACCTCGTACACCTCACCTCAAAGTCAATTCAGAAATAGCAGACTTTTCGATATTTATATAAGACCTTGAGTTGTAGCAGAAAGCATTTAGCCATAACAAGAATGAAAAACACTTCTGAGGACATCTGCAAATGCACTTGCCTCTGGTCACACAGGTAATGTGGAAGGAATGGTTCATATTTATTAGTGGAAAAAGGTCAGGATTGCACAGTTTTATTCACACTCAAATTGAGAACTTGATGAAGTCACAAAATTAGATTTCATTCTCAAGCTTTGAGATACACCTGTGTCAAGGCCACAGTGGATTGAGAATGCAATCTTTTCGTCCACAGACAGATGATCAACCACATTTAGGCAGTAAAAGAGCACAGATGGAATGCTACATGGGATTTGAGAATAAAGAATGGTGGTTAATAAATAAAGGGTGGTTTGTTAACAGAACTATGTAAAGGGAGGGTTTTAAAAGTCTGAATACTGAATACTCTAAATATAATGTCCCTTCTTGCGGATTTTCAGCTATCGCGGCCAGTTCTGGAACCTATCTACCGCAATAAACGAGGATTAACTGTATAACATTTTACAAAAAAACATTTACACAACTTTTTACACAACTACATCTTTCCACAAAACTGTTGATCAGCAAAGCTTTACATATCACTAAAGGTACTGCTGTACTGCTCTTTACTGAAGGAGATGTTGCCGTCACTCTGTGCACCTGGTCGTTGATCCAAAACACACATCTAAAGCTACTGTTGCAATTCTGAAGAAGAACAAGGTGAAGGTGATTGAAGTTTGCTTCCTGATCTGAACCCAATCGAACATCTGTGGGGAATTCTGAAGCGGGAAGTTGAGCATCACTCTCCATCCAGCATCCAGGCTCTCAAAGAGGTTGTTCTTGAACAATGGTAAAAAGATAGATGTTGCCAACTTGTTCATTCCATGTCAAGAGCCGTCCTAAGATGTAGTAGTTCTTTGTTGAGGGGTGTATTCATTTTTGCTACAAGCAATTTGAGTAAAACTGGAGATTTTGTGATCTAGGTGTCCTTAAAATCATGTAATGGAGTTAAATAAGTGTTCAATAAAACACAGCCTTGTGAAAAGCTTGGAAATGTTCTTTTGATCATTGAGCTACTAATTAAATTGATACTTTTTAAAGGGGATGTGCTCATTTATGCAGAGTACTGTATCTAAATGAATAACATTTATCAAATTTATGTCCTTGTCGATGAATTTAGGCACCTTTCCAAGATCTTAGCCCTGGCAATATTTTTTACATTCTATTCTAACACTGGCCTATGAGAAAAATCAATTGCAAGCACCACTTCAGTAAACAGAACAAAAACGTAAGGTTTTCTCTCATTATAACAATAGGCGATTACCACACTGACCTCCCAGTGACGCAGCCTGAAAGCACTCATTCCTTCTCAAGCCAAATACACCCTCACAGTCTGATGGCGGCCTGTGATCTGACCTTTCTTGTGCTTCCAGTATAATGAGATGCTCTGACAGCCACAAGCACTTGCTGTACACTCATACACTTGGGCAGAGTTAAGTGCCCCCCCACCCATAATGCACCAGTGTTTCCCTCCAGCTTTGGGAAACCGATCCCCACAGAGAAAATCAGAGCACAAAGACAGGTAGAGGCAAGCACGGGTAATCAGGTGGAAGAAATGCGCTGATCAGTGACATTTACACATCAAACACACATACAAACATTTCGGTAAACCCCAACACACACACTAGAACATCACACAGGCTCATGCAGCGGAAGAGACGGGTGATCAGTGACATTTCCATAAAGTGAAGGCAGACGATTCTCAAGGGAACAGGAAACAAGAGAAACAAGGGCTGTTAGAAGTGCCATGGCAAACCAGGAATCTCTCGCTGCATGACTACACAAAGGCTCACAAGGACTTGACCTGTGAGACGGAAAGGACAAGCTTTATTGATAGAATCATCAACTGTGGTTACCTAGACTCACCAGGGCTTAAAAAGGACAGTGCAAACTTTTTTTGCTAAACAAAGACACTGTTTGACATTGAAAACTCACAAGTAAACTCAACGTGAGGCATATACCGATGGCTTAATGGTCAGCATTGTTACCAGACAAATTCTGTTTCCCATTCAATCTTACAACAGTTTCATCTAGGCAGCACTTTTCCAATCTCCCTTGTGGAGCTAGTGCGGACTGAAACTCTGAAGGGGGTCAATGCCATAAACTGGAGTAAAATGTCAAACTTTACAGACTAGGGATTCCAACCTTCGTAAAACATGCCTTTGGTGTGTAATAATATCCAAGCCTGATTCAACCCCTATCAATAAATAAATACTATATAAGTTTGGATCATTCAAAGTCATTTTTTAAGTTCAGATTTAAAATGTGATGTAAGGTAAGAGATGATCAGTGGTCAGCTGTCTATTGGAAATTTAACTGTTCAACATGTGGATGAAGATCCAACCGAGAAGCTGGTGAAACTGTACAGAACTCACGTAAAAGTCTAAGCATTGTAGTGATATAAGCTAATGGTGGCTAATATTAGCCCTTGATCATTGATGACTAATGGTTTCACCAGGTTTGCAGTGCCTTCAGTGAAAGCTAGAAACTAGAGCAGTTTCAGGATTTGGTTTCTGCTCATACCACACCCAACCCCTTCTTAGGCTACAGAGGAAAGCTCAAATGCACTCGTAATGTGCCCATATCTAACATTTTTTCATGTTTTAAGTTTTAATTGTGAAAGTGCTTTGTGTGTCGACCTCTAGTCTTAAATACTAAAGAGTTGCCTCTGAGACGCTGAAATTAATTATTTTTCCAACCAAATCTTTAGCTCAAAAGTGTGACGTCACCCGATACTATGTCCCTCCCACCACCGACGCATTGTCCATTCATGTTCCGCCTACTTTATGTATCAAGCTACAGGAATCGTGCAGTTTTCACCTGTGCACTTATATACATTCGAGTAAAAATTTCACGCTTACAAAAATGTTCAATGTACAAAACATTAATGTTACCATGGAGAGGAATATGTTTGTGTCAATTGCTTTGATTTGGAGTGTCATCAGCCCTTGAGCCCTCTTTCTCCTCGGACACAGGTTCTGTAACACACGTGCAACTTCTTCCTCGCTCTCCTTCCCGTGTCCGCTGTGTTGTAAAACTCATCACTTTATCCTCAGCTCCAGCCTTACAGTTCTCAATTCCCCGCATCGTGACCGGTTCATACTGATAAGGCAGCACCATGTTGACTTTTAATGCCGTTTTTACATAATATATGATGACACTAGTGTAATATTTGTTTTTAGACGTCCATTTCAGAGATAAATGTAACACACAATATCTAATAAGAGCAGTTCGAACTGCCAATCACTGCTGTTTATGTCACTTAACGGAGGAGTTATGTATGAACGATTCATAATAAAATCCAAATAATTAACTTTCCAAAATCAAGGCTCTTTGAGAAACTGAGTTTGTGTTAGTTTACTTATTGCATACTTTCAAAGAAAAATACCATTAAAAAGTGTTTTCCCATTTTACAAAAAGAGGTTTGTGAATTATGTTCACATGTTTTGATATGGTTCAGTAACACACACATCCAGATTGTGGTTTGATCGGTTTTAGAATGTGCAATTAATTTCCAGGAAATCACCCACCCACTATATTATTAAAAAATAAATATAAAATTACGTGAAAGTGCAATTTCAATTGTTTTATTCCAGCATTCTCTAGTGTTCAGGTGAACGAGGTTAATGACAACTGATAGAGTAAATAAATGAACAATAATTAGTGTTTGCTGCTGGGTAAGGAGCTTAACAAAGCATTACGGATGTTTTCATTAGCTTCTAAGCAAATTAAAGCTTGAAAGCATAACAACTTGACATCTGAACAATAAATTGAGAAAGAGACATTAAAAAACTTTGTAAAAGTTAATTGGTCAATACATAAACTCTTTCAGGTGTAAATAGTTTTTATTGTCAATTGTTAGTTTGCTAAAAACACGTGTTTAAAATGGCCATAAACGTATTGTTTCACATATTTTTACATAAAATTTAATTGTATTATTTTTAATGCAAATGATGAACATATGAAAAAGGTCAATTGTACTTGGTCAGTATTTAGTCTTTCTTTTACAAAAAAATCACTTTTCATTTATTTTCTGTACTCTTTCCAATAACCTAATAATTCTACTTATTAAACAGGAGATAATCATCGTGAATAAAAGATAAATTCTCTTTATTTTCTTTCACAGAGTTATTTTAACTCTACTCAGGGAGAGAGACTGTATCTCAACTGGGAAGAGTTAAAATTACTATAAACAAAAAATGGTTAAACATTAAGAGCAATAAAGTATTTTAATAAACGATTGTAAAATCTTAGAAGTGTTTTTTGTTTGTTCGTTTCTTAGTTGAGCTTCATTTTCAAACACTGTTTAACATTTTACATTATTATTTAAGTGTCAAGCATTTTACTGTACATTAGCTATGAAATCGCACTACAAGATGTCCTTTTACATAGCCAGAATGCATTAATTAATTCAATATTTTCTGCAAAATCTTTCCCTCACAATCTAAAGGTTTTAGCATTTAGTGTTAGTTTGTAAAATGCTCTAAAACTAGCCCCTTTAACAATTGTGCAGATATTATATGTCTGTCAGATACAAAAAAAAAAATCAACAAAAAACCAGATAAATCCACTTAGATTTTAGGTAACATGCCACTGCTCTCCATTTCTTCTCCAGTTCTTCTACAAGTACAACCAAGTCTTAAACCCAACTCTATGTAAGAATATCTGACACTCGAGAAGAACTCTTTCAAGTAAAACTATCTGAAAGAATTAGCATCCCTTGACAGATGAATCTCTTGACAAGCTCTATTAAGAGGCTAGCCGTCATAGAGCTTCAACAAAGCTTTTCAAAAGTCAAGAAGAGGCCATTTTATCGAAAGGTTGGGAAGTTCAATCCTTTAACCTTTTCTCAAGAGCATGTCAAAGACTTGTTTTCTCACTGATTCTTTCAAGGCCTTCCTTGCCTGACAAGAGGGGCAGGATGGACCTCTTTTCATTCATTATTCAGTTTGGTTTAGATCAAAAAGCATTCACACAAAATTTATACTGATGATCCAACGCTTGGAAGAAAATGTTCAGACAGAAAAAGAGGTCCTTTTATATCAAAATGCACCTGAACAAAAGAAGAAAACTGAAAGAACTTGCACAATATTACACAGTTTACCATAATCAAGAAATATATTGTTATTTGTTAATCTAAGAGATGTTTACAACATATTTGAACTGGAACTTTTAAAACTTTTAAATTCATCACATCAGCACTGAGCTCTCAAATGGGGATGTTTGATTGGGCAAAAACATGTTTCAATTATCCATAAAATCTCATTTAAATACACTGTCATCCTTAAAGACAGGGTAGGTGATTTCTGGGCATTACCGTGAACTTGAAATTTGCCACGCCAAATCCCGATACACATTGTTATCAATATGTTATAGCAATGTGTGTTACTATGGTTTTATTTGCTTAAAATTTAGCATGTTTTGCACAAGTCAGTTTTGGACAGTGCAAAAATACAGATGCATGGAAACAAAAGAGCATTAGAACATGTTGCAGGCTCAGAAGCTCATATTAAAGCAAATTTTGTTAAGAACGATTACTTTATATAAGGTTATAGAATTCACTTGATAGTGTCATATACTGTTAGATCGTCATCATAACGACAAGATGTAAAATCTCAAACCCATTAATTCGAGAACCAACAAATAGATGAAGATTTATTTTTTTTTTTTTCATGTTATCATCTGTTAAAAGATATCATAAAAATAAAGGTACTGAAGTAAATTGTATTTCAGTGTTATTGACCACCATTTCAATACATAAACAATCCAATATTAAAGTTATATATAAAGTAAATGTTACTCAAAATAAAAAAAAGGATTATTGTGTACAATAAACAATAATCAAATTATAAACAAGATTTTCTTGTAAAGTGTCAAGTGTCAACTACTTTTAAGTAAATCACACGCCCAAAAGGGGTATTTTACAGTACTCAAAACTTTTGTGTAAAACTGGCTGCCTCAAAACATTTAGGTTGACCAACATTAGTTTTAACGTAAACATTACTCAAAAGAAATAATTTGTTTGAAGGAAATTTCTTATTTTGAGAACTGTTTAAGGTTGGTTAACCTTAATATTGTGAGGGGACCAGTCACACAAACTTAGAGTATTGTAAACTATTTGGGGTTAACAGTGTACCTAAAAATGAGGCTTTATAAAACTTTAGCCATATACCCATTTCTGCCTCTTAGCAAGACCCAAAATAAACCCAGAATATCAGACCTCCCTAAAACTTTTTAAGAGTTAACCTTCATTATGAAATAAATTAATTTGAAATCCGTAAAAAGAGAAATGATTGAAATCCAGCAACAGAAATAAAATGAGAGAACAAGTCATACGAATCTACCAAAACAACCCAGGCAAAACTTGTGATAGTTGGAAAAGTTAGCTTTGTCCATCCCTTTCCAGCAAATATCTCCTCTTTTTTTCAAAATAATAAGTAATTTCCAAACTAGAACATAGTTCACATTACAGTTTACAACATGACACCATCAAAAGCAGCTAAAAGAGGGGCTCTAAGTCACTACTACCAGTAGAACGCAGGTATTCAGAGTTATTTACAATATTACAATAGTTTTTTACAGTAGTAGCTATTACAGTAGTCTCGTCCACACAAAATATTGTTGCTATGAGTAGTAGTCTAGTCTACGTAAACAAAATAAAGCCATTACGTAAGAGCCTAAATTTAAAATGCCAGCAAGACAAAACAGCCCTTTTCCCCAACGTAATAACAGTCCCTCAACCCTCTGAATTATTAGAGCTGAGATGAAAGGGAAGTGCACAGGGGAAGAGCTAATTATTACACAGGCAAAATTCAGAGCCTTTTAACTTTTTCTTTTCTGACAGCTTGCCAGTTCTCTCAAAACAAAATTCAGTTGGTACTTGCACTCCAAGATGCTGGTTAATGTAAATTCTTCTTGGCTAGGAAAGTGGAATTTTATGGGAGCGTTTTTTTTTGTTATTATTCTTTATTATTTAGGGCTCAGTTAAAGAGAACACATAAAATTTCAGAGATGAAAGCTGGAATTAACAGTGGATCCGAATGACAACACACTTTTTAATACATTTAACATACGTTTGCTTAAATAAACCATTGTTTATCTTGATTTGACGAAGTAAATGGCTATTCCTATACCGCTGAATCAATAGGGAAAGTCATTTTAATGTTTTACAACCTTTTGTGTTTATCAGAGTAGAAAAAAACATGTATTTTAAAAAATGGAAATTTGTAGTAGGTTCAACAATCCTCAAAACTGAAAATAAAACAATTGAATCTATGTTAAATATAACAACATTCGAAATACATTTGATTTCTTCAATGTCAAGCAGATTGGGGATTGAAACTTGCTAATTAGGAAGCAATTTATCTCTGTAAGTGTGATAGATCTATTTTTTAAACATCACAAGACATTAGAAGTTTACAAAAGAGACAGAGTCTTGTTATAATATCTTCCAATATTTCTTGTTCTGCCCCGTGATATTCGATTTAATATTATTATGTACAGTGTTTATTTGTACAGTTTTCAGAACCACTATTTAATGATATACTAAACTACAAAATACTCCCACAAATGTTGACCATTGATTGCAAACAAGATTTTCACACACAAAAAGTGTTTTTCTAACAAATTCATTCACACCCATGTTGCAAAAATAAGTACAGCCCAATTAAAGTCTTCAGAGAATAGCCACACTTATCACTACAATATTCTTATTAACCAGCATTCAACCACAGGTGAGTCAGCAGACAGGTGACAAAAAAAGTATATTACTGAACACCTTCCAATTGCATGCTTTCAACAATGACGAAAAGAAATATCTGAGAAAAGAAATTATTTATTTTCACAAAAAAAGGACTACAAGAAGATGCTTTACATGTCAGTCGGAAAATTGTGGCAAAAGTGATCAAAGGTGAAAAATGTAAGAAAGATGGAAAAGAACAATCTTTCGACAGAAAGAAAATCGACATGTAAATTCATTGATATAGCAGTAAACAGCAAACTGGAGTGACCATTCCCTGAGGCACACTGCAGAGTTATGGGTAAGAAAAATTAGATAAATTTAGAACTAATGGTTTTAAAACTGTAGATGAGGATTTCAAAGAAAAATACATAGTGTCTATAGTAAAACATGGTGGTGGCAGTGTCCTTATGTGGGGCTGCATGAATGCTGTTGGTGCTGGGGAGCTGCATTTCCTTGAAAGCATCCACAAACTTAACAATGCACTGCTTTATACTGAAGGAGGAGATGCTGCCGTCACTCTGCACACTTGGTCATTGTGTAATTTTCCAAAAGGACAATGTTGCATTTCTGAAGAAGAACAAGGTGAAGGTGATTGAAGTTTGTTTCCTGATATGAACCCGATGGAACACCTGTGAGGAATGCTGAAACAACAAATTGAACATCTATATCCAGCTCTAAAACAGGATATTCTTGAAGAATGGAAAAAGAAAGATGTTGCAATGTGTCGCAAACTTCTTCAATCTGTCCTTAAAAAATTACGAAGATCATACAAAATATTAGATGGCGTGTAATAATTAATTTTCGTATCAACCAATTTGAGTAAAACTGAAGATTTTGTGAGATATGAGTTTTGATTAACCTTAATTCATATCATGAACATGGAATTCTAAAAATTAAACTATTTAAAGCTTTTTTCCATGTTCTGTGAATAAAAACTTTATGAACAATAAACTGTTAGATAGTTAACCTACAATGAGTTTTCAGTTTTCATAGGTTTTCAACTATACATTTATTTATTGATGACTCCACATTCATTTCAGTTTTTCACATATTTTATGGGAACATGACTAATCTTCAAATGAAAGGGAAGTGCTTGTGAAGAAGTTGTTTTTTTTCACCAGCTATGCACCGCTGGGCACAGAATTTCTGTCATTGGTTGCTATCTGGAAAAGAATGTTCTATTTCAGTGGGATTTGAACATTAATACATAAAGTCACAGTACTCAGAGATAGATTGGACATGAACATATTTAGGAATTAATTGGAAATGTTAAAAAACTACAAGACATTGTGTATCTGCCACCATCACAGAAACGCTCTCATGAAAGAACAGTATGGGAGCTCATTATAAGAAGAAAATGTAATATTTAACATTCTCTAGAGGAGTCTGGGCCGAGCAGGACTTCCTGTTCCCCCAGACAGGCTTTGCTATGGCTGCACATGATGTTTTTACCTGCAACTGTGACATGCTCAGCTCCTTCAGCCCAGCAGGTCACAGCGAACACACAAGAACGACAAAAAAGTGACACAAGGCATTGTGATCAAAGAGAAAAGCTCGTTTTCACAGCACTCTACTTTTGTAAGCCTTTCTTGGTTCTTAAAATATGTTGAAAATTTTGTTTTTCAGACATTGGTGAGATTGTTCAATCACTCGCTTCCTGTGACATAAATGACTTTGATTTCTTTTCAGCGGAATATAGAGAAAAAAAGATAATATAGTGTAGATATTTATTCAGGTTTTTGGACAAATTGATCCATTTGCAAAAAAAAAAACACTCAATATACTTTGCCAGTATTGCTTCTTAAAATGGCATGAATTAAAATACAGCATTACTTGCAGTCAGCAATTATGAATAGTTTTTATGAATTAAGCTATCTTGTTAAAAACATCTCCGAATTGCAAAATCATAATCATATTCCATCAAAAAAAAAATTTCGATTCTAACGTATTTTGTTAGAATACAACTCAAAAGTTTGTTGAGGAGTAAATGTGAGAGTGAATTTGGCCCTTTGATGTATGTGTGTACCCATTATATTATGTGTATTACTTAATATAACTGAGAGCAGTGATTCGGAGCCAAATAGCCATTTAGAACAATGAGAACAAGGGCCCAAAAAGAACATTTAAGTCAACTTAATAAATGTTGACCATTGGGTGGAACAAATTTCAAATTGTGTTACCTATGTCACAAATACCATAGACTTCTCAGTTGTTTTCTGTTATGTCCCCCCTAGTAAAAAGAAAACAATTCAAAAGTTGCCCCCTACGACTAAAATTGGTACACCTCTGCATAACATTGTCCTTGTTAACATTAAAGAAAAGAAAAAAGAAAGACATATAGTTCAACTTACAACAAAGAATAACTTTATTAACATTGTTGGCAATATTCGGTACGTTTTAGCTGAAAAAACTCTAGCGGCTTATCGTCGTTATTGGGCTCTAAACAAAGTGAAGCCAAGCGCTATATATGCTTTGTCATATTTCTTCGTCTAAGCTTCCAGGTGACTTTCTTTTGTATCATTATCTTCATCTCTGTCCGCCTTTCATTTCAACTCTGTTCAAATTTCCTCATGTTGTTTTCAGGTTCATTGCTCACTTCATATCACCTGCTCGATGCAAAATAAACCATACACCACAGAGCTAATACTCCTTGCATACACTCTGACAATTAGAGTGCCAACTACTGTAGTGGATCTGCAATTACACTTAATTCTAGTACGGCATAAAAGCATGTTCCCCAGGGGCACACATGCCCCCCATGGCAGCGAACCACGCCCCCTACCCCCAGGGAAGCACTGGAATAAAGCATTCAAAAACTTTGGAAGCTTTTGAAGTAACCTCAACTTCTAAGGAACCTCAATTTTTGTAAAGATATATTAATGCATTTGGAAAAGCTTCCAAATGTTTTTTTTTTTATTTTATTTTTGTTTTTTTACAAATTTTATTATGGCTCATGCCAAAAATGGCTGAGGTAGCTTAAATTGACATACACTGACTAGTCCAAATATATGGAGACCAGTGGAAATGTTAAAAGGGAAACTTTGGATTATCGGCTGCACTTTGGGTCAGGTGACTCATATTATCGTTGTGATAAATTTCATAACTTTCCTGCGAGCAGTTCAAAGGGCTGCAGTTAACTTTTAAATAATTAATAGAAAGAACAACGGTAAAGAAAACAATTGGTGCCTTCACACCTTTGGTGCGTGGCCAAAACTAATACAATTTGTGGAATACACAATATAAAAGTGTAAAAATGCAAAAAAAAAGTGCAAAAACAAGTTACAGTACAGAGAAAACTATCATAAAAGAAACTTAAAAACGCATTCATTTGCACTTAAATGCTTTTACCATTCGAATTAAAATAACTTTTGTTTTTTTTTTCTTTTCTTAATGAGAAATATAAATAGAACAACACACTCTTTCAGCTTCGTAAAACACTCATTTAGAGACTGTGATTTGAGAGGATAAGTACAGCTGAGTGTCATCAGCACAACACCCCATGCTTATGTAAAACAGTACCCATAGGAAGGATATATATTATAAATAGAAGAGGTATCAGAACAGAACCCTGGCAGAAGCATAAACTAGAAAAAAAAACGGATAAAAGAAAACAATGGGTTGATGATAGGATAGATGCATGCACGGACTGACAGACATGGATGGATGGACGACAAACAAAACCCATAAAGGCAAATTATATTTCCCATGCTAACTATTCATTACTGCACGCAAGCTCTCTGGTTTAAAATGAATGTAATGAGTCGAGCAGCAAATTATGATGAAGAGTCTTCATTAGCAAAAGACTTTAAACACTCAAGGCAAGCTGTGTGTACATTAGTGTTTGAAATGAAGAGTCTCAAGAGTAATTCTGCAGTGGCAGAGAAAGATGGGGCTCCTGATGATACCAAACCACGTCACGCTCCAACATAAACTCCCACTTGGAGGAAAAAACCTTGATTTACAGTAAGTGGGGTTTGACTTGATATATATACTTCACACTGCTTCAAATCATCGGGTTTAGAAAACAAAGCCAGTGGAGGGTCCACACTTTCCTTTAAAGCATCACAAGAAATGAACTGTGAAATGCAATTCACACTCCTTTCACTACCCTTGGATTTTCACATTTTCTGGACACCCACATCAGATAAGTTGATAATTACTGTGATGAAAGGTGTTGTTTCTACTTTGGCGAAAAATTAATAGTATTAAAAAGGAATAAATTTAAAAACACTTCACATGACAAAGCTAATGAAAATGATGGCTGGACTGTTTGCGATCTACCTCACAATGTAAATAATATTCTATTTCAGATTTTAAATGAAATAAAAGCTTTATCTTTTAATAATTCACAGGCTTTTTTCAATTTAGTTGATCAGCTGTTTATAACTATGTTTTAACCAGTTTACTGGTCCAATTACTAAAGTGCTATGCTATGGTATACTTTAAATGGTATGATATGCTAGGTTATACTAAGTTATGATATGCTGTGGTGTGGTGTGTATGGTATGTTACGCTACTGTATGGTATGGATGTATGTCATGCTAAGTTATGGTATGTATGGTAGGTTATGATAGGATATAGTAGCTACAGAATGATAAAGGTAGGTGTGCTATGATACAGAATGGTATAGTTGGTATGGAATGCAATGGAATGGTATAGTAGGCTAGGTTATCGTAAGTATGGAATGGTATGCTAAGTTATAGTATGTACGGTAGCCTAGGTTGTGGCATGGATGGTACGATATGCCAGATTATCTTATGGTATGGTATGCTAAGTTATGGTATATACAGTACAGTAAGCTAGGTCATGGTATAGTATGGTATGTTACGGTATGTATAGTATGCAGAGTAACTAGTACGAACCCCCCACACACACACACACACACACACAAACCAATGGTTGAGTCATTTTGGTGCAAAGCTTGCTGCTATCAATAATAATATAAATGGTCTTTACCTCGCCCGATCGCTCCTGCCACCTACCCCTCCCTGAATTTTTTTTTATTTTGTAAATTAGAACCGCAAAAAGGAAACAAATCTGCCCTTCAGGTGCAAAAAAGAAAAGAACAATAACGAGAAGAGACAAACTCAAGGTAATTTTTAGTAAGGTGATTTTTAAGTGGTGACGTCATGTTGAGGTTAGAGATCTAACCTGGGTCTTTATTGAAAATAGGCAATTAGATTTTAAGTTGAAAAGCTATTGCTACATCCATAATGTGAAGGTTTAAAATATGAATTAAATATAAAAGTTAAATCACAAATAATAGTTAAAATAAGTAATTACTGGCATTCGACCTGAATCATTTTAATTCATTCATTCATTCATTTTCATACCCGTTTCATCCCTTTCGGGGTCACAGGGGTCTGCCGGTGCCTATCTCCAGCACACATTGGGCGAGAGGCAGGGGTACACCCTGGACAGGTCGCCAGTCCATCGCAGGGATACATTCACTCACACATTCACACCCTAAGGGGAATTTAGATTAGTCAATTAACCTAATCGCATGTTTTTTGGGATTGTGGGGGAAAACGGAGTACCCGGAGGAAACCCATTTAATTTCTTAAGACTATTTTCTATACAAACAAATCACTTTATAAGGAGCTGCCAAAATAAAGGATATATGTTGGTGGTGGTGGTTGTAGAAAAACATCTCAGGAGGCATTCATTCATTCTTCATACATTAGATTGCTTCCATTTGATGGTTTGTGAAGACAATACGTAAATAATTCATTGTAAGGTAGGGCCACAAAATATCCTGCTTAGGGCCCTCAGATATACAGGGCGGGCCATGATAGAACGGTATGGCATGCTAGGTTGTGGTAAGGTATGCTGTGGGTGGTATGTATGGAATTGTATTGTGTTAAGGCTTACAATGGTAGGCTAGAATTTGTATTGTATGTTGTAATATGGTAAGGATTATGCTTTGAATGCAAATAATGCACAATATTCTATTCAGTGTATTACATTATTAGTGTTGCTGATACTACTAATGATAATACAAGTAATAATGGCTGCTGTACCCTTTCAAATAAGAACTGGAGATGGTCATTAGCATACTAAAAGGATTGAGGGAAATGGAAGATTATTACAATTCTGAAAAAAACACACTGTACTGTGTTTCATATAGTTATTATTAAAATCAATTATTTTAATAACAAAAAAAAAAAGATTATAAAAGTAGATAAAAAATGGCATGTTTTACAGTTGATGTGGCAGCAAAATGGCAGTGTACAAGCAGAAAAGTTCAATTAAATCAAAATCCAGCAAGCAAAGGGACTTTTATTTAGCCATCTTCAGATTCCCAGAGTCGCTCCAAGCACACAGAACATCTAGCCAAGGTCAGGGAGGATGCGCTCCGGCACAGACACATACACACCCCAGGGTTCAGTTCATTTAACCCCTCGCACACTCACATTTCAACATCTTCAACACGTCAGCCAAAGCTTTCTCTCATTTGCAGATCTTTTTCTTTCCTGCGTTTCTGTTCATTTGTATTCTGAGCCACAGACGGCATTCACATAAGACCTCACACACATACAAGACCACTCACACAGGTAATCCAATACCATTTCAGCACTCCTTTTTTGCACCACCATTTTTCCATCTCTCAACTCCCTCTCTGGCTCAGTTTCAGTTTGGCTGCTTATGGCGAGGTTCTTTTTACAGCATTTCTAAACTTATTACCATCACCCCTCCCAACCCTGTTAGGCCATTGGCCCATAGCTGACTCATTATCACTTATATCACGCTTATACAAGTCATTATGTCTAGAAACATTGGGTGTAAATATGCCCGAATGTGTTTGTTTGTGTTTATATCTTCATGTTTGGCATCTCATAAATAACCAATGAGCAAAAACAGAGGGAGGCCAGATTTAGCGTGAATGAATTTGGCTTCCAAAAAACTGCCCATCCATGAAACGAGAGCATGATGAAATATTATTTTTGCTTTGAAGAATAAATGTGTATTATGTATATGAAAGAGAACGAAAGCAATCTGTGAAAAGTATCCTTTTGAGACACAAAGACATCCAAAGAAGAAAGTGGAAAGAGATTTCCCCCCATTGACCCGTGTTATGCAAGATGGATGAAATACGTTTTATTTGGTTTCCTCGGGGCGTTGGAATCCAATCTGGTGGGGACTTATTGATATGTTAAGGAAGAAGGTTTTACTGAAGCTTAGTAGCATCATATAAAAAACCAGGGATAGAATGGAGCCAGGCATTATGAAGCAAAAAAGTTGAGGATTTGACTTCCTAAGTTCTGGGGGTGCACTTTTTTTCATTAAAGAAGATTAGACTCATATTTGTGTAACAAAATCCGAGCAGATTTATATTAAAAATTAAAGAGTAGCAGAGATTCAGAAATAGCACAGAATTAAAAATGAAGGGGTTAGTACTGTGTTAGTTTTCAGCCAATTTGTCTGGTTCGCATAAGAGTGGGTGAAGAATGGTAGAATGTGCATAAACTAAAGAATCGGGAGCCTATAAGCTCATCCTCAAAATCTAAATAGTGATCTCACCTATTGGTAAACTATTCGACCATTCTCTAGAGCTGGCAAAACAAGCAATGAAAGGACATTTCACTCTACACATTTCTAAACAGACTACACTTTCCATATTGGTTGCTTCACTGAACCTGATTGGAAGTACAACTTGCAACACACCACTTCCAGTTACCAGTTTTAAAAATGTTAATGGGTAGGTCTGTCAGCTGTTTTCAGTCTCATGAGATGCCCAAACGCTAAAAAACATAGACCAAAGAACATAGACAAAGAATATTTCTCTTAAGTTTTGAGAGACTAGTGTTTAGTCATTACAGTCGCTTCTTCATCTCAGAGATTATGAGTCACTCCCAGAAGTCTTCACTGGTGTTTGTGACGCTGTCTGTTTCCAAGCGTTTAGAAGCAAAACGCAAACATTGCTCCATTTCACACAGAACTAACCTAACATCACAATGCGGGTTAAAGGCCTTTACACACCAAAGCCATGCAGCGGCTGCATCGTCATCTGCCTGCGTTTTATTCTCTTGCCTTTGAAAATGAGAGCACAGAGCCACTACCAAACACTAGACGACACATCGGTGAACCACATTTCACTCCATGCCACATGGTGGCGCAGAAGCAAGTGAGGCGTGTTTTTGGAGATGAAGAAGAGGATGGGTGTTTGCTCATGTGTAAATGTAAAAAATGTTAACTATTTAATTGCGAAACAAACCACTTCTATTAAATCCGGTTTCAGACTGCACTAATTTAGGCCTGATTGTGAGTGTGAAGTACCAAATATTCGCTCTGCGAGAGTCGCAGACTGGTCATGAGATATTTGGCAAGTTGTCGGAGAGTGACAACTGAGCAGTCTGAACCCAGCTTTATTTCCTCTGCTACTGCCTCTCTGGGAGTATAGATCCTATTTTTTGTTTTCGAGCACCACTTACCGCTGCCTTTGTCTGACCAATCACAGCAGCTTGATGGGAGGAAAAAAAACTTTGTGAAACTTTGTGTCTTGACGCGCAGCGTTTTTTTCCAGCTGGTGTGTAGGGTCACATTAACACTCATGTACTTAAGATTAAAGACCCATTGCATGCAGCCATGGGTGTGTAAAGCACCCTCTGAAGCAAGGTTTCAGAACCTTGGGCAAAATTTGGTGCCAACACCGTTTTCAAGTTATAGGTGTGAAACACGTCTTTACTCTGAGTTAAAGCTTTGTTAAGAATGCTAATAACCCAGGGTTAAACACAGAGTGAAAAGCCCTGAAAGGTATTAATACAGAAAAGAGCATAAACCACTGCAGCCTTTACCACAGATTTTGGGTATGACTAAAACCTGAATATTAGCTTTTTGAACCCATAAAAATATATTTAACATAAAACATAAAAACAGAATGCATATTCCAAAGTACCAAAATCTGACTTGGCATGGAAACCTTTTTAGTTTTATGACATACATACAAAGTGCAAATTTATTTTATGATGTCATGAAAAAAAGACACATTTCTAAAACACTGTCATTAAAAACGCTGATAAGGCAGCACTCATCAGCTATGATTTATGAACACAGTTATTACCGTCCGTTCTGAATATAATGAGAGGAAGTAATAAAAAGATGTTGAATTTTCTGGTCAAGGTCATTCTGCCTCATTTACAGCTTGCCCAATCACACGCCTGGGCACCTGCCGAGCTCAGCTGTGACAGACAGGCCTTGAGATACAAACACAGAGCAAAAGATCTCCCAGACAAACCCACACACGCTCAGCTCAGAGTTCTCAGTCTCCTCATCAAGCGTTTGTTTAAACACACAGTGACGGATGGGGCTGGAAGCGGTGACTGGCAGGCGTTCAGGAGGACAGCCCTGTCGGGTCCTGTCAGAAGATACTGGTGACTGGCAGACTCCAGACAGCACAGCATCTGGGGCCTTTCGGAAGCTGAGCCCATCACTTCCTGTCAAGCCCACTCCCACAGATGTGCACACGGAACCTGTACCTATACAGTCCATACAGTTACCATCTGTCGAATTGTCACTTGATTTCACACACTCATGAAAACAGGTAATGGATAATTATTTTATCTTGATGCTTTTAACATACACATTTTTTAGTTGAGTAAATACTTTTTTCAAGAAGATACAGACGGTTGACATTGGTTAGCACTCTCAGACAGGAGGATGCTAGTTAAAGTCCTAGATACTGTAAAAAACATTTCATAGAAGACTTTGGATGTTTATCTTCCAGGTGCACACAAGAACACAGTTCCATAGTTCTAAACAAGTAGGTCAAGGATATTACTGCCTGAATTCCACACACAAAAAAACATGGTTTTTGTTGTTTCAAAGACTGGAGAGTTGTTTCGAAATAACTTATTTATTAGAACAATAGATTTTTAAAATGAACAAAGCTCAGGCAATTCAAATGAATGAAAAGAATATATTGCTGATTTAGTACCACATTTGCTAAATAGTCTAATGTGGGCGTGCGGGGCATTGTGTGCAATTGTTTCGAATAGAAGTGTCTCATAAACAAGTTTCGGGAGAAGGCAATCTGGTAGTAACGTCCATAATAATTATCCTATTTACCCATGTCGTTATTAACAGGTTCAATCCTTTTCTAGTTTAACTCCGTCTGAACCTGCATTTCCATAACTCGGACGCATCAGAGAAGACAGCTAGCCTGTAGGTTTGAACCCGCCACACGTGATAATACAAGTCCGGATAACAAACTACTGAAGTCATTTATTCAAGGATCGGGGTCTATGGGATGTCTTATAAATGTGTTCATAATATTTCTACCTTTCACAACTGAAATTATGTAACAAATATAAGCTACTGTTTTTATACAGTCATGTAAGTCACTGTGTATTTTTCATATGCAAATATGAGGTTGAGCTGACATGATTGATGCTCCAAATAAAGGCTCAATCATATAATTGCAAAAACTTGTAAATTGCAACATAACAATGTTTTTGAAAATGTTTTTAAAATTCATTTTGGAATCATAATTCCCATTTTGCACTTTTTTGGACCACGACTACACATTGCATCTGATTTAGTGTTTTTCTGTTATCAATTTTAGAATATTTGAACTTAACTAAAGAAATTAAAACAAAATCAAGAAGGTTATGTTGACTGAACTTAAAAAAAGTTCTTAAACCTTATGTAATTAACTTATAATATAAAAATATTCTTTCTTAAATGCAACTTTACTCAGTTAGGTGGAACCAGCAGACATAAAAAGTTAATCAATGGCAACATATATTAATTTGAGTTAATATATTGAGCTCTTCCAGAAGGTAGCCACCTGGATCCTTATCAGAACTATAAAATATGAGCATATTACAGCAGTCCTCATGTCTCTACATTGGCTTCTAGCAAAGAGCCTTGGTTTTACTGTTGGTGACTGATCACAAGGAGCTATTTGTCAAAAATGTGGAGAAAACAATAGGATTTGCTGTCTTTCCTGTTTCCTGTTCAAAGTTGAAAATGAAAATGTGAGATGAGTGCAACCGAGCGGCTCTTTGACCTCCTGATCACATCATTGAAAGAGCCAGCTTTCATTGGTCGTTGTCCTGCAAAAAAGTCTGATATGCTAAAATCCTCTCTTTTGATGGCTGTCAGCCAAAGCTATCGTATCGTTGTGTAGAGGCCTTAACCTTCCAGTTATCAGTCACAACAATAAAAGTTTGGACCTGGCTACCAGCTCAGTGTCATGGATCCTCTCTGCATTAATCTTTATCCTGGTCTTTTTGTGCTGAGCATGCCAGATATTCTCGTTGGGTTTTGTTTATGTCGTTGCAACATTTGCCATCACATAATATCACAGGCTGACTTTGATTTAATTACTAGATTGTGATTAGGTAATCTCACATCACTAACCTTAGACACCAAGGATCAAAACACTGGTTTCACATCTAATACGCAAAACCTTTTGACCACTATGTAAAACTAAACAATGGTTGGGTTATGTTATCATAAGCTTTGATTAGCTTTTCAAAATGTTCCCTATTTATGAAGAGTGTTAAATCCATGTACAATAAAAATAGACAAAATTTATCTTCAATAAAACCATGACAAGTGCAATAGAGGGAGTGAGTGTGCATCTCCACGTGTGTGTGTGTGTGTGTGTGTGAGAGAGAGAGAGAGAGAGAGAGAGAGAGAGAGAGAGAGAGAGAGAGAGAGAGAGATTTATGTAAAGGGTTTACGGACAGACTTAATGAACAGTTGCCAGATTGGAAGTAGGAAATAAACACTGCAAGCCAAACTAATCAATCACAGCTCAGGCCTGAAACACTCCCTATGTTCATTATATTAAACAAAAACATTCTCACATGCACACACACCACTACACAAATACAGTACAAACTTTTTACAGTTTTACATTTTCCTCAAAAGCAATGCTATCACCAGCCCTTTGCTGTCCAAAGCAGAGGTCTATTTCAGAGCATAACAACAGTAATGTACTTCCATTCCTTTATTTGGCATAAATATTCAGAGAACAGTTAAAGGGAGCTTCCACAGCACCATTGGATGAATCTTTGATTTTTCCCTCTATAGATGTGCAGAGCCAAGCTTTAAGCCCTGGTTGCCGCAAGGCTTCAATCCAGTTCAACTCAACAACAGTCTTTGTCCGAGCATCATACTTTATAATCAAAGAGAAGTTTCATTATCTTTGATGCATTTAATCCCAGCTGTCCTCCATAGCTTTTCTATAACCTAGTTGCCCAGATCAGAGACAGCGTCCACTCTCCTGTGAGGGTTTTTGCACTTTTATTCTTTGCATCGGTGTTGGAGTTCTAATACTGGTGTCCAGGGATGAAACTCGACGACAGGGCGTCTGGATCCAGAAAAGCCAGAGCTTGGAGCATGGTTGATGCACCAGCACAGGAGACCCCACACCAGCATCGCAGCAGTGTGTTAATACGACGGGTCTCTTTTTCTATCAGGCATCTATATGCACCTTTGGTATAATAATATTGTCGTGTTTGACGGGCCAGATTTTAGTTTACCCATTAAGTGACGATTATTCATTCTGCGGGGGCCAAAAACGGTAACAATATCGTTGCTTTTGTTCCGGTAAAAGCTTGTCGTTTTTTAAAGTGGGCTAAAGTTAAGGCTAAAGCTAATTCTTTTCTTAAATCAGCGGCAGATTTTGTTTGGAAAATGAAACAGTAAATCAGCAGATTCTGTAGAAAAGCTTATTTTATGTTATGTTTATTTAAAACTGCAGTGTAACTTAATTCCTGTAAAAAAACACTAATAGAGAGTTATTCCATTTAACCCACTGTTTAGTTTTGTAGTTAAATTGGATGCTCTTAGCTCAGATATGAGTTTCAATATGAAGTGAAACGTTTGTTCCCGTCTTCTGAAGCATATTATGAATTGAGAATCTGGTTCTTTCCTAAAAGAAATATATAAATAAAAACTTTTAAATGGAATAATAAGATCTATTAATTAATGACCAGTAAGGTAGTCAATGGATTTTTCGATATGATTTGTCTGATACGGCCCCCAAAAGAATGTCAATGAGATTTATTCAACTCATTGGAATCACTGACTGATTATAACTTGGATAAAACAGTTTGTCATCTAATTGCTTGAATCCCTTACATCAAAATTCAGTCATACACATTATAAAAGTAATTCAGTAAAGTAGTCATGTAATAGGAAACAAAAAAGTGCTTGAACTCTTGACCTCCATTTCTGGTATTGCAATATATCTGTTTTGACTCACTTCTTTTGACATATTCTTGGAGAACTTGTGTACAAACAAATCAAGAAGCGGATGTGTACAGTACACATACCCAGACCAGACGTAAATGAGCACATACTCTTCCTGTGAGTCACAAAGTACATACCGGTACTTCACTTGCACTTCAGCTTCTTAAAAAGCAAATTGAGATGGCACCTGCTGTTTCCGCGGCTACATCCAGCTCAAGACAGTAGTAATCAAGCCCCGCAGGAAGAGTGTTTCCTACATGCTGACAGACATTAGCAAACGAGCAGAACACTCCAGGTTGCTGTGCACCAGCAGAGGCTCCTTAATGAGTTCCAGAGCCTCTCACCAACTACTGGCACAGTGGTGTGTGTATGAATAGATCTCTGTGTGACTACAAATGTGTGCAAAATGTGAATGATACACTCACATACAGGAAAGGGAATATTAGATCATTTGTTCACGATAACAAATTACCGTATATCTTCTACTGTGAATTCAATAAATACTTTGAAAATGTTATGCTATATAATAGCAAACAAATAAACATATTAATAGATTTGTCTCAGACAAATGTGTCTCACACCCTGTGCCTGTGCAGGGTGTTCAATAGGGAACAAAGTGAGCTAAAGATAGGTGCCAGCAGAGCCCTGGCCCTGATAGATTAGCCAGGTAAAGAAAATTGATAGGATAGAATACGATAAAATAGAATAAGTGTTCAGTTCCCAACAACTATTCAAAACCATCATGAAAACACCCACCTGGATACTCCCCTCCATAATCTAGCGACCTGTTAACCTAAAGACTACCTCTTTGTGTCTACATACTCCAAAACCTGGTATATTGACCTCCTTGCATCTACATACTCCAGGGCCTCCTCCTGAACTCGGATCATCTCTCTGTGAGTCAAAGAAGATACTTACTCTCTGGCCGGCATTGGCCTGGTTCTAGTTCTGTATTGACTATATGCTCTGCTCCTACTTGAAATCTGCTAATAATGCCAACAAAACACCATTAGAAAGATGAAACACAAGGGTTGAACACACAATTGATGCCAGCTCAGAATCTCAACGTCCATTGCTATTAACTCCTATTTGCATTATTTCCTTCCAAGAACGAACCTGTTCATAATGATGACCCACAAAAAATCTCTTATCCCTGTGAAGCACCTCACAAGTATATGCCAAATTTCATAATTATTTCAATAAAGACTAGATGCTCTTCTCGCCGGTCTTCCTTCTTGTGCAGTCAGACCCCTTCAAATGATACAGAACTCAACAGCTCGACTGATCTTCACAGAACCTAGGCAAGCTCACGTTAGGGCTGAACGATATTGGGAAAAAAATTACATTGCGATATTGAAAGCCATCAATCCATTAATATATAAATATATTACATCATATTAGATTTGTCCAAAAGAAACGCTCATGTTTCTATACAAATATTAGCAAAAGATAAAAATAAATTAATGAAGCAATATGTTGTTAGAATCAAGAGCATGAGCAGTTTTAAAAGCAATATTGAAAAAGACGCATGCGGAATATTAATCACGGACAGAACACGGTAAAACAGTTAAATCTAACACTAATAAACCTATTACTACTACTAAGACAATGGTTATATTATTCTATACAGTATAAATATTATATTTACAGTGAAATCTTAGCTAAACTGTTGCTAAAGTGATCACAGGAAATCAATCACTCGTCTGTCACTGTTCTCCTGAGCTCCTGGTGAAAGGTCTGTTTCTCTCTGTTTGTTGTCGGCCACAGCTTCAGTTTTAAAGGGTTCACTTCTGTTGCCGACCCGGAAAAAACGTGCTCTTTGGACTTCCGTGTAATTCCATTTAACACAGAAAATTATAATCTATTAATGGTGTTCCCGCTCCTGCACGCTCCTGTTGATTTTATTCCTGTCCCATCCCGATCACGAGATTACTAACAAAAGTTATCCCATCCCACAGGAATCCCACGGGAATCACGAGACTAGTGGTCTGGCATATCAAGCAGAATGGTTTTCCATTTCTTTCAACAAAAAATATAAATCCTCTCATTCAGATTGAAATGTTAGTTACTTAGTTGCTTTTTGCTTCTGTCGTGGTTATTAATACAACATTAAGTAGACCTGGGCGATATTGGCTAGTAAAAAAAATTATTTAGAATTTTAAAACAATTTTTTTCATCCTTATTTAAAAACAATCTGCAGATAACAAGGAAAACGTTCAAAACAAAAAAAGATAGATATGGCTAAAAGCTACACTGATCAGGGCTGACTGGCCGCTGTCCTCAAGTAATGTTTCAAATATTTTTAATTGTTTATCTATAATATTCTTCTCTTTGTTAACTGGCCATGCATAACTACCAACAAAAATAGCTACCATTAACATTCAGATATCACTGAAGACCCTGAGAATGACCGAGACAGACCTGTCAATGGCCACTAACTCTGTATTCAATCATCAGATCTCATCACTGAAAAAATCTATACTCTTTGTTTAACATCCCCATCTCATCTAAAGAAGAGAAGAAAAACTGCAGACCGGCTGAAATATTCAGTCGTTTTCTCTAAAATTTACTTCAACATTTACAGAACCCAATGTTGATTAATGTTAAACACATCCTGTATTCAAGGTTATTATGTAGCCTTGGAGTTCTGTCAGAAATATCATTATACTGTAAAACAGCAGAAGAATTGTTACACTGTAACTGTATGTGTTTGTATGTGTAACATTTGCAAAAAAAGGTATCACGCAGACAGCAATACAACTACAAGCTGGCATCAAAACACACATTTTCACCACAAACAGAGCTTGTCAATCATTATAATGTATATCAGTGAGCGTCTATGTGCCGCACAAAAGGGCAAATCAGATTGTTAGTCAAGTTCAACAGAGCTCAGTGAAAGTCAAATGATAGACAGAAGGTCAAATCAGGATCTTACAGCTTTCTGCACAAGAGGCTTTTAACAAACAGATAAAAAGCAAAAGTACAAAAAATGCTCTCAACAAAGGATGCTTTCAGAAACATGAACAATCATAGTTGAGATCATTCTTTGACTCATAGTTTTATATCGTGTTGATTTTTTATTTTTTCAAAATTTCATTAATTGCCACCTCCTCAATACCTTCATGGAATGTTCACAGCATTTCATAAACGGCTAGTGCCCGCATAGCTAAAGTAAACCTAATAGCCTATGAGCTCATGAAAGGTTAATGCAATAGAATGAGAAATGTATGAATGGGATGAAACTTATAAAATGTAAATCTTGAAGTGAATCCAGTCGGTAATCAAGCTCAACGTCATTCAAACACATTCAATAGCAGACCTCATAGAAATCCACACTCACCACTACGAATGAAAAGATTCAACTCTTACTCCCAAGTGATTCAACCTTCATTTTGTAAACAACTGACAAATTGCTATAAGTTGGAGTCTTTTTGGATAGAATGGATCTAAACAGGGTTAGAGTCCATCTGATCAGGTTCTCAGTAAAGGCCTGTCTAAGTTTGAGTGTGCAAAAATGATTTGCATTTTGTTTTTGCACTAATGGTCACCATACATTGAAAAAGGGGCAACAGCGCCTCATGTGGGAGAGTACAGTGGCCCATTAGTGCCCAACACAACATAAATCAACTTCGCACATGCAACGTTATTAAAAATGAAAAACACAAGTAAAACACAAAATATCAAAATATCAAATTTTTTGATTTGCAATAGCGTTGAGCACGCAAAGTTAATACGTGTTGTGTTTTTGAATTGCAGTAATGTTGTGCACTAATGGGCCACCGATTCCCAAGATAGCCCATTAGTGCACACAACTTATTACAAATAAAGAAAATAAAGGAAGTGCAATTTTTTAAGTGATTTTCAACATTAATTTTGGAAATTCATATTGAAAACAAATGTCCCAATCATGATAAAATCAATGATAAAATAACTTGGCATTAGTTCAATGTTTCGCATCAATGCCATGGTTCTTCACCTATAGTTCCTGGTTTCTTCCCTATAAGTGCTTTCTCTGATGAGTTACAATATCGGTGATGTGGTATACCATGAAAAAAATACAACGCATGGGTATTGAAACCTGGAAACTCAATTCTGTCATATTTTCAATTTACACTCACAGTCCAATAATGTCCACAATCCTTCATTCTATTCATGCGAGTGGAGAGCCAGTGGATGTGTTCTTCTTCAACCAAAGTTCTAGCTCTTGCCTCCACTTCCGTAGTTTCTTATTTGCCATTTGTAGGATCAGTGGCCCATTTGTGCTATTACACAATTGCAGTAATATTTATTTGTGTTTTTGATTTGCAATAGCCAATGTGCAATTTCGTGTCATAATGTGCACTAATGGGTCACCGTAGGTAGTGATAGTGAATCTTAACTTCTAAAAAACACCAACGGATTGGAAGAACATACTCAGAAAGGTGTCCTAGAGAGTACTTTTCTGATTTTAAAATTCAAGATTCCTAGTGATGAAGAGTAGTGATTTTGAGCTGAAGTCCTTCCTGTTTAGGATTAGAATAAACCGAAAATAAAGACTTCAGAGGAAATGAACAAGATTAGGGAGGATGCATAGAGCCATTCGTTATTTAAATGCTTTCATAAACATGTTGGCAAGACAGATTTTAGCTGTCAACAAAGCTGATTAATTGTTCCAGCCATAATCACACCAGGTAATTATCAGAACAAACGCTGTAGCCCAGGTCTCCTGCATCGATCTTGGCATTGATCGTGCAGCACATGAGCATAAGGAGATGTGTTTTCATCCAGAGGCATCCGCTGAATACTAGCAGTAAGCGTCTGTCTATCCGTGTGTGCGTAGTGGGGTTGACATCCATTCTCCCATCCTTTATTAAACATGACCTTTGTGTGCCTACCAAAGCATCAGGATGAAGATATGTCTGAGGTTGATAAAATGTAATATTTTACAAATCTCATAAAGTCACAGAAAGCTAGAAATGCAAGGCCTGTTGTTTGCGGCTGCTTATGATTTTCTATTGATTCAAGATTTTGATTAAGGCCACAAGTAGATTTCATTCAATAATATTCAGGGACCATTGGGAATGGTTTTACTAATATTATTCTAGCAATAAAGTTTTCCAAGACTAAATTTTTTTGGTAACCAAAATCACAGGATAGAAATAAATTTGCATTGAAGTTTATGTTTAATTTTTTGCACATTTTTGCCATCTAAGTACATTATTAACTCTTTGAGGTGTCCTTGTGTGATAGGAAATAAAAATGTTGCCTTAAATAAAATGCATTATTATTTAAGGCGGTAGTAGTAGTAGCAGTAGTAGTAGATTCATTGCAATTCAAGGGAAGAAAGTGTTGTTGTTTTAACTAAAAATGCAATGCTACACAAAGCTCACGATTCGGAACAGACCGTGGTTTTCGGTTAGGTTCTGATGGCCTTACAAATTGTAATTTTTTAATCGTTCTTTGTATGGATCACATGATTATACAAACAATGGCCGTTTGATAGAATCAAACATCAAGACACATCTACAAAAAAATGTGTCATCTGAAGAGCAGGAGAGCAGGATTTGAGGCAGGCAAAAGTTATGGGCACCTAGGCATCCTGAAACCAGGAACAGCTCTCTGAAGACGGCGCAGATGAAAGCTCGTGTTTACCTTTTGCATAATTACGTCTGATAAAACATTGCTGGCACACAATGGAAAATCTTTTTTTTTTTTCAGAAAGAGACAAGTGTGGAAAACAGTGGGTTGCTATTTCATTTTTGATCAAGAAAGGAGAGATGGAAATTTGCAAATTGTGAAACAAGAATGTTACCATGAGAGAATACGGTGGACAATGGACGTGGCTCAACTGCATTGATCACAATCTAAACCTGGCTGGAAAAAATGAATTGCATGACCAGAAACAAAACAAGTGTCATCGAACTATGCTGTAATTAATGCATATTTATTCATTCGTTTGTTTATTTATTAATTAATTCATTTGTTTATTTACACCTATTCATTTACCGGTAATCTTTTATTAACCATTCCTTAATTAATTCACCATCCATCCATCCGTTGGCAGGACTGCAAACTCGCTGTGGCTTAATCATATTTGTTGTTAATATTTACCGTAATACCGTGTACCGAGGTGAGATAGGGAGGAAGTTTGACAGTATCAACATTTGGATACCACCCAAGCCTATTGCCTACTAATGGAAGACCTCTTTTCCCTCACAACCAGTACTCTCACTATGACACACACATACCATGTCATTGGCCATCTGTCATGTCTGACGGTCAATCACCAGCACCATTAATATTTCATATCTGTTCCAGACCATGAGAATTGCTCTCGTAACTCCCCTGCCCTGAGATGCCACGCTTATACACTTAGCAAGGCTGCACAACGTGCGCCCACACACTCTTCACTGTGTCACACTGCCAAGTCAATCACTCTGTGACGTGCATACCCTCACCCGCCTTTTACAAATCCATTCGTACATTAACTCTTTGCTTTCCTCGAATATACAAACGCATGAATGCAGAAGACATAGAGCTTAACAGAACATGACTGAATTTCAAGTGAAAATATGTGACTCATGCTCAATCTTCTCTAGACCAACAAGTAAACAATCTGCGTCTCTTTTCAACCACTAAAAAAGAAGAATAAGTTAAGTAGGAACAAATATGACCGCTGCCATCAATCTGACAACGTTCCCTGAAGTTTTGTCGTCTCCCCTCTTGCATTGAAATGTCGATCTGTACAAGATGTGTGTTCCCTGCTCGTGTTCCCAATGCGAGGTGGATACCAAAGATAATAATAATATGAATCAGTCGACAACTTTCCTCTCATTTTGTTGTGTATTTTTCCATTTAGCATAGTAATCTCCTTTTCATATACTGTAAGACATGGAATAAATAAAAGATCAACAACAACCACAAAAGCCTCATTATACTGGTTTCTTCCAGCCAAAACAGTAGCAGCAGCTCTTTTATGAATGCAAAAGCAGCTTGAAACTTCTTCATGGATCCCCAGCACAGCCCGTCAGACCCACAGACACTGAATTCCAATTAGGAGAAAGCCATCCAGTCTGTCTCCTTTGTTTCTCTATGTATCTATCTATCTATTGATCTGCCCATTCTGCCACATTCAAGCGCAAAACAAACACACAGATTAGCCAAACACACTGAAATGACCCCTGGGACAAGATGTTAAATTTGACCCTATCCGTTCCCCTGAAAAAGCTTTCAGGTGCCTTTTAGCTTTTCGAAACAGTCGGTATTGAGTTTCTGCGGCCGCTGAAGTACACAGTGAATTAGCAATTAGTGCTTCAGTTGCATATACAAACCAGTAAATCCTCCCAAGTCAGGAGAAACCGTGAAAGCAGAGAAGTCTGTGCAGTTTAAACTCACTCAAAATGTACAACTTTATTTAGAGTACTGACCTACAATCAGAAAAACAGCAAAGCAACAACCGAGAAGCATCAAGTTAATATCAAGTGAACTAGTCCCAGCTATTCTCAATTTAGTTCATTAGCAGCGCTATAGAGGATACACTCTGATTTCTCCCTGGGCCACAGGCCCTTCACTGAGGCTAAGTGGCAAAACATGCATAAAATAGTGGCATTTAATAGGGAAAGGTGCACAGCTGCATGTAATTCTGATGACTGAATGGGCGGCACGGTGGCGCAGTGGGTAGCACTGTGGCCTTCCAGTTAGAAGGTTGCTAGTTCGAGGCTCGCTGGGAGGGAGTTTGCATGTTCTCCCTGTGCCTGCATGCGTTTCCTCTGGGTATTCTGGGTTCTCTTCTGGGTTCTCGCCCTATTTGCGCTGGAGATTGGCACCAACAGACCCCTGTGACCTCAAAAAGTGAATAAGTGGGTTGGAAAAAGAATGAATGAATGACTCCCTTAATTCAAAAAGAATTTTACTCAACTGTGATCCCCTTGAAATGTCCAGCTTTCTGTAGACATTTGGCCAGAAATTGGATGTTCCTGATTTCAACCCCGGGAAAATACACAAAACAAAGTTTAAAGCCATACAAAAGCCTTTTAGGACATTAAAGTTCACATATATGGACATTCTGGTTGTATGTGGACAGATCTGTACAAATCATATTTTTAGAGAAACTGTTGGTGAATTCTTTACTTTATATAGGAGCAGATGTTGCTTTATTTAGTGCTTTCATATAAAATAAATAATGAATATTAACAGAAATATGAGGGGTGTACTGACTTCCGTGTCAATAATGAAGGAACACATGAGAAGCTGTGAAATAATAAAATTAGCATGAATTGAAAATCAAAGAGGAAATCAATTGCGCGTGAAATACATTGATAAACATGAAAATGATCATTGCTGATTCATGATTGAGCCAGTACTCAATTGCATGATGGACAGATGGTAAAGGGTTGTGCCCTGAGTCTGATCGAAACCCTCCCCCAACCCCCTTGAGGTCATCACACCTGCCACTGCGATAATGTCATCAACAGGGCACCGAACCCAACGGAGCCATTATAGTGAGCTATCTCCATCTGCTTTGCTAAAATGAGCTTCAACACACACATCATACACACTAAAACAGAAATATCACAGACAACCACACACTCCCTCTCGTTTTGTGAGATGCGACGTGATTGCCTATTAGGGATGTTGTGGACTTTCTTAGTTAAGACAGTTTTACAACATTTGGAACACACACAAGCACACGCACACAAATGCACACAGCACACACACACACACACACGCACACACACCTGTGGAGTTTGTGCTGTCATCTTTTATGTGTATCTAAAGTTTACCAATCTCTGTATGAATATCATTTTAAAATAAATCATCCAGAGAACTTTACAGTTTTACAAAAAAATTATAAAAAAAAAATATTGCAAACCTTTTTGCATTGTTTTGTTACATCAGATCTATCGAAATTGTCAGTTGTTTCACATTTTAATAATGTTGTCAATTTAGCACATTCATTTGAAACACTATTGCGTAAAAAAAAAAATGTAATAAACTAAGGTGGTTGCAGGGTTTTTTTTTTTGTATTTCCATATGTTCCAGACCAAGGAAGGACTTTTTGTCACAGTCTGTTATGTTAATGCCTTTATTTTCAGCTTTTTCACCCATTTCATAGTTTATATATACCCTGGGTATTTGCTTCTGCCTTGGCCATGTGATTGGAGTGCCGTAACATGATCACTCGTTCTGTTTCACAGAATCGCAAACCTTCGTGTGACTATAGTGAGATAAATAATATGTACACAAATGTGAAACCTTACCTTGCGAGTGAGATAATGTGGCGATGGAGGTGGTTTGTGAGGAGGTGGTCGGGGTGGAGAACGGATGGCAGAAAACATTACGGCACTATGTACAAAAGTAACTTTACAAAAATGCAAAAAATTTTATGTACAAAGTTTACATTAATTCATTTTTTTTGTATCCTTATCAAAATATTTCTTGAGAGACCCTTGTTTTCTTGGATTTTTCATAACTTGAAGCATTCATATCTTGAGGTACCACTGTTTGATAAATATGGCTTTCAAACTAACAGGATATTTATGGTTTATTGCTTACACAAAAGTCCAAAAATAATTTTTACGCTGGATAATGGCGATGACAACTCATGGTAATTAGACAGCGTGTTCTAGACGGCATTATTCATTTTTAACCATATAACACAGGGGGCACCCGTTTGCTCATAGGGACCACATGAGTCGCCCTACCCTGTCCATATAATTTAATATGATTGATATTGGGTTTAAATTACACTTACATGTAACTTTCTATGACAATATTTCTAAAGCAACTTTTAAAAAGTTTTTAATGTATATGAACTAACACCTAGTATAGTTGAAAGGTCAGTATGCTGGCATAACGATACATACGTTAGAGGGGGCATCAAAAATTTGATGACTGACCCATGATAACATATTATCTTGGGAGACAAATTTTTATGTGTATGTCTCTTTTGTGAAACGACTGGGGCGACGACCAAGTGACACAATGTGGAGAGACATTTCACACAAGCTACCAACCAACCAAGTTATGGGAGATGCACGAGATGTACAAACAAATAATAGAGAGAGAGAGAGAGAGAGAGAGAGAGAGAGAGAGAGCTGCACTTGGAAAGTTATATGGTTTCTTTTATTGTCTATTTAAAGCATCCAATTTTGAAGATGTGTATTGATGTTTGAATTAGCAAAATAAAGTGAATTCTAACAAACGCCTATTTTTTATCAATTCATGGGATCTACACAAATGATTAAACAATTGCTAATTTACCAAAAACACTGCTTTGGGCAACAGCAAGCAAATCAACTGTGACATCAGAAAAAGCTCAAGAAGTCACCCAAAGAAAAATCCAAGATGGAATACTTGGATGACGCAGTTTTCAGAATCACAGGAATTCACACGGATGAGCTAAATGGCTAGTACTTTTTAGTAATGTAAATTATAAATCATGCATTCGAATGATTAAATAAAATGCAATACATACATTTATCAGTTAAAATCATGCTTTGTCAGTTATTCATTTTTATCACTTTAAACGCAAACTACTTCCTCTTTATAAACTACAACCAGACATTTAGAAGTACTGTTTGAAGTCATGCAATCAGCAGACCAAGGGAAAATCACCAGAGCAAAAACAGACTGCGAAAAATATCAGTAGATCAAAATGAAATGAATGTAAGACTGAGCTGCATCTCAGTTGAGAACCCTGATGCACGAGCAGCAGACTCAAGACAAAGGTATATGTTATTTTGCCCTATGCTATTTCACAGTGGAAAAGGTTTGTATGAGTATTATAGTAAAAAGGGATTCTAGGTAATGTGGTGTTTGCTTGTTATCCATGCGTGAGTGGCTGCTGGTGAGGATCCAATAATTCTCTCTCACCACACAATGCAAGAAAATAAACTACATCGATTTCCATCTATTGTTACACTGCTGTAACGAGTTACTAATGGAAGAAAAGTATCCGTCTTTGATTATGCTTTTCATTTGAACAAACTATTCGACTCACCCACTGCTTCTTCTAGACACTACACTGTTCAGACAGAACCAAAAACTCACATAATTTCCTCGAATCAGTGTTTCCAATGAAAACTAGTTTTTGCATATTCACATTGGATTTTCACTTATGATTGTCTGTCATCTCCCTCTGAACAATAAATGGTAACCTCTAGATACTGCTCTAGAAAGTGTTTTTGTTTCCTGCAAGTCTCATTTGCTGGCAAAGGCAGACAGGATAACTGAACTTTGTTCATTTGCAAGTGAAAGACATTTATGATCCTCACAGGGGAAACTAACGAAGGATGTACTTGAACCCGTTGAAGCCAAGAGAGGGAGAACCAGATGTTGGAGATGAAGAAGAAGAAATGAACCAGATGATGAAGATGCACTCCATGGAGATGCAGGCATTGAGCCTATAGTTCACAGGATGTAAATAGTACAACAAATAATGCTGTACTTTATGTTTTCTGTCTTTAAACCACCATCTATAATTGGATATTGTAGGAAATAGATGTCCAGTAGGGGTGTAATGGTTAGGCGAGTTTCCACACGGATGCTATAAAGTGACGCACAGTAGAGATGCACGGGTAGCTGTGAGAAATGGCAGCGAAAGAGAAGCCAGAGCTTTAGGACCCTCCCACCTCACTCCGGTCTCCTGTTTGGGAACACTTTAGCTTCTCTGTTAAAATACATAATGGGGATAGACGAGTGGATACATTTAAACTTGTATGCCGACATTGTTCCACAGAGATCGGGCAGGCAACACATCAACATTTTCTACTGCTGGAGGTATTGTCACTGCAACCAGATCTGTGCTCTCTTGAGAAAATGTGGATAGGTTAATCTTTTTAGCCAAAAACTTAAAACTTGAATAGTTACACCCCTAATGTCCAGCAAAGCCAGAACTGACCAAAACCTGTAAGATCTCAAGTATAATTTTGGTATCTCCCCACAATTTAATTTTGTTTAACCATGTAGTGTACTGTGTTATAATCTTTGAGTATTAAGTGTAATATTAAACTGAGAGAATAAATGTGTGATAATTGTGTATTTCTTTTGTTACTTGAAATTAATCAATAGGATGCTTTTATACACCTGTGTTTATTGTCTTTTTATCACCCAGAGTGCCATTTTCTCTGTGAAGAGGATTAAGGACAATCGAACGACTCACGTCGGACATGTGGGTCACCCAAAAGGCCAGAGGCAAATGGAACTATGCCCCAGGTAATTGCATTTTTTTAAGAACATACATTAGACAATGTCACAAAGGAGAGCACGTGAGCTAACGCATGACGACGGAAGTGTAAGGTGCTTTGCTGTTGTGTAATGCAGTTAGAACACCCAGATATTAGGGGTGTAACGGTTCACGGTATGTATTGAACCGTTTCGGTACGGCCTGTTCGGACTTGCGTACCGTTTCGGTATTTTTATAATAATTTAAATTTATTATTAGCACGATATTAAGTGCAGCGGAACAATGTTCCAAGGCGAGTTTCCGCACGGACGCTATTGAGTGACAAGCACGAGCGCGAGTAGGAAAATGGAATCATATCAAAAGCGAAAGAGAAGCCAGAGCTTGAAGACCCTCCCATCTCACTACGGTCTCGTGTTTGGGAACACTTTGGCTTCTCTGTTAAAATACATAACGGGGATAGACGAGTGGATAAATGTAAAGTTGTATGCCGACATTGTTCCACGGAGATCGGGTATGTGGCAGGCAACACATCTAACATTTTCTACTGCTGGAGATATTGTCACTGCAACCAGATCTATGCTCTCTTCAGAAAATGTGGATAGGTTAATCTATCCAATCTATCCTAATTAGCTGCAGTATTTCATTTTTTATTTAAAAAATTTGTTTTTCTTTACAAAGAGTGCAATTTATTTAAAATATCACCCAAATGTGTCACTTTTATTTATTTTATGCAAGAATTCTACTGTGTATTGGCAGCTTTTCAAAATAAAGAATATGCAAGTTCTTATTGTTTTGTACCGAACCGAATGAACGGAACCGAGCTCTCCAAGACACTGTACCGAACCGAATACGATTTTAGCGTACCGTTACACCCCTACCAGATATATCTGTAATGTGTTATTCATGAATGGTCAGTAAATAAATATTTGGACTTCAAGGCCGCTCCTGTCTTCTCTGGCACATACTATTATATATTCCCATCAGATCCAGGTATACCCATCTACTGTGTTGAGAAGTCTGGCCAGAAGTGGTCTTCAAAAAAAGTGTTTAAGCCAAAAAGCCACACTTCGGACATGGGAAGTAGGTCAAGCAACTCAGGTATGCATGAAAACACAAGGTAGTTTGTTCACTGAAGGGGTAAGGTGGGGCACAGTAATGAGTGTCTGCAAGAATTAGTGAAGCATGGTGGACATTGGTGTAAATTAATTACAAACAGTCAAAGTACTGTTATTGAGTGTTTTTTCTCAGAAACTGTAATTGAGTGAGGAGATTTAAAAACTACATACTTTTACTCGACTTTCTTTACTGATACGTTTAATTGAATTTCAGTACTCTTTACACCACGGATGGTGGACTTGAAGATTTGGTCAGGATAAAAAGTGTTTCAATGCTGAGAAGTACACGCAGACACTCATCCATCATTTATCAGGGAGGCATTTGTTCAATCAAAATGTATTCTACAGCAGAACAATGACCCCAAACATACAGCCAAAGTCATTGAGAACAATCGTCAGGGTAGAGGAACAAGAAGTTGCTGATCTCACAGCATCGAGTGCGTCTAGGGTTACATGAAGGGACAGGGAGAAGGACCTGTGGTTTGGAACAATATACCAGCGGAGTCCGGGTAGCTATACAAGTAAATAGAAAAATAAAGGACAGTGTTTTACTTATGCATCAATTTAATTTTTAAATAACATAATGGTGGCTTAATGTCTATTTTTAGGCAAAACTTTAAGTAAAGAATTGTATTTCATATTTTGGGTGAATTATCTTTTTAAGTGGTTAGCGCAGCAGCTGGAATGAGTTTAACAGGAACCTGAGAAGATCTAATCCAGGATTCATCTTTCCCCACACCCATCTTTCACCATATTTTTCCAATGCTTCATCTGGAGACTTCAGACCCTTTGTCAGATAAATGAATCAGATGAATGATTAACATTCACACAGACCACGAAGCTGCTGATTGTGGTAAATCATGATTGCCGTGAGAGCCCTGATTTTACAGAGCACTTCTAATATGGAAAAAAAATGTGAGAGAGGGAGGAAGAGTGAGACTGAGAGAGGCGGGGGAGGTAAAACTGAATAAAGCTTTCTCCAATTATCCATTCCTCCCAGTCTCTAGCAGAAGTCTCACAGTGCTATCCTTTCATTCTATCCCATCGTCATTTACCTTCCGCGTCAGTTTGCAGGAAACTAAAACTGGTAATCCGTCCAACGATAAACTCCTGACATAACACAGCTGGGCTTCCTGCTCTGTATTCACCCTCAACTTTTCCTTCTGATCTCTTTTTCTTTCATTCTACTTTCCTTTTCTAGAGGGAAAATCACCACTGAGCACGTGGCGCGAATCCAGTTCCATAACCTCATTTTCCTGGATTTCTGTGATCCGTGAATAGAGAGTTATTCTATTTTTCTCCCCAAATTTCAAAGAGAGGACGTTAGACTCAGCCAGTTTGTGGCTGAATGTGGTAATAGTTTCATTTAATGTGGAAAAGGAGGCAGGGTCAGACAGTGGCTTTACATACGTCTGGGTGGGACTCATTCATTCACTCTTTTGATCCCGCAGTTTGCAGAAAAAAAAATCAACATATCTATTCATGGGTACCAGTCTTCCACGTTAATGTCATGTGAGGTTTAATAGACAAAAACTTCTAAAAGAAGGTAATTTAGGTTGACAGAATAAACGTTTGCCTAAGGTTAGGCTGGAAAACTCAGGTAATTGCCTTTACAAACAAGGCTCAATTGCAAGGACATTAACAATAATAATTTTTTATTATTATTTTAAACTATTCCTAGTCAAGAATCAAATCAGGATAATCCTTATTGTGCTACAAGAAGATCCAGAAATATTTTTTGCATCCTACAGAGATCGTCAGGAAAGTTATTAAACTCATGTGTGCATTTATCAATGCTGTAGTTGAAACAAGCTGCTGCAATTGGTCATTGACAGGTGATGTTGCACAACTGAGAACCGTAGCGCATTGTGTCCACAATGTCCAGGTATGATTAAGAGGCAGGAGTGTAAGATCTTTACAAAAATCTTTTTCGTTAATTAGCACCATAAATGTATATTAATTATTTAAATTTAATGGCAGTTTTTTGTTACTGATTGAAATAAATGAAAATCAACTATGGTTTTAAACTTCTTTTATTCTTTTTTTGTTATGACTTTTTGTTAGAATTTGACAAATATATCCAAAATACTTGCATACAAAACATAATTATTGTTAATGTATTCTTTAAAAACCTTAATTAAGATAAGTCAGGCTTTTATCAAAATAAACCAATCATGATTCTTAAATTAACTAATATTTTCACTGTTCTCCAATTGAAAGTTTACAAAACCACTTTGAGTCTAAATATATTTCTTTATGAACTAAAGATGTCTACAATACACTTCTCTAAAGACTCATTCTAATGGAAAGTTTAAGACTCTAAGACTAGACTGAGCTTGGCAGTGCATTATGCTTTTTAACAAATGAATAAACAATTGCAAATTTTGCTGACTGAAGGTATAAGAATATAAATAACTGTCCTCAAATAGACGAGCGCAAAAGGAATGTGCAAAGAGCTTTCCAAAGATAGCTCTGTTATGGTCATTCCTGTGAGCAGCAAGAGATCCTAACCCGTGAGTGTATATCTTAAGTGCTGTGTGGGAGAAAATGTGTGAAAAGTTGAAGCACTCTTGTTTCACTAAGAAGATATTGTAAAAATTCCAAAATGTATTAAGAATTTAGAAATGATGCTTATTCTAAACAACATTTGAAAAAGTTATGACTGCACTGCATCAACTCCATGCATATTTAATAAAATATTTGATTCAATCATGATAAAACAGCTGAGGTGGCAAGTGGCGTATTGGTGGTGTTGGTGGTCCTAAAACCAGAAGGTTAGCGGTTTGATCCCACCAGGTCCATTTTGGCCTTTGACAAACTTCACCTGGATTGCCCTGTGTGGATGTGGGTGACTGGTGGGGTGTGTTTGGTCTTGGGCAGGAGGTCGTAGGCACGAAATGGCAGCCAGATTCTGTCACCAAGAGTGTGTGAATGTGTAGTGAGTGAATAATGCTATGAAAATTGTAAAGCTTCTTTGAGTCTCTGGAAAAGCGCTATGTAATTTTTTTATAGTGTTCAGTCAGAAACAATCACAGATTAATGTGGAAAACAAGTGTTCCATTAGGCAGGAAACTCTTTATAAAACCAAAAATCACTCTGTTTCATGGTCGGGCTCACAACAGATGCAATCAGAATTTATCATTCACTATAGAAATCATCTAAATTCTAACAAAGTGCTCTATAATCTGCCTACTCTGGCAAAAGTCACGTCCAAAGTATATTTGCTTCATATTGACTCATCAAAAAGCTCAAGCATTTGAACTCTCCAATTTGGTGGCTCAAGCCCCATCACGTGATGTGTTTTTGCAGGTCAAAGTTCCTCCCAGATGAACTTTCTGCCAGAGTGAAATTCAGAATTGCATTGCGTCGGCAAGAATGCATTCCCATTCTAGTCAATTTTCCACGATTAACTTTTTCATAGTGTGACCTAAATGGGAGTAGAGCTGGAACAGTATATGAACGGGGAGAGAATTTGAACGAGAACACAACTGAGTCACTGACCCCGACTGGTGCTCCTCACCAATGCGTTCTGGTGTATACAAGTCCTCCAGCACACTCAATATGGCACGGGTCCCAGTTTGGTCAGTGTGTTTATGGGAATTTTAGACCAATGTTCCAGGAATTCATTTAGCATTACATTGGTGTTGGACGAGAAAGCCAGGCTCATTCACAGCAAAGTAGTGTGATTCATTCTGGTGCCAATGGTGTGGAGGTAAGGAAACTGGTTTGTCAAGCTTTATCTTAAACTCACTCACCGACTGGCATAACCAAATGGCATAACCACAAACCCAGACTCATTCACTAGGAGATTATTTTGCTTGAGCTATCAGATATTGTGGTTGACTAATGAAAAATTGCCAAAGATTTCTCTAATAAGAAAGATAAGAAATGAATGTCATGATAATTTTTCAGAAAGTTTCTAACATAATAAGATCAAAAGATATGTAAGAGAAAAGGCTATATAGCTTTAAGAAGATCTGCACTCAAGAAAATTACAAATATGCAAAAATGTAGCATAAAAGATGGCAGTGTTTGATTCATGTAAAGTATGCAGCTTTTCAGAAGCATAATCCTTTAATTGCTTTGATTTGTGTGAAAGCCTCTTTTTGGAATACTAACAAAAAGGGTCTCAACTGATCTAAAAACTACACATATACACAAACCTGACACCATGAAGAGGGTTTTGATGTCATGAATACAAGATAAATACATTTGTAGAGCTTTTTATAGCTCAAATCCAATGGAAACCTATACAGAATGTATCATTTCATATAGGAGGAAAATCCACAGCATGAAATTCCAACTAAAAATCTGATACTCAGGTTGCCTGCGATATAAAGTACTGTGCCAAAGTTTTAGACAACTACTGAAAAATGCTGTGAACAAAGAATGCTTTTGAAAATGGAAGTGTTATTGCTACATTTCTGTAGCTTTCTCATATCATTTTGTATGTATTCCCAGACACATTCGATCATGGTGAGTTCAGGCCTGTGTGGGGGCCATACCATCAATTCCAGTAATTCTTGTTTATCTTTACTCTGAAGATATTTTGGCTGTATGCATTTTGCCTGTATGTTTGCGTTGGTTGTCCAACTGTAAAGTTTTATATTCCATGATGGTGAGAGAACTCTGGGAACTCTCTCCCATGAGAGAACTCTGGGAAACTCCTGACCAAAATCTCAGGGTGCTTTCACATCAGACTTGTTAAGTTCAATTAATTCGAACAAGAGTTTGTTTTTCCTTTTAGTTCAGTTTGATTGGGCAGGTAAGAGTGCAACAACCAACTAAAAAGTGGACAAAAAAAGGGGTCCGAGACCTGCTCAAGGACGTGGTGTTGGTACGAATCCAAATGAACTATCGAGTGGTTCATATGTGGTGAGAACATGATCAAACTCTAATCTGAACTAAACACAAATGAATATGACAAAAACAGCCACCGTACTCGCTTGCTCAAGGCATTATGGGTTGGGGGGTCTGTTTACATTTGCCATGGCAGCTCCTGGTCAAACTTGGAGCAGTTAGTAATCCAAGCTTCATTCTGTTCACTTGCAAACGATTGCAATAAAGGCTGAGCTGTTCCTCTTGGTCCAGACCAAATTAAACTAAATAGGTGTGAAAGCAACCTCAATTTCTATTTGTTAACCCTAAAACATCCACAGAACCTTCACCATGCCCTTTGGCGAACAAACAGAGTTCTTCTCCAGCCAAGCATTTCAAATGTTGACTCATCAGTCCAGAGCACCTGCCGCACCCCTGTTTCTATGTGTTGATACATACTTGAGTCACTTAGCCTTGGTTGTATCTCAGAGGAATGGCTTTTTGGCAGCAACTCCTGCAAGTCACTTC
The DNA here is from genome assembly GCA_007224835.1 of Danionella cerebrum. Classification (NCBI taxonomy): domain Eukaryota; kingdom Metazoa; phylum Chordata; class Actinopteri; order Cypriniformes; family Danionidae; genus Danionella; species Danionella cerebrum. The sequence continues at coordinate 162,087 of SRMA01026502.1, read as the reverse complement.
TGTAAAGACTTTTCTAGACAGGTGACGAGTGTACCTGGGTCACACTGGTTTCAGCCAGTTTGAGTTCATCTTTTTTTCTTCAAAGGGCAATTAGCTTGATGTGGTCCATTGCATCTCAATGTTGCCCATTTCTTTGAGCTTCTTGAAAAGAGCTGGTACATCACATCTTGAAACCACAGTTTGGCTTTTCCTCACCTAGTTTTTGAGCCTCGTACCTAGCTGTTTCTGTTAATGACTGGGTTTCAACCAACGTGTGACATTGATGATCATTAGCACCTAAACCAGTATAAGAGGTTGATCTTAGACCTCACAATAATCCTATAAAATCCCTTAATTGTAGGCAAAAGGCCAAATATTGATAAGATTTGTTATTGATATAGATTTGTCTTTTGATCGCTCACTTTATATTTTGTCAACTTACAAAAATTAAACTGTAAATATTTATTTATAACATTTATAATTCTTAAAGAATTCTTTCTGTACTCAACATTTCTTTCTGTATTCAATAAAACAAACAACAGATGTGCTAAACAAATTTTTCAAAGCAGACCTCATTGGCACATAAGTGTGATACACTCAAGATAAAGTTGCACAGTGAATAAAGCTGAAAATGCTAAAGCCTTAATTCAGTTGCAGGAATTCCAAATGTGTGTGAGAGAGAAAGAGAGAGAGATCAGCCCATGAAAAGTTCAGAAGTAAAGAGGATTAGCTCTGTTGGAATTTTCAAATTGGGAATTGGTGGGAGAGCAACTGGGAATTTAATAAAGTAAGGAATCTGAGAAGAGCTACTTCATGACAATAGAGATTACACTTGCAGTCACAGGGGTACTCGGGATTCAGAGCAGGGGACCAGTGGAGCAGCTTCTTCGCATTGGTTGTTTTGGTTCAATGTGAATTCATGCTCCAGTTTCATGATACGTACTGATATAGATGGCTACAGTTAAACCAGCAACTTCAAGTAACCATTCCACAGATATGTTAACCATGCAACATGAAATCCATCTAGAACCAGAAACATGTACATAATGTCAGGTTCATTTCCTCTATAAATCTGCTCAAGTATTGGAAAGAACTATTAGACCCCCTACTGATTTGGAAGGTTTGCCCATGGTCAATCTGTAAAAAAATGATTTTTTTACTAAAGTAGAAAGTATATTTAGTTCCACATTGAGAGACAGAATCACAAAAAAAGTGGTGACCCACCACTCTGGTTGGCACCGATTCCTCTTTGCAGGACATTAGCAAGTAAAAGAAGGGTGACTTTGAGGCCATGGCAGGATCAGACTTACACAGTGTAGTGTGTTACCAATCTTTTTTTTCCGTTGATTATGACCTCACCAAGCTTGCTTTTTTCCAACATTTTTGCACAGTTTTTTATTCTTAGGTATGGTGGATATTTTGGAATTTGATTTATTGCTTCTGCGGTCTCATACAAGTACATTCCTTTAAGAGAGGCTTTTAATCTCGGTTAGTCATGTCGTGAAAACACTGACTGATTGACACAGATATTTTGCAGCATCAGCTATAAGGCAACCCACAATGCAGCATTGTTTAAAAAATCTGATCAAAATATAACTTTATTATAAAGTTTATTATAACAGACAGTACTACACAGTAAATTCCTAAGAGTTAAATTAACTCTACTCAGAGTGTATTTGGTCCCACTCTATATAGAGTTAAACCAACTCTGAAGGAGAGTTATTTAAATAAGTCTATTTGAACTAAACAGTCTATTTTTGTCTGTTTTAACTCTTTCTGGAGTGGACTTGGTCCCTCTCTGAATAGTTAATATTTAGTTTGCATTTTCCATGCAGATTTGGAAAAACATGAAGAAAATAGATTATTAAATTACTCTTTCTCAGAGTCGGTTTAACTCTATATAGAGTGGGACCAAATATACTCCAAGTAGAGTTAATTTAACTCTTAGGATTTTACTGTGTATAACAGTAGATCAATAATGAATAATGATGCACCAAATATTAAGTGTCCGAATATCTTCGGGCTGCGGTTTTGTGAGTTAAAAGCAAAGCTGAATAGTGGCATGTGACACAATCATGCAATGTACACAGTGACACTGACCTGGAGCCAGTTAGCATTTCAACAGTGTGGAAATCGATAGCAGAGCTATAACAGAATTGCAGTTTGCAATGCATGTTCGGCCAAATTATCTAGAGGGGGTACTTTAACATTACCTTGTTAATTTGTCACCTAAAAGCCAAACACCCTGAACAGCATGCCTAGTATGAGAGAAACGGCTGCAGCAGCTAAAAGTAAAGCTAAAGCACAGTACGCCCACTCCGTCCATGGCTGATGTCTTTGAAATTTTTATTTGGGGCTTTTAACAGCTGTTAATTCTTTTTTTGATATGCTGAGTACCTACACATTTTGTTCTGAAAGCCTAATGTAATATATTTATTTATTTAATCTTATTTTTGAAAAGGAAAGGCTACTATAATATTTAATAAAAAACAAACTCTACTTTCTTTGAAAAAGATATTCTGGGCTATTTATGCTATCTATAAAATGGCATTTGAAATTATTCAGTAGTATTTGGCCAACGCTTTCAATTTATTATTTGGCTTCAGCCAAAAGTTTTCATTTCGATGCATCCCTAATAATGAAGACCTAAAATATGTACATTTGCTTTAAACAGTCATTAAAAAGCTCACTCTTTGACCTCTTAATCTGGTTGCTCAAGTCAGGTCTCAGGTCGAAATTCACTGCGGCTAAACTGTTTGTAGGAATGGGAACCAACATCACAATTAGGGGTGTAACGGTTCACGGTATGTATTGAACCGTTTCGGTACGGCCTGTTCGGTTCGGGACACTTGCGTACCGTTTCGGTATTCGGTATTTGTATTAAATAATATAAATGTATTATTAGCGCGATATTAAGCGCAGCGGAACCATGTTCCTAGGCGAGTTTCCGCACGGACGCTATTGAGGGACGTGCAGCTGTACTGTGCGACACTCAATAGCGTCCGTGCGGAAAATCGCCTTTGGCTTCCCTGTTAAAATACATAACGGGGATAGACGAGTGGATAAATTTAAAGTTGTATGCCGACATTGTTCCACGGAGATCGGGCAGGCAACACATCTAACATTTTCTACTGCTGGAGATATTGTCACTGCAACCAGATCTGTGCTCTCTTCAGAAAATGTGGATAGGTTAATCTTTTTAGCCTAAAACTTGAATAGTTAGTTTTGTTGATATATAAGCTGAAGCTGTTGCTAGTGTTAAAAGTTTTCAGGTCCTAACTAGTTGCAGTATTTCATTTTTTATTTAATAAAATGTGTTTTTCTTTATAAAGAGTGCAATTTATTTAAAATATCACCCAAATGTGTCACTTTTATTTATTTTATGCAAGAATTCTATTGTGTATTGGCAGCTTTTCAAAATAAAGATTATGTAAGTTCTTATTTTTTGTACCGAACCGAATGAACCGAACCGAGCTCTCCAAGACACTGTACCGAACCGAATACAATTTTAGCGTACCGTTACACCCCTAATCACAATGCATATGCTCGGCTTTCTGCTCTATGTTTGTTGCATACATTTGCAAGAAACAAATGGGAAAGTATTTTTAGTAGTGGTGGGCCGTTATTGGCGTTAACTCTAGTGCACTGTGCCATGAGGTCATCTCCTCTACTGCGCATGCGTGTTGCATTGGAGCCTCATATAGTCAGGGCCAGATTTGAAGCAGCACACCAAAAAAATTTCGATTTCATCGAAAAATCTGAATTGAGCATTGAGACCTGCAGTGTGAATATAGCCTTTGGTCTTGCTGGTGACAATCTAATCCCTTCATTTTTGAAGTGCACTTCCAGACATCTCTTGGAACATAGAGCTGTGCAGTACTTCATCTTAGCCATTCACCTTCACCTGCACAAACATTCAGCTTTAATGCAACCTTTAAAAACAAAAATAAATTATGCTTTTTTTCCCTAGACAGTGATACATAAATGATATATAATGACGTGTGGGACATGGCTTTAGTAGATGGTTATATAGTGAGCTTTGCTTCTGTAATACATCAATTTGCTTTCTGCTTGTACTCTTAAAACATCAGAAATTAAGCAGAATGCTTTATTTTGGTACTGTGCCATATATTTAATGCCTACTTTCAATTGTTTTTTAAGCAGACGCTGCCTCCTCTGTGAAAACCCTCTGACACATAAACACATCAAGAGCTGCCATCTGCTCCTGTACATTTGTTCCAACTATCTTTATCTTCAGTCTCCCCGAGTGAAAACCTGAATTATCTGTCAGGAGTGTGTTTTGGGGATGGGGGGTTTGGAAGTGTTTATGTGTCTGGCTGAACAGACAGATACATGAGATGCATCCAGATGCTTCCAGTGAGAACTCGAGCAAACAACTGCTGACACTTGACACGTCCACATCCACACCCACACACATTACAGACATACGAAACCAGAGGACTCATGCCAACCTGATTAACAGGGACCAGATTCCCTCGGCAGCTGTGGCCACCTGTAAACTAGCAACTGTCCACACGGTCATTCAAAAAACCCATGAATCTCAGACTGTGTGTGTGAGAGAGAGAGATGTTATGCAACAGGTCTCACTTTACTTGGCAAGTCACCACAGCTTCTTTTAACCATTAGCAGAAGCCGGCTATTAAATCCCCATTTGCACAAACCTAAAGTGATGCTAAATTTAAGTCGCATGGATCCAGTCTCACAGAAGGAAAAAGTGACAGCCTTTCTTTTTAAAATCAATTAATAAGAAATTAAGCATTTAAACAACATTTACAATGGCAGAACACAGCTTCAAATCCTAAAACATTTTGTTACTCAGTATAAAAATAAGGATATTGTATTTGAGAAAAGAGAATCGATTCAATTTATTAGTTGGATATTAGAGATGCACACATCCACTGGTCAGAAATCAGATCTGGGTGGAATTTGACTTGACATTTGGATCATTGGTTTTAAATCAGCAGTCTCTATCTCTGTTCAGCATGTTGGCATAGCATGAAAAAGGCTGGACATGCTGCTGATGAGGCGCCAATGGACAAGCAAATAACATTTAAAAATGGATTCATTAAATTTCTTGATTTTATTGTTTCAATGTACAATCAGATCACGTGGAACCAATGTAAATACAGTAATACCATCAAGTTAACCCATGATTTGTTTTTTAGCATTTTTTCATTTTACCATTCCGATTAGTACTTAAAACCTATTCTTAAAACTGCATCAGTATTAATTAATTTCCCATCTTTTCACACTAAAGAGTTTTTACTTACAACCCTTCAAACCACACAGCTGCCCGATCACAGGTTAAAAATGTTCCGTAGATTGGCAATTGCCATGTTTTATACATGTCATTTTTGTATTTCTTTGTAGAATTTTAGATGGATAAATCATGATTTCATAGCCATCACAATGAATGTGTTAATTAATTAAAAAAATAATGTGTTTAAAATCCTGTAAATCACTCTTTAAAGTGACACTTATTGCTGTATAGTAATCACATAATTAATTAAAGTTTTGATTGAAAGAAGGATTGATTTTACACTGAAAAGAAATAACAGAAAAGTGGATGAATAAATTAATTAAATCTAAGTCAAATATTGTAATTCCCTTAAGGAGAATGTTGACACTTGATCATTTGAATAATTCGTAAAATTCATTTGTTACTTTTGTGCCACAAGCCAGGCAAAACTCTTGCCACTACAACATTGATTTTAACAAAAATGGTATTTAATTTCTTACCAACGTATTTCAATCAAGTAATTAGTCATGGAATTTAACTTTAATTATCTTAACACAATTAGCTTTATGTTATGCATTATCTTTACCAGAGCGTGCAAAGCAGCAACCTTTTGGTGCCGCGTTTTGCAAAAAGAGTATGTCATTTTCATTAGCCATGCTTTCATCCAAAGATGCGAATTTAATTTATGTGAAAACTGGAATATTGAATAAAATATTGAGAAATTAAGCACTGTTCCCATCCAATGAGTTAAAAAGTGTGGCACGGTGGCGCAGTGGGTAGCACTGTTACCTTCCTGGATTCTCCCCTGTGCTTGCGTGGGTTTCCTCTGGGTACTCCGGTTTCCCCCACAATCCCAAAAACATTCGGTTAGGTTAATTGCATAATCCAAATTCCCCTTAGGTGTGAATGTGTGAGTGAATGCTGTGATGGATTGGCAACCTGTCCAGGGTGTACCCCCGCCTCTCGCCCGATGTGCACCGGCAGACCCCCGTGACCCCAAAAAGGGAAAAAGCAGTTTGGAAAATAAATGAATGAATTAAAAAGAAAAAAAAATAGTCAATTCCTTGATAAACTTGATTCCTGGCACCAAATATAAAAAAAGAAAGGTCCAGGATTAGTTGAAAGAAGGCCTTTTTTCGTATATAAGAACTTTCATGCGTCTTAGAACATGTAAACACATTATGCACAGTCCTTTGAAAACACAGCCTGTCAAGACACAACAATTCACATGTTTCAATCAGAGTTTAGACACATTTTTTCTTATCGAATAAAACATTTATCCTACACAGTTGTATGCACAAAATGTATGCCGTTTCGATCCAGGGTTTTTTAATGCGATATTCCAGAATGTACATAAAAATAAGTGGATGGAAACCCAGGTAATGACACCCCAGTACTACTTCGAGTCCCAAAAATAAATCCCACACTTTGGACTTCAGACACTTCTTCAGAGGAAACAATTTTGCTTTAAGTTCTCCACCAATGTTAACCCATCAATGTCTCTTTAATTTAGTGCACAATTAGCATAACTAGACTTAGTTGGAGCAGTGTTTAGAAAACTTTACGATGAATTGAAGCATGGTTAATAGTGAAATCTTTTAATTGCAGCATCACTAGTTATGACCCATGAACCCCATAACACAAATTAAACACAAATCTTTCATGGTCAGCCCACGCAGTCAAAGCGTTCATGTCTCTGTGCTCTGAGGTAGATAATCCTGTGTCCGCCCATCCTCCATTACTTGTAAACCACAGCCTAAGTATACTGATAGTGTCAAACTCGCACGCCTTCCCTTTATCTCCTTCTCTCTCCGAACTCATACATGAGGCTCATTTATCTCAATGAAGACTGATAACAAGTCTCTCTCCCATCACGCAGACACTCTCTCACTTTTTTTGCTCATTCTTCCATATCTCATTCAGGTTAAGTGGTAGGAGTCTGGATACTGTGAATACACCTCTCTCCTCAACATATCTCGCTTTCTCTATCTCTCTCCTTTACTCTTCCGAATCAATGACTCTCTTCAGGTGGACTGTGAAGGTCTTAAAGCGAAAGCTCATTCACAGCTGTCAGTTCTATCCTCCTGCTGCTGCAAAACCTTTTGTGAAATGTAATGGGATACACTTGAAAAATGGAAATCAGCTTTAAGTGCGTCTGAATGCATATAATTAATTTATAATGAACAAATATGATTTGTTTAAAAAATGGGCCACTTAAGGGCTCAGTATTTATTTCATTTCATTCAGGAAAGAGCTGATTACTTCACTGACATCAATGACCTTTGTGTTTTGTTCATCTCTTGCTACTGTATAAGCTACGCAAAAGAACTGTGTATAACATATTGAATCGTGCACACATATAAAAGCTCCCGTAACGTGAAGGCAGTAGGCATCTAACCCCATGCCGAATGTGAAGGTTTGTCCACAACACAAAGCAATGATCAGTCCATTCATTTGAGAAATGACAGACAGAATGCCAAAAATCTAGAAAATAGAACAATGTTATAAATGGGGATGAAATAAAATATTGTGGAGCAATATACTGCAATACAAAATTGTCACAATACGTATCGTGGAGCTACTGTAGAATATCGTCTAGGAGCTGAAGTGTATTTGCTTCTCAGAGTGATTGTGACTCTAGTCACTTCTGAAACTTCTTTACCTTGTCTTCTTGTTTTATGAAATTTATTAGGAAACAATAACAATTATCCTTTACTCACATTTTAAATTAGGAAGATTATAAAAATAGCTCTCTCCACTATTTAAAGTAAAAAAAGATGACAATTCAAACATTAACACTGCCCCTAGTGGAAGGATGTTATCAAATGCTCTCATACATATCAAACTAGACCCTAGACTTCTTAGTTTGCGGTCTCAAAACTTCCAAAGATAGTCCATTATAAACAAAAGTTATAGCAACAATAGTTAAAATTCTAAACAAAAAGTTTCAAAAGTTAAAAATATTGTAATGCACTTCGTACGGTACACATTATCGAGATATGTACCGTATCGTGCACAGAGTGTATCGTTACACCCCTAGTTATAAAACTGTGTTGCAGAAACAAAATGGCAATAACTATTTGAGCCCTTTACTGAACACGATTCATTACTTCCTAGTCATATAAGATGTTTCTTGCATTTAGCACAAGTTTCACATACAGCAAAGAAATTATTTCATTCCAACACTCTTTTCAGAGTCTCTGCAGGAGTCTCACGTATCAATACACGAATACCTCGCTAACAGTGAAATAAACACGTGAACAACCATGTCCCTGTCTTTCATTTGCAATTGGCTTCTGGCAAAAAAACAACCCAAAAGCAAAATAATTTCACCACCATTTTCTTAAGAAGAAGGAACATTGCCTTGGATTGTTATTGATGTATTGCTTCTGTGGACAAAATGATAAAACATTACTTAAGAGGCTTCTAATCTCTGCCAGTTACAAATCAAAAGTTACCTATAAAATAAGCCAGAAATATAGTTCATTCATAGAGCATCAATTACTTATTTTACACATATAAGTGTCATTTTATTTCCATCATTTTATGGGAAATTTAACGGATGTAATATTTCTTATTGTCTCTTGTGCTGAAATTAACCAATAAATATATTTCTGAACCAATAATGGATATATAAGATTATGGGTATATGTTAATTCAAAATAATTGAAGGGGTGGTCCAAAATAAATAGTTTAAAAACTACCAATAAACGTATGGTCAGAAGATACTGTGTTGTCTGGGAAAATAAAACTGATGTCCACAACACTTTTGTGGGTTCCCCTATTGTTATTTTACATCTCTTCACTTCTAAATTTGGAACAGAAAAGGTTCAGAGTAAATAAACAGGCCACGATCCAAAAACCTACTTTAGCACAGACAGACACAAATACATGAAGCCAAATGGAGACACCTGTCTCCAACTGTACTAATACTCTTAGAAAAAATGTCTAGCATCACAGCATCTAATTTAGCATTAGCAAAGATTAGTCTTCATCTCAGAGCTAAACAGGCTCAGTGTATCTCAAAAACTTGACAGGGCAAAACACCATTACAAAATGTGCTTGCCAGAAGATTATCCTGTACAGAATAGAGCTAAAATTATGCTCCCCGTGAGGGGGTTAGAAAAGAAATAGCATCACCTCCCAGAACGAGCATAAACATGATGATTGATTAAAAATAAAAAAAATCTTAAATAAATTCCATGAAAACATTTGATTTTTTTCCTGCATGGAGAGCTTTCAGAAGTAATAAAACATTTTCCCAATAGGACATTTTTCCTTAATAGCCCTAATGCATCTATAATCAAGAGAAATTATTAGAATACACAATGTAAAAAAAAAAAAACGACCTTCTCAGCATCTCGCATCATCGTCAACCTCTGCTTTTCTACATCTAGAAAGCTTGTAAGTTTTGCTGTGTTCATCCTTTGACTTATGTTGCATCTACCATTGTGAAGTTAATTTTGACAGATCTGATGATACACCTTTTAATTCATATGCAAAAGCACGCATAAGGTGAATTATGGAGAGGAGCAACTGTGCTCAGGTACGGAACGCAGTGTGAAAGCACCCAAACTTGTTTTGTATTATTGTGTCAGAAAACTAATGATTTGATATGTGTATGAGCTCGACAGTTTGTCCAGACCTGAGAAATCTGTTCATCGTTTTACGTCTGTATTAGTACAATGTCATTTTTCTGTCTTTGTAAATGCTCTCCTAGGAGAGATTGGGGATGGCCAACAATTTTATACTAATTCTTTTTAACTGTTGGTTTTGGTTGTAGGTCATTGGTCAAATGTAAGTCATTTTAGGTTTTGATGTTTCGCCCCATTGATTTTACTTTTGCACTACATACAGTGATTTGTGAAAGAAAAGTTTTATTATTTTTTTTAGGCTGAGTTCCATTTCTAGTGCTGCACCTCCATTTTGCACATTCGTATGAGGTGAAGAAAATAATTTTGAACAAAGATGGAGAGTTAAGATGAAGGGGTGTGTAACCCTTTGTTCTTTGGGATGTCTGGACCTATACCTGAGACAGAGGTCTAAAATGTCCCGGCATTAGGATCAGAGACCCACAAATGTAAGTAATTTTGTCATTTATAAAAGTTTTAAAATTGCAAAATTATGAATTTAAAAGGAAGATAAAAAATTATGAAAGCCATCATTTTATGTTAAATTTTATGGTATTGTATAGTATGTAATGTTATATATATTCATATATAAAACACAAATAAATCACTACTTTTTTCTTGCTGTGTTAGTGTGTGCCTTCATGGTTATGCATATTCCTCTTCTACGAGGTCATCAGCTTGTGTTTTCTATGTACGTTTTCTACACGTTTCCAGTACTAATCTAAAGGCTTCTATACACTGATCTGAATTGAGATTCGCACAAATATTCGGCATCTCAGCAGGGTGCTCTTCATCTGCATCAAGGGAACATTGATTCAATGACTCTCTCTGTCTCTGGCATTCCTCTATGTGGGTGCCGTCGGTCTCTGGGGGAGTGGGGCGGGTCCTGCTCTGGGGTCCAGGCCCCTTGTCTTGTCGTTCTGTTGGGGGTAGAAGTCATCAGGTAGCTTTTGGGTGTTTATGGATTAGGTCTCATGCCTTAGGCACCTCAAACTTCAAACAATTATTGGCCATAAAATTTTGTTATTCTTACTAAAATAAACTCAATTTGCATCATAATGAATCACTTCAGGTAATCCACCTTGAAGACGGAAGTATTTTTCAATTATTTACATTTTGTGGGTTAACTGACGAGACAACTTCATTGTTTTCGCCATGTATTCAGCCCATATATTATTAATAACCTTGTTATATTTATGTTTGGCAAGTGAACATGGTATGTTGCAAGGTAAACAAGTATGTTACACCCTGCTTAAATGTCCCTAGTTTGGGGCAAAACGTAAAAAAGTATTTGTTTTATTTTGTTGTACTTTTTACTTTATTTTAAAGTTAATTTAATGTAATTTAATTCAGAAATGTAAAGATGTTACCGTTATTTAATTTTGTACAATGTTGTTTCAATTTTAAAATATTGTTCATTGTGTTTCTGTAAACTGTCTCAGTTGAGAAATAATTTCAGCATTATTAGGTATCTGTTTGTGCACTTTCCTTGATAAAAAGCAAGTTAGTAGTCGTATCACAAATCACAATTCTGACATTAACAATAGCAATGTGACAGCAGCCTTAATATGTATATGTGTGTAGGTACAAACTACACAAACTGTAATGTACGAACTGTAACAAACTGCTATGGTATGTTCAGGTAGGTATTTGTCCCACTCCTTAATCTTTCCCCTTCACTTACATCTCTCATTCAACCATTCTTTTTAACATCCTCCTGTCCTGATGTAATTGTTGCAAACTGGTCCATGTGAAAAATAAACAAATTATTACATAATTCACAGCTTCCACCTAGAGGAGGAAACACCACACCATATGTTCACTCTGCAGGAGATAACAAAACTGCCCAGCTGAAACTAAGCATCTACCCTCCCATTTGGTCTCTTTTAAGCAGGACAGGACAAGTTAAGAAAAAAAAATGTGGAGAAATAAAAGAGGATTTGTTTGTGCTAGTTTTTTCCAGTTTCCTGCCTGGACAATGAAAATGTCAGATGAGCGTCACGGAGCGGCTCTTTTACATCCTGCTCACATCAGCAAAAAAGCCAGCTTTAATTGGCAATTCTTATTGCGAAAAACAGATCCTATATGGCAGTATGAAACTTTTTCATTGGTTTTCAACAGAGGCGTGTTGTCGCACAAAAACTTCACACCAAAATTTTGGGTCAGTGTAAAATGGACTTCAGTTCGTTATTGTTTCTCAGATTAGCTTAAATCTTCTCCTCTAGAGTGTTTTAGTTGGTCAGGTTTTTGTATTCCTGCATTTCGCTTTAGTTAACTATTCAAATCTGTTAACCTCTGCTCTTGCATATTGAGATCATTCCTTGCCTGTGCATGACACTTTACAAAATATAGCATATAACATTGAAATAGTATGGCATGTAAAATTTTCATTTGAGTGTGTTTATTTAAAAAGTACCAGGAGTGAGGCAGTTACTGATCTTTTAAAAGAATTTGACTGCCATATATTGCTTTGTAGAAGTGTCCTGATTCATTAGAATGTATTTCAGTACTTCCTCTAGCGCTCAGTTTCAAGGGATAAGAAGTAGGCATAAGAGGTAGGGGTAAGTGCGTGATAGGAAAGCCTTGACCATGAGGTAATGAACGCTTAAAAAAACTGTACTTAATATTTTAGTTGTTGTAAAAGAACTATGAAGCATATGTTAACAAAGTTACCACCAATCTACTTCACTGCATTTCCTCTGCAATTTGTCCAGAACTGTGTCAAATGGCTTTAAATGGCCCATAATTTCCATACTGTAGTTGAACAACCAATGAAAGCACTCAAAGTGAAAGTTAACTCTTCAGTTTGGCAACCTACAATTTAGTGGCCAGTAAACTTGGATATAACCAAGAGAAACATCACATATGTGTCATTTCTTAACCCAAATAGCTGGCAAGCACTGGCAATTTGCAATGGACAGTTAAATCCAAGACATATTCTCAAGCCTAGATTTACGGTCATGTATTCACTCTCTCAAACATCTTAAGCGTGCAGAGCATGCATATCTTTCTAGAGCAGATGCCTTTACTAAGAGATAGGTTTCACCATGTGACTACATCAGTTGTCCGACAAACACATGATAAATGCCTTTTGAAGACCATCCATTTCTCTAGGTTTACAGTGAGATCTTGTATTCATTTTCAGAGACATTTCACAATTTTCACCACCCTGATGTTGATTCAAGTCAGAAAAGTACTATAATTAGCAACTCTCTAATCGATAATGTGATCATTTTGCCCAGAAGAAAAAAAACTCCAATTTTCACTCTTCGCCTGCTAAAAGCACTTTAGTGTCGTTGAAGCTTTTCAACACACACTAAAAGCAACACCACGCTCTTTGTAAATGTAAGCACAGAAATTGACAAACATATTTGTTTCTATCGAAAGTGGAATCTGCAGTGAACAACCACTTAAAGAAAAAACACTTGCATCAACTCTTCAGCAAGATCCTAGTGATATTCAGACATTCCAGTGTAATGTAGGGAGTACATTCAGTTGTGTCTCCATCTGATAACACATTCAGGGTAGTCTGGCCCCACAGAGAATGTAAACAAGGTTGAGATACCACCTTTCCCAATACCAGGGGGGGAAACCCTGTGAACAAGCTGAGCGTGGCATTGGGAGAATCACGGTTGAGCGGAACTGTTTCATATCTGTTCCTCCTCGTGTGTATATTGTCCTCTTTCTTTTGTTCTATCCTGCATGGGACAGTGTGTATGTGCATTCAATAATGTGCAATTCCTGATAAGATAACCAAAGCAAGAGACACCTGGATGCATGAACTAGTGCATGAACACAAGCGCACTGCATTCAGACAATAACACAATATCAAAGCAGACATGCTGCTCTCGCACAGGCACGCATTTGTCACTGTTGAGATGAGATTTGAATTTAATGTGTGTGAGAGATACTCCAGAATCAAACAAAACTTCAGATGAAATTTGTCAGGAAAATTCAATACATTTGAGCTCAGATCCCCCTGAAAGAAAAATCATTATCACGGTCATGGGGTTCTCCCAGGGGGCATCCCACTCACACCGGGTAAAAGCAGGAGTAGACCAATCCATTGCTGAGGCAGATTCACTATCCCTTCACACTCAATCATTACACCCCTTTCACACAGGACGAGTGTCTGGTTCATTTTCTGTAAGCGAGAGTTTCATAGGCATTACTTAAAGTGACATTTCCTGCTTTTTTTGTGTCTAATCCATTCTTTGAGGCATACTAATGTGGATTTGAACAGTTTCAATTAATTTAATTTGACCAACACATCTTTAAAATGGTTGGTTTTAAAATAAATCCTCTGCACAAACTGTTCGCTTCTCTTATTGGCTGACTGTTTTGATTATTCATGGTGTCAGCTCAAGTGAAAATGATCTTTTAAGAGACCAAACTCATGCCAGAATTTAGGATTGACACAATCCAGGAATCAAAAGAAAGGGAGATGGAATCAAAAGAAAAGGAGATTCCAGCAGATGGAAAGCAAACTGGAGCTTTATCAAATAGCAATTGCTGACATGTTTCAGGTATTACTTAGTGGTCAGAGTGTCATGTTGAGATCATGTTAAGTGCATATATTATTGGTTCGGTTGGTCTTTGGTGCCATTGGAGTATGCATGCCCTTTTCATAAACAAGTGATGAAATCCTACAATGTTTTTGGAAAGAGGTTGATTATTCATCAGATCGCAATGTATCACTTTTCTTATTCTGTGAAAGAGCTGGCTCCAGTAAATCCATAATTTAAATAAATGAAACAATTTTGAGTTCTGAACAGTTTTTTTTCACCAAGATGGTACGTTTTGCTTTGTATATGGCATGTTCTTTGAAAAGTCGCTTCAGATAAAATCATCTACCAAATGTGTGAAAATCTAAAACTTACATCTTAAACCGAAATATATGCAATTCATAGAGTTAAAGATATGTTTTGTTTTGCAGAAAAAAAGACTTAAGCTATAAGCTTCCTTGAATTCAGAAATGCGCTAGTGAAAAATGTTAAGGCTTCATAATGAGTATTTTCTCACTGTTTGTACACTGCCGTAGTATAAGTATTAGTGTTTATTTCATTCAGACAGGCAAGCAAGGGGTGTTCTCTGAATATTATGCTAATTATGTTAGCTTGTCAAAGCCAATATATTGTTTTTGTCTTTTCGTTCGGATAAAGAACAGCCACCAAACTTTGCTAGGACATCCAAACTGGTTTGACTTGAGTTGGTAAATCTTTTCAGACTGATACCATTTAAAGAATTCTGGACAATTGCTGAGAAGGAAATTTTAATTGACATAACATGGGGTCAAAATTGGTAAAAGTGTAACTCAAACTGAGAACATTATAGAAACTACATACTTATCACACTTGTGGAGGTTATCAGTCTGTGACTTGATTACATATAAAGCACAATGCAAAAGTATTTGAACCCCAGGCTGAGAAACTAATATCAGCAACCAGAAACAAAAATATCTTCAAGATAATACATCATAGAGAAATGGGTTTTCATGTTGATTACAGTGAGATAATTTAATTGAAATCACTGACAGCTCCCTAGCAACCAAAACTCTTTACCCTAGCAACCAAATTTGGGTAAATGCTAGAGACATGGGAGTTTGTTTATATTTGAACATTATATAATGTCACTAACCCTATCTCAGCAAAGGGAAATCATAGAGACACAGGGGTTGGTTTAGATCCCTTATATTGGCATGAAGAACTTTGTTTGATATCACTGACTAACAAACAAAAATTCTACCTTGGCGACCAATTAATTTTGCTTATAAAATACTTTTAACTAGCACTTTTACAAGCAAACATCAAAGTTTATGTACATCATTAGCATCATTAGCAATCTACTTTTAGGACAGCTAATTACAAATGTTATATCAGTGGAGTTGGCAAAGTTGGCAAACTCCACTCAGAAAGGTTTAACCCTTGCTCAGAAGTACATATTTACATCCACATATTATTTATACTATTTTAAAATGCTATAAACTAGTGACCTTGGTTTAAAATAAACATTTAATTTACTATTTTTACATTAACATTTTAATATTCAACATTCAAAATGAAATTGTGGGCACCCAAATCGCTATATGTGTGATTGCTCTTATGAATCAAAGATTCATTTGATTGTGGTATGTCTCAGAATGGACTTAAACCATTACACCACAGTTCTAAAAAATAAATAAATAAAATTTAGAAAAAAGAATAGCCTATAAATATAAACATCCATGCAAACACAGAACCTGCCTAAGAAAGACACCTGCTGCAGAACAATTTCAATCTCATCCAGCATCTGTTCAACGAGCCTCGTGTCAAAAGAACAAACAAGAATGTGGATCTAAAGACCCCTTCAAACCTCAATCAAACACAATGCTCCTCTCTCAAGCCCAATATTTGGCAAACACACACTCCCTGAATTGTGTTTGATAGCTACACAAATATTCGCTACACAGTTGATTATACAGCAACTGTTGTTTTAAAGACAAATGCTCCTCTTATTACAGTTATAATGTGCTTTCTCCTCTTTTTGCTTTATGTTGATGCCGTCAATCCTTTGAAACGTTTCTCATAGCACACATTTGTGTTCAACACCACAACACATAAGAGCTAAACACACAGTGGATAGTAAAAAACAGTCAAGAACACTGAGCAGACAAGAATATTCCACATATTTCTTCCCAGGCTGGTCCAATGACACAGAAGGTGTCTTTTTATGTCTATGTATGTGTCTTCAACGATAAATTAACGATAAAAAAAACAATAGGGTGTCTTGCAAAGGAATTATTTATTTTATCACTTTTTTCATTTTATCATTTTAATTGTGACATTCTGTAAAGTAATGCAGTTAATTTGTGTTAAATGTTATTTGGGAGACCAAAAATTCACATCTATTTGCATAAATACTTCAGTGATATCTCGCTATTAATCCACAGGGTTTAAAAATTTGTCAGTGCACTTTGCAGCTATACCAGCTTCAACACGAGGGTCACAAGATGTTAATTGGATTTTTGTACCAATCTAAAAGACGCCAATATGTCAGATTCCTCACTGATGTTTAAAAAAAAAGTATTAATGCACATTACAAAAACAGGTCAGAAATGTAAGGGTCATAATAGATTCTGACCTGTGCCTAACAAAAAAGACAATTCAGTAGTGAATAGTAGTTTTTATTAACTGTGTTATCGCCAAGTTAAAAAAATTAGTTTCTTTTAGTGATCTGGAAATAATCATACATGCGCACTTCTCATGCCCAGATTAGAATATTGTAATGCCCTGTACTGTGGGTTACCCAACTTGGAATTTTCTCACCTTCAAGCCGTTCAAAACGATGCTGCAAGGCTATTGAGTAAGCCTAGAAAACATGATCACATTACACCTATTTTAGCTTACTACATTGATTACCAGTGGACTACACAGTTCAATTTAAAATTCGTTTATTTGTTTTAAATGGCTTCGTCTATATGTCAAACAGCTGTTCTCTCTTCTAAAATCCTCAAGAGTTCTTTGATCCCCTGATTTGGAGCTGCAGGAGGTCCCACGCACTAAAGGGGACAACGAATTTGCAGTAGTAGGCCCTAGGGGTGCTCATTACGTCGATCGCGATCGAGGTGCTACCGGTCGATCGCGGCGTGAAATTGAAACAATATCAGCCGATCATCCATCCCGTCACAGTTCAGTAAAGTTAGCTGCAGATTCACGGATTCGGTTTTCTCTGCTCTATAGCTCGAGACCAGAATGTTCTTAGTAAACAAATAATACCTATTTTTAATCTGCGTTATGTAGCGGACAAACTACAAAACGTTTTTTTATCAAAACATGTCTTCCTCGGCATTCGCAGAAACACATTACCGTCTATGCGCAACCCGCTGACATGGAATCACTTTGGGATCGTCTGCAAATTACCAGATCCAAAATATGTTTTACCCAGAATATGCTTCATAACTTCATTCTAAATTGTTCTATTACAACCAAAATCAAGCAACACACCACTCCTCACCTGCATAATGTACTGCACGACTCCGTTTCAATAAATATTGAAAAATTTATTAGAGCATCATTTTTATTCTTGATTATTTGGATCAAATCTCAATTGCTCCCATAAAAATCACTCTATTACCACCTCATTCTGGTCACACACAACTGTTCTAATGATTCAATTCAATGCAAGTCATCAAATTAAACTCACGTTATTACAAAAAATGTAAATAATTAATTATTATAGTGTCAATTCTCAAAGTTGAAAATAATTGTTTGTTGATTGATGTTTTACATATTTGTAGCGGGTAGATCACTTTGACTCTGTCATTTTAAAAGTAGCTCGCAAGCTGAAAAAGTGTGAGCATCCCTGCCCTGGACTATGGAATGCATTGCCACTGGAAACAACCCACTCTACGAACTAAGGCTGGCCAATAAAATGATTGCATCTATTAACTCAGCTCTGTAGTGTACATCGATAGGCTTAAATGAAGAATGATTTTATCTTCAATGTAATATGCGAACGCTCCCCCATTTCTATAGAATGTGTGCATACCTTCTAAGTCCCCATAGAATTGCACATGGTTCACCTCTGCCACCCTCGCGTTTGCCATGTAAACTAGTACATAAACAGCAAGCTCTACTCTGAACACTGAGGTTTTCAAATCAAAATAGTTCCTATTTTTTACCTCTGTTTTTTTCCCTTGTTTTATGTTCAGCGCTTTGGTTTCATCTCTGCTCTATAAAGAAAATGTGCCTACTGACTTACAGTACTGTGCCCAAATTTAGGCAGGTGTGAAAAAGAATGTTTACAAAAACAAAAACATTACTGAATAATATGCAGTGAATGAACAAAAGAGAACTCTAAATAAAAGTGTTGTTTAATGTAACCATTGTTTGGTGTGGCCTTAATAAAACTACAGCAAAGTTTTTGAAGGAACTCAAACTGGTTGGTTTTTCCAAACATCTGAGAACTAACCACAGATCATGTGGATGTAGGCCTTCTAACATCCTTCTGTTTCTTCACATAATCCCAGACACACTTGACAATGTTGAGACCAGGGCTCTGTGGGGCCACTCCAACACGTCCAGTACTTGTTGTTCTTCTTAATGCCTAAGATAGATCTTAATAACTTTGGCTGTGTGTCTCTGGCCAGACTTCTCTGAACAGTAGATGTTGTACCTGGGTTCCTCTAGTTTCTGCCAGTTCTGAACTAATGGCACTGCTGGACATCTTCAAGGATTTCAAAGGATATTTAATACGATGTGTTTCTTTGTGTTTCTTCAAACAAACTGGAACGGCATATCTCAAAACCCTAGTCAGTTTTGAAATTTTGTTAATGCAATATAACTGTCTTGTGTCTTGCATCTTTCTGAATTTCACCTTGGTACCAGAGTTTCGTGTTTCCTGAGTTTTAAACCTCATACCCAGCTGTTGCTGTTTCAGTCAATGACTGGATGATCGGTTAATCATAAAGCTAATTTCTGGTTTAAATTAGCAAACACTGCTTTTTTCCCTCACTTTGCATGCTTAAATTTGCACAAAAATCAGTTTTTAAACTTTTCAAGCATTCTTTGTTTACATTTTTCACACCTGTCTAAAACTTTTGCACAGTACTGTATATATTTAGGAACCACCATTGCCAAGAAATGATGTAAAGACACTCTATGATGTAAGATTCTTAGTGTGTACATAGTTGGATGTACACACATCTAACTATGATGTAAGATTCTCATATGAACCAGCCTACATTCCTTCCTCACCATCTTCATCCATCTGTAATTTTCTCTATTTAAATGAAAAAAAAAATCTCTTTGCCTACGATAAAAGAGGATCTCAGAGAAATCTATGTGCGCATCGACCAAAAGCATGATGAATAATTTCTCTAGTTTGGGTCATATAGGTTTTTTTTCCTAATAAACAGACAAAACAGTTACTGTGCAGTGAGAAATGTGCACAAAGAAGATTACATACAAGAAATCTAAATTTGAATAAAGTACAGCAAGAAACAAATATTTGGAATGAACAGAGACTGGGATCTGACATGGAAAGAAGGACAGAGAGGTGGCAGGAATGCACGAAGCTGCTGTAATTAGTTAAACACTGCAAACACTGTGATTACAATCAGAGCCTATGTAAACAAAGCACTTAACTAATTACTTTATCAAATCAGCAGGCTACCAAAAGAGTGTGCACACCCGCACAGACCAGAAAAGCAAGTAGAGAGTTAGCAATGGAACAGCTGATCTTTGTGGATTAGATAGCAAAGTTGCTAATGTAACTCTGCCGTATTAAGATTTGTGAAAATATAATTGAACAGTCTACGGTGGATGCATGATAATATTTTTTTTCCAGCTTTTGAGGAGAGGTGTGTAATTGCTTTTTGCAGAGTGAAAAGATTTAATATAATTTTTTCAACAATAACACCTAGCAACCAAACTGAACACATGCAAGATACATGTAAGAGCTTTGAAGACTGCTTGTATGTTGAAAAGCTCTGGGAAATCACTTACTCAGTAAAGGAAAGAGAATTGTTGATAGGATGAGCAATGTGTAGGTTTTGGTAACACAACTTGATACCAGTTAGGGATGCACCAATACCGATACCAGAACAGGGTATCTGTCCAATACTGTGGTCCAGCACTGTAGATTGTGCTGATTTTTTAAATGTTTAATCAGATTGCCCGTATTACATGTGCTTGTCTTCATGATACCCCCTCTTTATAATTTTGCAGAGCATAATTTACAGTCAGCTTTGCCAAAAATGTCAAAGCTACCTCTCAGCACCATGCAGCAATGTGGACAGTGAACGGCTTTTTAGCTCACTTTCCAACATTGTTGTTGAGATCTGAATCAGGCTGATCATTGCTAATACATAAAAATTTTTTTTTAAATAAACAAATAATAATAAAAAAAAAACATCCTGTCACATTTGAGAAATAGAAGTGTTTTTGAAACAATTGCACTGCCACAGTTTTATCTTTGTGGGTTGAACAGTTATACTTCAGGCCGTTTGTGCCAAAGCTGTTTATTAAAATGGAGGGAGAGATGCATTTAAACACTAAAATGGTACTAATATATTGCTTCTGTATTGAGAATTGTTTAAAACAATTTTCAAAGTAAATTACCAAGTGTTACTTAAGTAATAACGATGTCAGAAAACCAGTACATACAGTATCCTGGCATTATTAAGTACTCAAATTGTATCAGCAAGTACTCAACTGTAAGTACTTGTGCTCAGAAATGTGGTATCGGTGAAAAAAAAAAATCAAAGGTCTTAGCCACATTAAAAAGCATGAATTTTATCTTTGTTTTTATGCAGTAAGTGTTAATAATAATTGCCTTCAATTTATATAGCACTTGAACACAATGGTACAATGGGCCTGGCGGAGATCAAACCACCAACCTTCTCCACCACCACCAATGTACTTGTTCAGCCAAATCGGTTTTGTGATTTAAATGACAATTAATGAAAAATTAAATGACAATTAATTTATTATTAATTTGTAACATACACTTTTTACAGTACAGTACTTTTTACAGTCCATTTTTTGTACTTTGATATGGGAACATGTAAAGTTTTGTTGCAAAACATGTTGCCTTAAAAAGGTAATGTATCGTATATGTTCCAACCATGACCAAAAACTAAAAACGGTAAAATATGGGAAGCATTACAACCTTATTTTGTTTAGATTTCAGCAGAACACACACAAAAATGTAAAAAAAACTAACTCTTTTCTGGGAAAAAAAAAACTCAACTTGATGGTTTGCAATGCTATAGCAAAATCAGCTGCCCCGATAAATAATGATAGCCATTGTACATCCCATAAACTCTGTACCTGGTCTCAATAGTCACAGCTGAGTGCAATTAGCAATCATCTGCAGCACGCCACCACATCTGTACAGGTACAAAGAATTCCAAGTCTTCTAAATTTTTTACCTGCCGGCTCTTACACAGGATGTTATTCTTATGCCTTTTTGATCCCTGCATTTATTGCAAGCAAGTTTCTGATCATGATTCCATGCAAGCACTGTCTGGTTTAAGCTGATGCATTTCCAGCTTTTATTAAAACCCAAAGTCACGGACAAACACTTCATTACAGCATCAGAGTAGGTACAATTTGTCTGGAGGATTGTTCATAAAAGGCATCAAATTCTTATATTGACTGTAAGCGACATGTTGAAGATTCACTAGTGAGTTGAGCAAGCATGTCGTAGCTCTCAAAAACAGACATGTGATGCAACTATGAGCCCTCGGCTCTCTCTGGTGTCTCTGAACGAAGTGTCCTTGTTCCACCACTGCCATCAAATCTTGCCATTGCAAATTTGTCATCCATTATTTATTAAACAGTGACTTAAACTGCACAAAATAAAAAAGAACAACTGAAGTAAAAATAAATTAAACTGAAATATATAAATATATATATACAATTATTAACTATAGTTATTAGCATCTTAGTTGGCCCAGAGAAAGTGAAAAAAGGATTTTAAGTAACTAAAAAGACAAATAAACCAGTATTCTCGATAGAGCTATGCTTCTCACCAAGTTCTGTGCGCAACCCTAGTCCAATTTTTTTCCTTTTTAAATCAGTCTTCAATTAAAAAATTAAAAACATACAGTACGTGTTCTTTCAACCACTGGCTTGCTCTTTTTTATTGTAGTAGAACAGTTGTATTCTAGCGGTATGACCTGAAACAGATCTCCTTTTGATCCTCATGTCCACTGAAAAAACGGATTTCAGTTCATATGTAGCTAACAATGGCTTTTAGTTTTACTGATAGCGTTAGTAAGAATGGTAAAGGTGGAGCTGTGTGTATAGTGCGTTACAATTGGGGGACGTCCAATTTCCATGAGTGAAGTGCATCTTTAAGACAATTTGTAATCTGATAATGGAAAAAAAATTGTCTACTTTAAAATGTGTTTCAAGTCACAATAATCATAAACCATAAGTATATTTCAACACAAAAAAAAGCTTGGACTTGGAATCAAGTCACATAATTCAATAATTAATTGCACTTTTTTCATTCATTCATTCATTTTCCAACTCGCTTATTCCCTTTTTGGGGTCACGGGGGTTTTCCGGTGTCTACTTCCAGCTCAAATTGGGCAAGAGGCGGGGGTACACCCTGGACAGGTTGTCAGTCTATCGCAGTAATTATACTTTGATTAAAGTTTTTAGCCTGAAAATTAGCTTTAAATCTATTAATGTTGTTTTAAAACCAAAGTAATGCATTTAGCTAAAAAGGTGTATTTCCAAAATGACCACAAGAAATGTGCAGGAGTATCAGAATGTGAACTCTGTACAACAAATATCTCCAAAGACATATTTTCACTTCATATTCGGAGAAATAAAGCTGCAAAGGATTATTTTATTTGTGCCACAAACTGTGAAAGAAATGAAACATGGCTGACTGGGCATGTATGTGAGCACTAGTGCAAGCAAACTGTACAATAAATACAATTCATACATTTCATTATCAGCCAGCCACACGCCTCATTTAACAAAAATGCTCTCTTTGCATCTAAAAAAAAAAATTCTTTCTTTTGCTCGGCATGAGGGGAAAGGAAAACAATGGTTTATGCATGCGCTGGGCCACAGGGACTCCCAGCTGAAGTCTCAATGAATTAACTGCATATGATACACGTCTCTCAAACACCCTAACTCTCTGCAGATGGCAATTCATTTAAAGTATAATCATGAAATGTGTGTTCTAAAATAAACACATATGTACACAAACCATCAAACACCAGAAATCAGGAAAGACTGCACCCAGCTTGAGCATATGGTTAATGCATGAGGTATGAGACATGGTGGAAATTCATTCTGATTATCATTATTAGAGCAACACGTGTTTATTTAATTGCATTGGTGAATAATAAGGCTGGTCTCAAATTGGTCTGCATATTAGAATATGATAATTACTAGCAAGGTAATTTGAAACAGGTGCTTGAAAGACTTATTAGGAAATGTATGTGTGTGCGTGTGAGTTTCTGTGTGAACAGTAATAAATAATATGAAGACAAGTGCTGTGTGTAAAGGAAGAGTAAACGTGTTTAAACTTATTACGACAAAACAGGTTTGAAAAGTCTTTTAACTGATAACTGAAAGTCTCTGTTCTACGCAGAGACTAATAAACTAACCAGAATTGGATGATTCTTGACTGGCCAATGACACCATGAGTCATTGGTGAGTCATCTAAAGTTCCACTCATGGTTCCCAACTTTTTCGCATTAGAATATATGTCAAAAAAATAACCAGAAAAAGTTTAGATGTATCATATTGCTATGGTGTTTTCATACGTGGCTCTGATCCAAGTACTATAGGAGTTCGGAGTGAGTTTAATGAAAAAAAAAAAAACAAAGAAAAAAAACACTTAACCACTACTAAACCACCATTGTCTTGATGTAGGATTCAATTGTCAAGAAACTGGTAGAGAACATTCAAGAGTCAAAAAAGGTTTCAGCAATATTCACACACATTTAGAACAGGATTCACTGGAGAATGATGGAGATAATTGTCTGGTTTGGAAGGTTTGAGGTTTGATAATATACGGTTTGTCTGTAGCTAAAATATTAGCTTCCCGGGCACAGACAAACAATGGAGAATGTTAGGGCTGGCTAGTGAATTCATTCATTCTACTTCTTCCCAGCTTGATCCTTTTCAGGGTCACAGGGGATCTCCAGCACTACTCGAACGAGAGCCGGGGGTACACCTTTGACAGGTCACCAGTCCGTCACCGGGCAACAGACACATTCAAACGTAAGGAGATTTTTTTAAGGGTGGGGAATACTGCGTCAAAATAGTATGAGTCAGAATTGAATTGAGTCTGAATTCTCTGTTTTTATGGAAATAATTACATGTATTAACTTTTCTACTGCACAAAAATATCGATCCTGGATGTTGTCAAATAATATTTCTTTAAGAAGTTTCATACAGTAAATATGCTCACATATTACGGCAAGAGATATTTGAATGAAGGGTGCATTTCTTAATATCAAAATAAATTAAGGAAATGGAGCAGGGTCATGTGACTCCATGAGGTACTGCTTTTAAAGGGAAAGTAATTGACAAATTGACCGGGTAAAATTTGATTGATTATAGGTTCTGAATGTCAATTTAAATTACTTTGCGAATAGTTTTCTAGCTCTACTGCACTTTGTTCCCTTTCTGCTCATATCTTGTTCAGAATGTAATAGGACAGATCTCTTATTTAGTTTAAACACAAAGAAACACCTATCCTGCACATTGCTAAGCAAAACTCAAACAAAACTGACTAAATGAAAATCATGAGATAATGAGATCTAAAAGAGAAGTGTTTTTGCCTACCCTCTGAATCCTCTCATTAGCACAAATTAATGTTAAGGAAAGGAACTTCACCAAAAACTGGAATAGAATGGCACTCCTGTAAACAGATTTAGAGCTGCCCCAAACTAATTTAGAATACCAGTACATGCCTCTCACTAAAGGCAAAAAAAAGAATTCTGACCCAGATCACCTTTAGAAAACCTTTTCTCTTATTTGTTAGAAAAGCTTTAAATATTTAAATTCTAGGGGTACCACAAAAACCGTTCGCACACCCTCCTCGGTTCGGTACGGCCTTGTGAACTGGGTTTTTTTGGTTCATCTCACTCCTGTATATATTGTTATTACTTTTCGCATGTGAAAAGATGTCAGAAAACATAACCCACGCTAGCAAATATAAAATCAATGAACTGCACCTTTGTGTGAATATCCAACTGTAAAGTAAGAGAAGGGTGGGACTTTGTGTGTTTCTTACAGCCAAAAAGGAACTATCAGCGCTGAGGAGATGGTGTTCACTTTTTTGCTGGCTTTGCAGAAGGATACGGTAAACAAAAATGCCTCCTTGTGCCAGCAATGTTTTATCAGATGTTATTATGCAAAAGGAAACACAGGTGCTCTTCTGCGCAGTCTTCAGACAGCTGTTCCTGGTTTAGGTGGGTGCCGGTAAACTTTTGCCTGCCTTAACCTCGTAAGCCCTGAGGCCTATTTATCGAAAATCCTATACCTTCACTTTATAAGGCATTTCTCAGCTTTTACAAGGTCTAAACTGCAAATCTCTGTATCAAAATGAAGATGGGTTCTTGGGGGGTGGTGTGAATGAGTTAATTTGACAGTCAAGAACACTGGGTAAGAGTAAATGATGTTGAACTGGCCAAAAAATGAACTCCGCCAAAAAAAAAAAAAAAAAAACTACATGTTTCCTCTAATATCTCCTTATTTTACTTGTAAACAAGCAAATAAACACAATCATTTGTAAGCACTACATGTGAAGGACATCTGTAGCAAGTTTGGTGTCCATACTACAAGAAACTAATATTCTGTACAGGTTTTGATTGAAAAAAGTTCAGGCGTAATCCATGTTGGCACAGTTTGGCACAATTTGAAATATGGAAAAAATCTTGTCCAAAGCTTCCGCTACATTCATGGTCTTCTTTTCTTGCTTACGGGACATGATTTCAGCAAAAAAAACTCCTAAAGAAACGCTGTAAAAGGTGGGTGAAAGCCCATTTACGCGCTTTGCGTAACGTCCCATTCACAGTGCTTCCGACGTTCGAACTTCCGCGTGTCCCTACCCCCCGACCATCTGTCCAATCCGGGAGCTCTATACATGGTTGAAAAGCTTTGAATCTGTAGAATCCAATGATATCCACCATTTTGAGACTGACAGGATCCCCGACAAATCACAGGACACGGAGCAAGGTGAGGACTGCTCTTATGCACGGGGAGTGTTTCCATATTTGGTGATGTTATGCTACCACAAAATGTAGTTTCTGCAAAGCTATCTACCGGATATAACAACAAACGGACTTTTATCGCTATGGAATTAACTTTTGTTGAAAAAACGGCAAAGGCAAGACAAGATTTACATGCTTGCTTTGTTTTTGCTGGCGTTTTTTTCGGGGAACTTTCGCTCCCTGCTCTGAAATACTTTGCGCCATGTAAATGAGTTGCATATCGCTGGATTCTGCTGGTTGTTAGCTTTCATTTGATGCCATGGTTTTGGTGTTTCCGTTTATATAGTGGATACATATCGCACATAAACAAAAACTTGGTAATGAATTATACTCCGGACATGTTGTTTATTTGCATGGCGTTAGAGCTGTGGTTAACGAAAATGAAATTGAATTAGATACACAACGGTATGTAATATGTGTGGGTTACTCTCAGGGTTAGTGAGCTATGAGCGAAAATGTAATGCAAAAGGGGGCAAGTCCCTGGTACCGGGGACTCTCGGGCTTAAGAGGTTAAATCCCTCTCTTGTTGCGCTAATCCCCTTGCTGCTGAGTTCTATGAAGGCCCATTGTTTTATCTGTTCATGGGATCCATACAAAGAACGATTTGAAAAAATTACAATTTGCAAAGTCATCAGAACCAAACCGAAAACCATAGGTGTGAGCTTGGAGTACTGTTTTTAAATTCCCTGCTGTACCTATTAAATTCCGTGATGCACAATCAACAACTAATGCCAATTCATATCAAACAATTTACACCAGTCAATGTGAGGATAGAATGCGAGAAAGACAGCTGAAGAGCATCAAGCCAGGCCTTTTAAAAGATGTCTGGAGATGATGCTTTAGATTTTACCGTCTCTATGGCTGTTCATGAAAAGAAGAATTTCACCAGAATTCCCCAGCTCGACTCAGTGAAAGACAACAGACACTCCAGACCAAGTTTATGGACATGTCCCTGAATCTACACTTTCACACATCTAGTTCGTTTAATTTGGTCTGGACCAAGAGGAACAATTGATATGTTGTTAATATTTTGTCTTTAAAAAATCTGACGCTGACATTTTGATCATACCGCTCAACTCCATCAAGAAGTCAGGAGTAAAAGACCCTTGGACACTTCTGCTACACAGCTCTGGACTTCTCACAAACAGCCATATTATAAAATTTCATCACTTTTATGTTTATTTTCATTTCCCCCCTGTGTCTCATTTGCACAGCGATGCTTATGCTTTGCAACTGTCAAATAGTGAGAGACAGATTTCAGTGGCTTGACTGAATACAGCCTGAAGAGAGTTACTTCGCATCAAAGACAGTATTAAAATTGTGTGTTTGTGCGGATGCTTGTCAATGCTTCCGATGCGTCTTTACCCAAGTGAGGGCAAAAAGTTTAATTAGCACATGATCAAATGTCACAAGGCTAACATAGCAATTATCAGCAAGCATCCTCGATAATTGATTCAACAAAGAAAGAAACAGGAATGTGGGAAATGATTTGTATTCACTTTCAGACAGTTGGATAATTAAGTCCCTTCTAGTCATTATTCATGACAATTGTTGCTTGTAAGTGCTTTCACACAAAAAAAAACACCTAATACACATAGCATATAAATGACTGTAATATTAGACAAAATTATTGGAAAAATATAATGTTTGGTCTGTGTGTAAACATCGGACTCTGTATCTGTAACTGCAATGTCAAGAACCTAGACGTTGATAGCCGATCACTTAAAAATGCAAAGCAAAGACATCTCTGTGCAGAAGATGGTAAAAACACAAGGAAAAGATGCATTCAGATAAGGCTTGGCAGATGTGGACCGTACGGACTGACATGATATGGTCATGATCATTTTCAGAAGCCTTGTCAAAAAGGCAAAAGAGTTTGTCCAAAGGACCCACTGAGATGCAATTTTGCTGCTGCTGCTCAGTATTGAGAAAAGTTTCTCTGTTTGCACATGCCCTTCCACTCCAGCTTCCAATTTCCTTATATTATTCCTTTCATTTGAATTACTCCTCTATGTGATATTATTAGTTTCGCGTGTGAAAAAGCAGATGTCAGGGAACCATGTCGACGAGCAAATATCCAATCAACTGCTCCTTTGTGTAATTATCCAATCAGCGAGCGCTAAAGATAGAGAAGGGTGGGACTTTGCAAGTTTAGACAGCTTTGCAGAAGAATACGACAAAGATGGAAAAGAACGGTAAAAAAATGGCAGCAATGTTTTATCAGATGTTTTAATGCTAGGGGTGTAACGGTTCACGGGGATGTATTGAACCGTTTCGGTACGGCCTGTTCGGTTCGGTACACTTGCGTACCGTTTCGGTATTCGGTATTTTTATTAAATTATATAAATGTATTATTAGCGCGATATTAAGCGCAGCGGAACTATGTTCCTAGGCGAGTTTCCGCACGGACGCTATTGAGTGAAACACAGTAGCGCTGCACGAGTATCTGTGAGAAATGGACACAGCGAAAGAGAAGCCAGCGCTTGAAGACCCTCCCACCTCACTACAGTATCCTGTTTGAGAACACTTTGGCTTTTGGCTTCCACTAATGGGGATAGACGAGTGGATGAATTTAAAGTTGTATGCCGACATTGTTCCACGGAGATCGGGCAGGCAACACATCTAACATTTTCTACTGCTGGAGATATTGTCACTGCAACCAGATCTGTGCTCTCTTCAGAAAATGTGGATAGGTTAATCTATCCAATCTATCCTAACTAGTTGCAGTATTTCATTTTTTATTTAAAAAAATGTGCTTTTCTTTATAAAGAGTGCAATTTATTTAAAATATCACCCTAATGTGTCACTTTTATTTATTTTATGCAAGAATTCTATTGTGTATTGGCAGCTTTTTAAAATAAAGATTATGTAAGTTCTTATTGTTTTGTACCGAACCGAATTAACCGAACCGAACTCTCCAAGACACTGTACCGAACCGAATACGATTTTAGCGTACCGTTACACCCCTATTTAATGCCAAAGGAAACACTAGCGGTCTTCTGTGCCGACATCTGTTTATGGTTTCAGGACCCCTAGGTGCCCGTTACTTTTGCCTTCCATAAATCGCTCTCTGCCCTAATTTGTTCGCTGCTGAAGAAGCTCATGTGCACCTTGCTACATTGTTTATTTTACTGTTTTAATTTTAGTAGATGTGTCTTGACCTTTGGTTTTGCTAAATAATAAGTATCATACAGTCAGAATCTTTTTACCGGCCCATGCCTAGATTCATCATTAGATGCATTTCCGTCCACTTATTTTTATGCACATTTTGTAGTATCGCATTAAAAACCCTGGATGGTAACGGCAAGATGCACATAACAAAATAATGTACACAATAGGTTAAACAAACTTAAAAAAAAAAAAAAAAAGCACATGAACTTTGGAAACGCATTTACCTAATAGATCCCAATGGACTGCAATGGCAATACATGGTCGGAACAATACATAACGTAACATAGATACATAAGACATTAGAATTATACATCATCAATATTAAAACGTGCACATTACTACTGTAAATGTATAAAATCTAATTATCCTTTTCAATGTCATTTATTTAAAAAGAACATCTCTGGTTTTTTTTGTACTTTTAAGAAGACAGATACAACCGAGGTGAATGATTATCGAACACCTCTACAAGCACAAAGAAGCAAGTTGACATCTAGAAGAATCTGACTATTGTTTATGAGAGTGCACAAGAATAACTTAATTTGAATATAACTTATTCAATACAGTGACATTTATAACTGTTATGTTTATAGCTTTCCTCACAACCTAAGTGCATTGCATAAGTCTCTGTGTGACACATTTAAGCATCGTTGATTGAATCTCCCGCTATATGTGCTTTCTCCACCAGATTTCTTCATGCATCACACTGACGTTCATTGGAGAAGAGGGTAAGCTGAGTACAGACTGTTACAAGCTATGATTTCCTGTGTGCGTTAAAAACACAATAAATACATTTAAAGACCTTTTGTCTCATAAAAATGTTTCTGGGTTTGTTTATTCCATTCAGTGTGGATTAGTAGATGTAAGCAGCTAGAGATTTCTGAATAGTTAAAATATACTTTGTTATTAAGGACCAAACTGAGTAACGGTATGGTGTAAAGCCACTTGAGAGCGGGAGTTAATTCTCAAATAGGGTAAAGTTTCATTGAACTACCCTAAAAAAAAAAAAAAACAGAAAAGGAATGCCTGTGACCAAGTAGTTAGCAAATAAACTCTTACGAATATTGTTATAGAAGTCATATAGTTGCACACATAGGCCTTGTTCCAAAAAAATGCATGGTAATTTTTATCAATTGTAAACATATAAACATACTCATATAAACAATGTGTATCTTGTGTAAAGTTAATGTTTTTAAAGGGTCACAACACCCTAGAAGCCTTTTTGAGAGGATTGACTGATTTTGGGGTACCCCTGGCCTGAAAAAATGCTGTTCTAAAAAACATTTAGTGCTTTATTATATATGCTTTTTTTGTGGACAGGTACATAAAACTATAAATATTCATAAAATCTGAATACAGTAAATAGTCTCCCTGACTCTATAGTACCAGACCACGACCCTTTTCCTCTTGTATATTCTGTATATGTCTACCATACTTGGCTCGCAGCTGTTAGATTATACTCCCACTGTTAACAATGATCACCCGAGACTGAAATTATCAAAGTCAAGACACTTCTGAGGAACACACCTTGCAAAAGTGAATGCCATTTTATGCAATTATGCAGTCTACTATCTCAATAAATCATGGCTGACCACACCCCTTTTCTGAGGTGTGCAAGCACCCTGCTGCGTTACAGGGGCTTTAT
Source organism: Danionella cerebrum (assembly GCA_007224835.1). Lineage (NCBI taxonomy): Eukaryota > Metazoa > Chordata > Actinopteri > Cypriniformes > Danionidae > Danionella > Danionella cerebrum. The sequence goes on along the minus strand of SRMA01026502.1, from coordinate 130,675 downwards.
GACACTTTAAGCAATTAAGTGATGTTTCAAATGACAAATTTCGGGAGGAGTAATCAGAGCTTGCCACCAGTGGAACCAATTGGCATTAGCACACACACACACACACATGTAAACCAAACCAATCATTCATCCCTTGACATCATCTGAGCTACCCCTTCTTCCATCCCAACCCCTCACAGATTGCATCCATTCCCTGGCAGCTTGCCTAGTACGTTTGTACCCTCCAGACTTGCTGAAGATCATTGTTTGCCATCCTAGCACTTTGGTTTGAAGCATAAATTGAAACAGATTGAACGATTGAAACAGATTCAAATTTTTCAATTAATGACAAATAGCTACAAAATAAATGTCCCATGGCTTTTTATAATCAATTCAGAATTGACGAGGGTCAAATTAATGTTTTCATCTGCCATATGTAATGTGATGCTACTTTTACAAAATCCATTTTCCTTCTTAAAGTGTGGTATTTCAGCAAATCATTTGGTTCCACATAGATGTAAAACTAAAACAAAGATGTAAAAGCAGATTTTTAGAACATCCCTGTTATTATGATCCAAATAACTTTATCGTTAATAAATTATGGGGGAAGGGGGCATTCACCACCCCTCAAATCACTGGAAAAACTGCAATGAAAACTTTATTAGTCAGGTAGACATAGAGTTTCTTAGCACTGAGAAATTGTTTGAAGCTTTAGTTCATCCCACTATGCAACATTGACCCATCTCAAGTTTAATCGTACAAATGCACACAATCTCAGTAACTATTGAGGAAGTTCAAGGTCTGTGAAAACAGTGTTCACAATTTGAAGACCATAGGAGGTCCAGATTATAACACAGATAATTATAAAGGTATGTGCTCAGCAAATCGTCCAATTTATATTTGTCTCACCTAGCTCTGGAATCAGCAAAAAATGTTTATAATATGACATTTAGAAATGTTAAATATTATATGTTTATTTCGTGAATGTCCTGAAAATTGTATTAACAAAAAACTGCACCACATAGTGATTACAAAGCAGAATTAATTACTTTATAATGACCCAACCTAGAAAACTCATTTTCGGTGGAATAATTTGCTTCCAACGAATACCAATTAAGCGTTGATTGTGAATATTAAGGTCTCTGCTTTATCCATTAAACCAGTATCTGTCAACAACAGACACAAACAATGCCTCAACTTTCTCTAATAACAAAAGCCATTTGTTGAACTTCCACGTTTAAGAATTAGAGAATTATCAGCGTTACAAAAATGGAGTTCATGGTTTAGCTGTTAGCGCTTGCATGTCAGATTTCCAGTTCAAGTTTGGGCTAGAGCTTTTTGGCAAGAGGAGTTGGCTATTAATTGTGATTCAACGATCACTAAACAAAAATTAATTAATTTTATTAATTAATTTTATATTTATTATATTTTATTTTAAAATAAAATATATAATATATTTTTTATATAATTTTGATATTTAATATAATTTTCAACTTCTTCCAAATTTCATACTGTGAACATAATAAAAGTACAATAATTGTTTTGCTTTTTATTTATTTATTTATTTATTTATTTATTTAGAGAGGTTTCAAATACATAAAGATCCTTAAACTCTATATGTGGCTTTTATATTTTTGGTGAATTTATATTTGTGTTTTTTTTGTGTGTTTTTCAATTATGACCAAAATAATTGAGTACGGTAGATCTAATCTACTAGTCTACTACTAATGGCATGTTTTCTCCCACAATACAAAACCATTAGTCGCGTGGACTAACACACGCAAACACACAGATACCATTGGTACAAATTGGGGGGAAAAACAATTTCCTAAAAATCAAAGCCAAAAGTTTATGCTTTTTCAAAAAAAGAACAAACACTGACAAAACAACCCATGACAGGCTTACTTAATGCCACATTAAAACTTGAAGCGAGACAGTTTTTACTGCTGAAATGACAGAAAATGGGCCTCATTCATGAAATATTCATCAAGCTTCTGTCATATTCAATTCTGTGCAACAATTTATGTACGCACAATTTCACTCTGTTTGTTTTCTTTAAAACCTAGTCAAAGTTTGGTCCCTGAAGTTTATACATCAAAACAAACTTCTGTACCAGAGATTTAATATCTAATACTTGTATGTTGTTGGTGACTTTTTACATTTGTCTACACCCTTTCAAAGTGCTTACAGCAGAATCGTGTTTAGTAGAGACACAAAGAACTGTCACTCATCTCTGAATATAAGATTACTGTATAGCTATTCTATAGATGAACTTTAAAAGAAGGAAAAATTTGTTTTGGAATTTCCGTACAATGTAACCAAAAAGTAGGTCACTAAATCTGAGCTCCTTATAAAAGACATACAGAATTTTACCCACACCAAAAATACAAAGATCATAGAACAAACAAACAATGAACAAAGATGTCTCACAGTGCACTTTGCTCAATAATTGCACAGATTTCCTCCTCCAAGGGTATTAAAGTCTTACTGTAATATTGCCACAACGAAACACAGGCAAAACTTATCAAAAAAAGAAAAAAGTGCTTTATAAATGCACAAATGTATAGCATTTAAGATTTAGAATGATCCAATTATTAATAAAGCGCTGTGTAATAGAAAGAAGTTTCTCCACTTACACTAACTGAGGAAGCACATGAAGAATGTGTTTGCTATTCACCTTAATTTAAATCTTTACGCAATGTAACTTCAAAAATGTTCTCGGAAAATCACGATTCCTCAATGCTGCATGCTTTTCACTGTTGAGAGTGCACTGATGCAGTGAGTGCACTTTTGCACCTCTATATATATATATATATTAGGGGTGTAACGGTTCACGGTATGTATTGAACCGTTTCGGTACGGCCTGTTCGGTTCGGGACACTTGCGTACCGTTTCGGTATTCCGTATTTGTATTAAATAATATAAATGTATTATTAGCGCGATATTAAGCGCAGCGGAACCATGTTCCTAGGCGAGTTTCCGCACGGACGCTATTGAGGGACGTGCAGCTCTACTGTGCGACACTCAACAGCGTCCGTGCGGAAAATCGCCTTTGGCTTCCCTGTTAAAATACATAACGGGGATAGACGAGTGGATAAATTTAAAGTTGTATGCCGACATTGTTCCACGGAGATCGGGCAGGCAACACATCTAACATTTTCTAT